>CM035113.1:84109199-84611692 GCA_020205505.1 Panax japonicus
GTTGAAGAAAACTCCACGATCGTAGTATAACCACAGCGATCGTAGAAGCAGACTCGACGATCTCAGTCCTATCAGAGTATACTCCAGTTCACAAGGAGCTTGAGAAATGGGAAAATTACTCAACCATTCAGATTATGAGGAGATAAGTTTGAATATATCAGTGGTCAAGCTATGCAGTTTCAGAATGAGGATGAATGTCAAAGTCATCCACTACAGCATCTCTCAAAAGTTGATCGTTGAGTCAACAAAGGAAAATATAGAGTCCATAGCTGCTTTATCATGTTACTCTACAAACTAAAGAGGTCAACGGTCAATCCATGTCAATCAAACGTCTACTATTCTAAAAGAAATATCTAACTGAAAAGGTTTGAGGAGTTATAGCTCATTACTGGACAACGTGCAACCAATGGTTGGTTGACACATCACTAATTATGCAGAGTTAGAAGGAACTACCATTAAGACAAATTCAAAATCTACATACAGTTATCAGAAACCATCGAACCTTTCTCCCTCCCATTTTTAAACCCTAGAATCCTCTCAAAAAGCCAAAATCAGTTAACCCTCCAAAGCCTTGTCCAAATCACAATTAGCCATCTCTCATAGACTCCTCTAAATCATATACCCATGTTCCTCAAACTATTCAAATGGAAGATTGGCGAGTTATCACTGGCATTTAACTTGGAACCAAGTCGTTTGAGAAATCCAAAAAGAAGTTCAGAGACATTCTTGAACTTGTACAGAAAGCTGGATTCTCAGAATGTCTTGAGCTAAGAACTCGAGTATATGTTGACCTGGTTAAAGAGTTCTACTCAAATGCTTCCATAAACTCTGGAACCCTTTCTACCAAGGTCAAAGGTCAATCTCTAAAGCTGAAATCTTTTGACCTCAATCAATGCCTAGGTTTTCCTAACCAAGGACTGAAGAGCCTTGATGATGTCGATACGGAACAAGCAAAGGAGATCATGGGGTACGAAAGAAACCCTAGTTTAAAGGACATGAAGAAGAAAGAGTTTTCAGAGGAGTTTGAGTTCCTTGCAGAGATAATGGGCAAATGTATTTTATGCAAGGATACTGCACATGATACTGTGCTTGAGCAGCAGTTGAAGATAATGTCAGAAATAGTTCTGAAGAAACAAATTAACTTTGGAGTTATCCTGTTTGATCAAATCTCCAAGTAGGTAGAAAAGGTTGAGCTAAAGAAGTCTACAGAAAAACCTCTGACAAAGGTGTTTCATGGAAGACTGCTGAGCATTGTAATGAAGAAGAAGCTAGGAGGAAAGATCAAGGATGATGAAGGAGAGCCTCTGAACGTTCACAAAGTGATGTCTCCACAGCTATTTGTGAATTGGAAAAAAAATCCCAAGGAGAACCGAAGGTTGACAACTGGGTGCAGCAGTAGGGCCTCTGCAAAGAAGAGGCAGAAAGCTCTGAGTCTGATGACTCTGTTCTAGCAGCAACCACACCAGCCAGAAAGAAATCCAGTGGTGTGAAGAAAACCAAAGCCCCATCAAGAAGTCTCTCCTCCAAAGACAAGGATAAAGAAGAAAAAGTCTTGACTGCTGAAACCACAAAACGAAGAAACAACAGGTTGCTTCAAGAGCCATTAAGAAAGAAAGCTAAGATAGAAAACAGGCCAGCTCCAACTCACCAAGAAAGTACGTCTGACAAAAGAAAGGACGTAGAGTCAGAAGAAGAAAAGATAACTGATAGTCTCAAGGCTGAGTCCCCACAGACAAAATCCAACAATGAAGGTGAAGCTGGATTAATGGAAGAAAATACAGCATCTGCTGATGAAGAAGAATGCACAAGCCCAATGGCTAACCCTCAGAGCATTCACTCTGATGATGAAGAAAAGATTAAAGATGACCCAACTCCATCCCCAAATGCACATGCCCTAACAAACCCAGATGATGGGTCAAATGATGCTGTTTTAAATGAAGAAGTGACTGCCCCTATCAGTACTGAACCTCAAGGAAGTTCTTCTGATGAACCAAAGGCTTCAGAGTCTGAAGAGGAAGAAGAGTCTGAAATTCCTATAGCTGAACTTCCAACAAGAAGGAAGAGCTACAGATTGCAAGCAAAATTTGCCTCTACAAAGAGAAGGGATCACTCCAATGTTGTCATTGACTTAAGTGATGATGAGTCTGTATCACAGGAAGTAAGTGCTGAAGAAGGATCTAGTGATGAAAAAGATGAATCAGAAGAAGATCCTGCTAAAGAAGGTTCTGTAAATGAAATGGAGCAAGAAGGACTCATTGTTGGAAATGATCAAAATGATTCAGGCTCCGAAAGCGAAGAAATGGAGAATGATTCCAACCCTGCACCTCAGGAATCAGAAGAATAAGAAGACTATCCAGTGCTCGCTCCCGCAAGATTTAACAGAAGAATAGTGGTGGAAGTCTCAAATGAACTATCAGAGGCACCTCCCGAAAGATGGGTAAATTATGGAAATGAACAGCTCAAGGTAGTGAGGATGACTACGTTTGAGGTGTTTAAAAATTAGAACAACATGGAGCTAGACTGCACGACCATTCTCTACAATCCTGATGACCTACTAATGAGATGGTTCTTCCAATGGATGTCGTGGCTAAAAGCACACACTAAAAAGGATGCAAATTATTTCAGTTGGTGCTACTCTCATTTTCCAAGCATAGAACTGGATGCACAAAACTTCCCAAGAGTAAAGAGTTTTGCTACAATGATGATCACAAACCAGCCTCACTACAAAGTCTACAGAAATACCGACAATCATTATATCCCCTACGATCGTAGAGTGGACTCTCAAGGAAGAAGGATCGTGACCAAGGAGATGATCGTAGAGTCTGTTCACTCTACTACTGATGGTGTTCAAGTTCAAAACCAGAAGCTTCCATCTGCTCAAGCACTACTGACAGACATTCCTTCATCCTCAACCAGTGATTGGAACTCAACGATTCTTCAGATTCTCAACACCTTCAAAAATCTGTCCAAGGGTACAGATCGTAGAGTTCAATCTAATACCCAATAGGACACTGCTAAACCAGATGATCAAGTATCTGTGGAGATGGAGCTAATGAAAAATTCTGGTGAATTAATTGAGAAGATGTCTCTATTTAATGAAGAGTCAAAGAAGCTGACAGCAGCAAAAGATAACTCAGTTCAAGAGAGACTCCAAGCAACTATGGCTGATGTATCTCTAAAACTCAAAGAAAGAGATAACATCTATCTGAAGGTCCTGTGTGATCAGAAGTGTAAGACTCCAACTTTTATGAATATAGAATAATTTTCTCGAAATATATTTTTGAATATTATGGTGTGGTTTTGATATAATGTTATAGTTGTGGGTAATATTTACAAATTTTGAAAAGTACGCAAGTTGTTATAAAATATTGGATTGGTCAAGGAATATTCATTTTAACATGGAATATTCGTACAACAGCACAATCATTGGTGGACCCCCACAACGGAATTATTATCGGATTGAGAAAACGACAAAAATACTTTATGAAAATAACGGCGGAAGTTTTACCGTTAACTGTTGAAACACCCGGTGTTAAAAGTACAGTAATACGCGTGGTTGCATAGTAGCACACGATATTGATTATTGATGCTTACGTGAGAAGTCACTCGGTTATACTCAATTGTTGCTACAGTAATTGATGCATCATATCTCTCATATTATTGATTCAATTATTGTCACAGTATCATTTGCATAATATTTTATATTATTAAGTCAATAATTGAGATGACAAAGTTATTCATATTATTAAATTACAATATTTACAATGTCTAGACGTTCTGTCAAGGAGAGATTTGGTCACCTAATTGCGCGCCAATAGGGAGAAATCCTTATTGGAAAGCCACCTCTTTCCTGGGAACGACCTGGTTGATAAATATTGTGAGTTATAATATTAATGATGAATGTTATTAATATTGAAGTTTTGCTCGGAGTTGAATTTGGAGACGCGGAAGTGATATTTGAGTCCGGAACGATGAAATTAGTAAAAATAGACTATAAACACAAAATTTACCGATTTTTACTATTTGGTCAAAAAAGTCAACAGTTGACTTTTTTGGGAAAAGTCAAACTTTGAAATTTCAAAATTTATATTTTTGATAAAAATAGTTTCATTATTTTGGAATTATTTGTGTTAGTGAAAATTGACATTTATTTCGATAAAAATTGATGTCTAGAGGTTATTTTGACCAATCGGGTATTTAACTGGATAAAATGAGCAATTGATTGCTATTATTTCACATGATTATAACTATTTGTTCACATGTATATACTTTTGTTTCACATTCTTGTACTATTAGGGGAGTTGGTGCAAAATTGATAATACTTGAATGACTAAGTTAAAAATGGAGATATAGATGGAGGTACTATACTGTAATTCGTATTTTTCATATGATTATACTATTGATTAACATGATTGAACTATTGATTCACATTATTTACTATTAGGGGAGGTGGTGAAAGTTTGATAATACTTGCAGGACTAAATTAAAAATGAAAGAAAGTTGGAGGTATTGTACTATAATTTTCGAGCCCCAAAACGTGCAATTATCGAAACTATATTTTCCTATAAATAGAAGCTCATTCTTCCTTCATTTCTCACCAATTCACAAAAGCTTTAGAGCGATTATTATAGAGAGAAATCATAGAAAGAAGAAGAGAAGTCTGCTACCTCATTATTCCAGTATCCAGTTTTTCTAAGGTAGGGAGTATTATTTCTTTCTTATCTATGAAGAGAACTTCTGTTATTCCATTCTTTATGATTCTATTGGAATAACCTATATACGCGGGCTACCCTATACTTGGTGAAATTCTTCTGTTGTTCCATTCTTTATCATTCTGTTGGAACATCCTGTCTGTACGTTCTACGCCGGACCTGGTTTCGTCTTTATTATTATGTTGAAATTTCCTTTCTGTGCATTTTACGCCGGACCTGATTCCGTCTTTATTATTCTGTTGGAATATCCTGTCTGTACGTTCTACGCCGGACCTGATTCCGTCTTTAGTATTCGTCACATGAAAGAGGTGGAGTTTATCATGTTGGAGCAAAATAATATGATCGTGTCGCAATACGAGGCTAAATTTGCGGAGTTATCCCGGTTTGCATCCCATTTGGTCGATAATGAGGAACGAATGACGTGGAGGTTTTTAAGAGGTTTGAAACCAGAGATACGTCAATATCTTATTTCTCATAAACTATGTTTGTATTCAGATGTTGTAAATAGGGCTCAGTTATTTGAGCGCGATAACGAGTCAACGCAACCAAGAGAAAGTAGTCAGGAAAATGAAAATACAAGTGGTAACAGTCATCGAAACGGTGACAACAAGCGTGGAGGGTGTAAGACCCCGAATTTTATGAAATAAAAGTATTCAATTTTTCTTATAATTACAATTCAGTAAATGGTTAAATTGATAGAAGGTTAAAGTTAAGGGTGATATATGAATTTTTTTTTCAAAATAAGTAAGTGGTTATAAAATACTCATTGTTGTCGGGGAATATTCGTTTGGTCGTGGAATATTCTTTTTGTCGGGGAATATTCGTACGACAGCGCAGCCTTTTGTGGGCCCCGTAACAGAATAACTGTCGGATGAAGAAAACGACAAATTAAAGTTTTTATAAATAACGGCGTAATCGTTACTGTTAACACTGTTGGAATACCCAGTGGGTAAAGTAAAGTAATACGCGTTGTTGCACAGTAGCACACGGTATTGCACAATATTTTTTGAATTATTGATTCTTACGTAAGAAGGCACTACTCAATAATTGTTACAGAAATTACTGTTCAGTATTTTATTTTATTGATTTAATAATTGCTGCGTTGATATTTTATATTGTTGTTGTTTCAATAATTGTCATTACACAGTATTTTTCATTATCAAAACAATAATTTATATTATCTGAATAATATTATTAGATAACATTATTGGCAATGTCTAGAAAGTTCTGTCTAAGGAGAGGTTTGGTCACCTAATTGCGCGCCAGTAAGGAGAAATTCTTATTGGAAAGCCCCATCTTTTCTGGGAACTGCCTGGTTGTCAATATTGTGATTCTATAATATTATTTGTGAATAATTAATTATTGATTCATATGATAAGGAAAATATTGATTTTATATGGATATAGATGGAGAAAATTTTTAATGTGACAATTGTTAAAAATTAATATTTTATCTTTTTCTGATAAAATAATTCTTTTAAATATATTATTTTAATAATATATTAACAGTGATATTTTATAATGAATGTGAAATATGTGAGTATATGAGGAGGAAGAGTATTTTTGTGGCATTAAATGTTTAACACATATTTTGTGTGTTGGTGGACACAATTATTGGCCGAAATTTGATTATAGCCTGTAAAATCGTCCGTTTGTGGATTTCGGTCAATTTCTGTTTGGAATTTGGAAAAACTTCCTTCTGTAAAGTTGTAGAGAATTGAATTTCCTATGGTAAGTTGCAAGTTTTAAATTTTTCTCACAAAAGAGCTATTTATTATGAATTATTGAAGTTCCGAAGCTACGAAATAATTGATTTTTGAAAGTTTTAATTATTTTTATTTACAAAAACGTTTTTTTTACATTTTGTTTCCCTCATTTAACATGTGTTAGGGTTTGAGTTCTGATGTTGAGAGCATACGTACTGAAGTATTGGAAAAAAAATTATATTATTATTATTTTAATAAATTTTCTGCTTTGGTGTTCTAAGTAATTTCCTATAAATAGGGTGCTTAGGTTATAATTGAAAATCACACCAGAAACTGAAGTTTTCTCTCTCTATTTTATCAAGCGTATTCTTGTGAGTATTTTGAGTATACTTTGAGTATTGCTATACGGTGCAAGTTCAAGTCATAGCCTATATCCGGTGTTTCAACTAGAAGTACTGTCTTTCGAGGTAAGAGATAATAAGGGATTTTAAGGGTTATTATTTCGAAATTCTTCTGAACCTTCAAAAATTCTGTAAAAATTTGAAATGATAATTTGATGAGTTTTATTGATTGTGTCCAAAAATGACGATTTTTGGATGTATAGATTAAGAGTTATGAATTTTATGAGGAAAACTATTTTAAAAAGTAATCGCTTATAACTCTTTATGGTTAACTCCAAAATTAATGAAATTTTTATTGGGAGTACATCTATATGATATCAGTATACCTTGTGAATTTCGGAATTTTTTGGATAAAAGTACAATTTATGATAAATGTTTAAATATTCGGTGGTTTTGGCCATGTGAAAAATAGTAAATGACTTTTAAAAATTCTGAGAAAAATATATGTTTAATATAGGACTATATTCTGCTAAATCCCAGAAAAGAAATATTTTTGAAACTTATTTGTTATTTTTCATGAAAATGGACTAGTTATGAGTAAATTAATTAAATATGTTATGTGAGGTAAGAAAATTAGAAAATAGGATTTTATGGCTTGAAAATCCTACATGAGGTATATGCAGATTTTTGATGAGGATTTTGGTTATTGATGATGAAATCTTATGAGTTTGGCATTTTAGAATGATTAAATGCATTATTTAATAAAGAGTAAACAATTAAAATAAATTGTTTATAAACTTAAAAAAATATTATTCTTTCAATATCATTATACCGAAATATTGGTATGGATTTTATTGTAGAATTTCTACCTTTTTGAGTCGGGTTTACTATTCATGAGATACTATTCACGAGTTACTATTCATGAGTTACTATTTACGAAGTTAATATTCATGAGTTACTATTCATGACAAAATTGGTTTCTTTTTCTAACCAATTTATAGTTGATTTATGAATATTACTCTGGAGATTAAAACTATATATTGATTATATTGATTTTATTATCATATATAATATTTTTATAACCCTGATGTTGAAATTCTCTTTCACTGGAGTGTAAAGATGGGTAGATTATTGGTATGATCATGACAAGGGTTCTCTTTGGTCAGTAGTGAAAAGTTGAATTGTGACTGGTATGATCATGACCATTGAATTTATAATTGAATATCTTTAGCTTAAGTGCAAAGGTGAATTGATCAACATGGTTATAATTATTGTTTATATAAATTCTGAAATGATTATATATTTCTTTGAGACATTAATATATTTGGCCTGTAATGCAAATATGAACTGTTGAGGAATATCTTTGGCCTGCAGTGCAAAGATGAATTGTTGATGAATATCTTTGGGTCGTAGTGCAAAGATGACCTGTTGTTGAATATCTTTTGCTTGTGGTGCAAAGATGAACTGTTGATGAATATCTTTGGCCCGTAGTGCAAAGATGAATTTATTAGTATGATTATGAACATGAACTGTGATTTGGTATAACCATGATCTTTGATATTTCAGGTAAAGAAAAGTGATGAAAATTATCTTCGCCCTGAATGAGAAAAGGAATTTAGAACAATAATTACGATTATGAGTTATACATGTGATTGTGAACAGGAATTGTTGATTGATGTTACAAGGATAAAACACTGTTGATGTACTTTTAACATGGAGAAGATAATAGACGTTATGGTCTATTTGACTCTTCTAATGGATTGCTCGTTCCGCTGCAACTATGGTTGATTTTTTTTATCATATACCATATGTTCTAAATCTCTGATTTATTACTGTTGAAGGCTATTGATAATTTATTTATCTTTAGTCATAACATTCTTTATTGAGCTAGTTGTGCTCACCCTTTTGCTTCACAATTCCTTTCAGGTAATACTATTGTAGCTGGGTTGAACGGGGGATAACAGGGGAATAGAACGGTGGTCATCATTTAGTAGTTATATTTGGCGAATCAACTAGGGTGAAGCGAACCCAACGTTGGAAGGGTGTTTTGCCACTGACATACAAGATGTCTAATGACATACCACCTCGTGTCATCATAAGACATGGATGTGCTCATCCACTTGCTGAGTATATCTACCAGCACTATCTATATGATCTTGGAGTCTATTTGAAATATAACTCTCAATTAGAGATATTGGAGATAATGATATGTCAGGAGAAGACTTGCCATTGGGAAGAATATAATAGTAATCTTCTTGTTTTTCTTTGGGGTCTATTGGGTCAACCAAGGATAATTCTGTGGCCATATGATATTTATAATAACCTAGACGCATGGCCTCCCATGTACGAAGGTTTCCTTGAGCACTTCCCAAAGATTCTAATTTCTAAAACAGTTTTCGACTATACCTTTATGTAAGGTGTCACTGTGAGGTGCTGTCCACGGTTGGGACATGAGTCACAGTTGATATATATTTGTATACAAACTCACAGCATATGTGTTGTTGTATTTTGCACGACAATTGTTGTAATAAAGTTGTAGTTGTTTTTTGAACCATGTATTTGACGACTCAGAATGGGTTGGATGGAATGGACCTATTTTGGGGTCGTTACATTTGGTATCAGAGCTTAGGGATATGATCTCTGGCGGAGATCAGGATTAGAACTAGGAGGGGAGAGATGAGTAAATCCTTCGCTAGTATGTCCTACCTAAGCTTAATTATTGGTCGGTCATAATATACGGATATTATGTGATATGTTAATTTGCTTAATTAACCCTTATTTTATGGCAGTATTTGAGAATGGCAGCTGAGAATGATAACAATGGAGTGAATGAGACTGTGGGGATACCTCTAATCACTAACCATGATAATGTGATGTCAGCCGAAGAGAGAATTAGAGATATCCATGTGGTGAGTGAAGAATTGATAGTTGCACCCGAGATAGTCGCAGAGGTAACAGCTGAGAGTGAGGCAGAAGAGGAAGAAGAGGTACCTGAGGAGATTTTATTAGAGGTATTATATGATCAAAATGTAGAATTTCAAAATCGTATTCATGAGTTAGAAGAGCAGGCTGAAGAACGACAGGCGGTCGTGGAGCAAAAGGATGCAATAATTCAAGCTTGTGTTACCCGATATGTAATGCTTGAACAGAAGTATTCTTTGGCAGAGTGTAAGATGATAAAGATGGAATCTGAGCTGAAAGAAGAAAAAACTGAACGATTAAGAATGAGTGATGCATGGGTAAAAGCCACACGACACGTGGATATTGTGGAAAGAGATGTCCGATCTAAGAAGGCTAAAATAGATGATATGAATTTCTCTTTTTGGAAAGCAATTGGGAGAACTCAACATCGAGTTTTGAATTACCATGTACAGAGCGGTCAATCTGAATTTGATATGGATCGAAGATTGATGATTCAGATCATGAATCGGGAGTACGAAGAGGCAGTTGAGGGAGGAATATGCCCTATAGAAAAGTATATTCCAACGGTGGTGATGATGTCAAATGCTGCCCCAGACAAGTCAAAGTCGAGTAGTTCAAGGGATAGCGGTTGTCATGACTTCCCAACAAATGAGGAACGCAAATGAAGTTATCACAGGAGATGAGCAATGGAGAAATCATAATGACCCGGGAGATAGAATCTGAAATGAAAGCAAGGTATTCTCAACTTTTCGAAATACCAGGTAAGTAAATTTCGGGGATGAAATTTCATAAGGAGGGGAGATTGTAAGACCCCGAATTTTATGAAATAAAAGTATTCAATTTTTCTTATAATTACAATTCAGTAAATGGTTAAATTGATAGAAGGTTAAAGTTAAGGGTGATATACGAATTTTTTTTCAAAATAAGTAAGTGGTTATAAAATACTCATTGTTGTCGGGGAATATTCGTTTGGTCGTGGAATATTCTTTCTGTCGGGGAATATTCGTACGACGGCGCAGCCTTTTGTGGGCCCCGTAACAGAATAACTATCGGATGAAGAAAACGACAAATTAAAGTTTTTATAAATAACGGCGTAATCGTTACTGTTAACACTGTTGGAATACCCGGTGGGTAAAGTAAAGTAATACGCGTTGTTGCACAGTAGCACACGGTATTGCACAATATTTTTTGAATTATTGATTCTTACGTAAGAAGGCACTACTCAATAATTGTTACAGTAATTACTGTTCAGTATTTTATTTTATTGATTTAATAATTACTGCGTTGATATTTTATATTGTTGTTGTTTCAATAATTGTCATTACACAGTATTTTTCATTATCGAAACAATAATTTATATTATCTGAATAATATTATTAGATAACATTATTGGCAATGTCTAGAAAGTTCTGTCTAAGGAGAGGTTTGGTCACCTAATTGCGCGCCAGTAAGGAGAAATTCTTATTGGAAAGCCCCATCTTTTCTGGGAACTGCCTGGTTGTCAATATTGTGATTCTATAATATTATTTGTGAATAATTAATTATTGATTCATATGATAAGGAAAATATTGATTTTATATGGATATAGATGGAGAAAATTTTTAATGTGACAATTGTTAAAAATTAATATTTTATCTTTTTCTGATAAAATAATTCTTTTAAATATATTATTTTAATAATATATTAACAGTGATATTTTATAATGAATGTGAAATATGTGAGTATATGAGGAGGAAGAGTATTTTTGTGGCATTAAATGTTTAACACATATTTTGTGTGTTGGTGGACACAATTATTGACCGAAATTTGATTATAGCCTGTAAAATCGCCCGTTTGTGGATTTCGGTCAATTTCTGTTTGGAATTTGGAAAAACTTCCTTCTGTAAAGTTGTAGAGAATTGAATTTCCTATGAAAAGTTGCAAGTTTTGAATTTTTTGACAAAAGAGCTATTTATTATGAATTATTGAAGTTCCGAAGCTACGAAATAATTGATTTTTGAAAGTTTTAATTATTTTTATTTACAAAAACGTTTTTTTTACATTTTGTTTCCCTCATTTAACATGTGTTAGGGTTTGAGTTCTAATGTTGAGAGCATACGTATGAAGTATTGGAAAAAAAATTATATTATTATTATTTTAATAAATTTTCTGCTTTGGTGTTCTAAGTAATTTCCTATAAATAGGGTGCTTAGGTTATAATTGAAAATCACACCAGAAACTGAAGTTTTCTCTCTCTATTTTATCAAGCGTATTCTTGTGAGTATTTTGAGTATACTTTGAGTATTGCTATACGGTGCAAGTTCAAGTCATAGCCTATATCCGGTGTTTCAACTAGAAGTACTGTCTTTCGAGGTAAGAGATAATAAGGGATTTTAAGGGTTATTATTTCGAAATTCTTCTGAACCTTCAAAAATTCTGTAAAAATTTGAAATGATAATTTGATGAGTTTTATTGATTGTGTCCAAAAATGGCTATTTTTGGATGTATAGATTAAGAGTTATGAATTTTATGAGGAAAACTATTTTAAAAAGTAATCGCTTATAACTCCTTATGGTTAACTCCAAAATTAATGAAATTTTTATTGGGAGTACATCTATATGATATCAGTATACCCTGTGAATTTCGGAATTTTTTGGATAAAAGTACAATTTATGATAAATGTTTAAATATTCGGTGGTTTTGGTCATGTGAAAAATAGTAAATGACTTTTAAAAATTCTGAGAAAAATATATGTTTAATATAGGACTATATTCTGCTAAATCCCAGAAAAGAAATATTTTTGAAACTTATTTGTTATTTTTCATGAAAATGGACTAGTTATGAGTAAATTAATTAAATATGTTATGTGAGGTAAGAAAATTAGAAAATAGGATTTTATGGCTTGAAAATCCTACATGAGGTATATGCAGATTTTTGATGAGGATTTTGGTTATTGATGATGAAATCTTATGAGTTTGGCATTTTAGAATGATTAAATGCATTATTTAATAAAGAGTAAACAATTAAAATAAATTGTTTATAAACTTAAAAAAATATTATTCTTTCAATATCATTATACCGAAATATTGGTATGGATTTTATTGTAGAATTTCTACCTTTTTGAGTCGGGTTTACTATTCATGAGATACTATTCACGAGTTACTATTCATGAGTTACTATTTACGAAGTTAATATTCATGAGTTACTATTCATGACAAAATTGGTTTCTTTTTCTAACCAATTTATAGTTGATTTATGAATATTACTCTGGAGATTAAAACTATATATTGATTATATTGATTTTATTATCATATATAATATTTTTATAACACTGATGTTGAAATTCTCTTTCACTGGAGTGTAAAGATGGGTAGATTATTGGTATGATCATGACAAGGGTTCTCTTTGGTCAGTAGTGAAAAGTTGAATTGTGACTGGTATGATCATGACCATTGAATTTATAATTGAATATCTTTAGCTTAAGTGCAAAGGTGAATTGATCAACATGGTTATAATTATTGTTTATATAAATTCTGAAATGATTATATATTTCTTTGAGACATTAATATATTTGGCCTGTAATGCAAATATGAACTGTTGAGTAATATCTTTGGCCTGTAGTGCAAAGTTGAATTGTTGATGAATATCTTTGGGTCATAGTGCGAAGATGACCTGTTGTTGAATATCTTTGGCCTGTAGTGCAAAGATGAACTGTTGATTAATATCTTTGGCCCGTAGTGCAAAGATGAATTTATTAGTATGATTATAAACATGAACTGTGATTTGGTATAACCATGATCTTTGATATTTCAGGTAAAGAAAAGTGATGAAAATTATCTTCGCCCTGAATGAGAAAAGGAATTTAGAACAACAATTACGATTATGAGTTATACATGTGATTGTGAACAGGAATTGTTGATTGATGTTGCAGGGATAAAACACTGTTGATGTACTTTTAACATGGAGAAGATAATAAACTTTATGGTCTATTTGACTCTTCTAATGGATTGCTTCGTTCCGTTGCAACTATGGTTGATTTTTTTTATCATATACCATATGTTCTAAATCTCTGATTTATTACATGTTGAAGGCTATTGATAATTTATTTATCTTTAGTCATGACATTCTTTATTGAGCTAGTTGTGCTCACCCTTTTGCTTCACAATTCCTTTCAGGTAATACGATTGTAGCTGGGTCAAGCGGGGGATAACAGGGGAATAGAACGGTGGTCATCATTTAGTAGTTATATTTGGCGAATCAACTAGGGTGAAGCGAACCCAACGTTGGAAGGGTGTTTTTCCACTGACATACAAGATGTCTAATGACATACCACCTCGTGTCATCATAAGACATGGATGTGCTCATCCACTTGCTGAGTATATCTACCAGCACTATCTATATGATCTTGGAGTCTATTTGAAATATAACTCTCAATTAGAGACAGTGGAGATAGTGATATGTCAGGAGAAGACTTACCATTGGGAAGAATATGATAGTAATCTTCTTATTTTTCTTTGGGGTCTATTGGGTCAACCAAGGATAATTCTGTGGCCATATGATATCTATAATAACCTAGATGCATGGCCTCCCATGTACGAAGGTTTCCTTGAGCACTTCCAGGTGTCATTATGAGGTGTTGTCCACGGTTGGGACATGAGTCACAGTTGATATATATTTGTATACAAACTCACAGAATATGTGTTGTTGTATTTTGCACGATAATTGTTGTAATAAAGTTGTAGTTGTTTTTTGTACCATGTATTTGACGACTCAGAATGGGTTGATGGAATGGACCTATTTTGGGGTCGTTACAGAGGGAATCAACATGCCAGAAATGGTAACCACTTTGGTTGTAATCATAGCCAAGACAATAAAAATGGACATTTCAAGAAAAGGATATTCAACAATGATGGAAAGACGTCAGCACCAGCACCCGTTGTTAAGGAAGGAGAACGACAACCTATCATATACTTCAAATGCGGAGGGGAGGGACACATCAGTCCAAACTGCGCGATGCCATCCAAAGCATGTTATAATTGTGGAAGGGAAGGTCACTTAGCTAGATTTTGTCGTTCACTAAAGACAAGTTCTGCTAGGATGGAGGCACCAAAGGCCGTCCCAGAAAAGTCCAAGCCGGTAGTGCAAGGGAGAGCGTTTGTTGTGACCTCCTAGAAAGCAAGGAACTCGAACGAGGTTATCACGGGTAAACTTATCATAAACTCTAGTGAAGTCTATACCTTATTTGATACCGGTTCTACCCATTCTTTTATTTCTCCTACTTGCACTCAACGTTTAAATTTGACTCCGGAGAAATTAGACTTTGACTTATCTGTTGAAACTCCATTAGGAGAAACCTTCATTACATCCACTGTTAATAAGTCTTGTTTGATTCAAATCGGTAACCGCACGTTACCTGTCGATCTTATCTCCTTAAAAATACTTGCATTTGACGTGATTCTAGGGATTGATTGGTTAACTACTCAAGCGACCAAACCATTAAAATCAATCATGGTCATCTCAAGCCATAAAGCTATTCATTTATTGAAAAACGGATGTCAAGCTTTCTTAGCTCATGTCACGGATTTAAACAAAAATACGTCAGATTTGAAGGATATTTCTATTGTTAATAAATTTCCTGACATATTTCCTGAAGAACTTCCTGGCCTACCCCCAGAGCGTGAAGTTGAATTTTATATCGACCTTGAATCTGGTACAAAACCCATTTCCAAATCCCCATATCGAATGGCTCCTATTGAACTTCAGGAGTTAAAAACCCAATTGCAGGAATTGTTAGACATTGGTTTCATTCGTCCTAGTACGTCTCCTTGGGGTGCTCCTGTTCTATTCGTGAAGAAGAAAGATGGGAGTATGTGACTTTGTATTGATTATCGGGAGTTGAATCATGTCACCATCAAAAATAGGTACCCATTGCCACGTATTGATGACCTGTTTGATCAGTTACAAGGAGCACAATTTTTTTCAAAGATCGATCTTCGTTCTGGATATCATCAGCTGAAGGTTAAAACTAAGGATATTCCAAAGATTGCCTTCAGAACTCGGTACGGGCATTATGAATTCTTAGTCATGTCTTTTGGATTGACTAATGCTCCTGCTGCCTTCATGGATATGATGAACCGAGTATTCAAGGAATATTTAGATCATTTTGTGGTCTTCTTTATTGATGACATCCTCATATATTTCAAAAGCCTTGAAGATCATGAGCAACACTTGAGGTTGATACTCCAAAAGCTTCGTGAAAACAAGCTTTATTCCAAGTTAAAGATATTTGAGTTCTGGCTTGAGGAAGTAGCATTCCTTGGGCACGTAGTATCAAGTCATGGAATATCTGTTGTTCCGGCAAAGATTGAAGCTATTCAAAGCTAGGAGCAACCTAAATCAGTGACCGAAGTACGTAGCTTTCTCGGCTTAGCTGGTTATTATCGGAGATTCATAGAAGGATTTTCTCGAATCGCTACTCCATTAACTCAGCTGACTAGAAAAGATACAAAGTTCGGTTGGAGCAAGGAATGTTAGAAGAGTTTTCAAGAACTCAAGAGAAGACTCATTTCAGCACTTGTTCTGACAATACCATTTGGGGGTTTTCTACGTTTTGTTTTGATATGTTTTATTTTATTTTATTTTGTGGGCTTAATTGCATTTCTAGTATAGGTTATCTCTTGAGCATTGATTTAATTTGAATTGAGCTATAATATATGATCAGGCAAATGATTGTTAAGGTTATAACTCATGAAAAATGGATAAATGTTGCTTAGTTTGGGTGATTGACTTACTGTTGGTTATTGCTTTGCTTATGACTCCTACTTTTGAGCACTCATCCATTTGTAATGAACTAGTTGTATACTTAGAGAAGGCTTATATGACCGAATGCTTATAAGAGATATCAATAAACTCTAGAACTCGTTTAAACATCACTCGAAGCAATATACTTAGGTTTGATTAATTGGTCATGTGGTGGGTTAAGATGGAGCGTAAAACGCACTCACTCATAAACACATACTTAAGGGAGATAGAGCGTAAAACGCACTCACCTATGAAAAAAAAAGAAATAAAAATATATCGAGAATCTTGCGGTGGGTTGAGATGGAGCGTAAAACGCACTCGCCCATAAAAGCAGACTTAGGGTGAGATGGAGCGTAAAACGCACTCGCCCATAAAAGCGGACTTAGGGTAAGATGGAGCATAAAATACACTCACCTAAGAGTCCTTTGATATCAAATTTTTGGAATGTTGATTTGTCTACAATTGCGATGAGTGATGTGTTAAGCATGTAGTTTTTGAAGTTTATTTCTTTCATAAGGTAATATGGTTGCATAAGCTAATCCGAGCTATAATTGGTTTAGTGTAAATGGATACACACACACACAAAAAGGATCTAAAGCAAGGTATGACTAACAAACAAGTTGAAATCCTAGACGTTGTGACATTTTGAAAGTTTTCTAGAGTTATCATGTTTTGATATCTTTAAGGCCATTGTTCAAACTTATTGATTCATTGCTCAAGTAGTTGATTGTTATAATTTATTTTTATAGTTTTTGTTCTTAGTGTTTTGCTTGAGGACAATCAAAGATTCAAGTTTGGGGGTATTTGATGAGTTTGTTTTATATACACAAATTAGGTACTTTTGAGTTTGATAATTTGTAAATCCTAAGCTAGTTTGTTTGGTTTTTATGTGTTTTCATTGTATTGTTGTGTAATATAGTTTTATATTGCTTTTATGTATATTTGTATTAGTTTTATGTGTTTTTACTTTGTTTTGTAGGAATTGGATGGAATGTCATTTGGGTCGATGGTTGGAATCGCCAAATTCGCATTTTCGGTTTGCCGTTGACGTAGCAGTCCCGTAAAGCCCAATTTTAGCCATGATCCGGTCATTATCTGTCCAAACTTCAAGAATGGAAGTTGTAGATCAACGTCTCCTCTTTCCGGATCATCTTGAATCGCCTCAATCGGAGTTCGGATACGAGAGTTATGGCCATTTTCCCAATGGGTGTCAAATCTGGAAACTACCAACTGCCATTTGCATAACAGTCACTTCAAGGCCAATTTGAGCATTGATCTAGCCATTATTTCGAAGAACTCAAAGAATGAAAGTTGTAGATCTACTTCTCCTCTTTCCGGATCATCTTGAATCGCTTCAATCGGAGTTCGTATGAAGAAGTTATGGCCATTTTCCCAACAGATGTCCGAGCAGAAAATGCCCCGGCGCCGCAGCGCGAGTTGCTAGTGTATTTGTGGCGCCGCGGCGCCACTTAGCAGTACCCCAGCCCCTTTACCCGCGCCGCAGCGCCCCGTTCAAGCCAAATCATGGCGCCGCAGCGCCAGACACGGATTTTGGACAGATTTTGGCTATTAAATGCTCAACCTAATGACCCAAAACACAAATCCTTCACTTCTACTTGCAACCTAGAGGAGAAATAGAGAGAGGTGGCGGTTTGGAGAAGAGGGAGGCCATGGATCTTGGCCATGGTTCTTCAAGAGCTTCAAGGAGCATCAATGGTGGGAGCTTCAACAACATCAATGGAGGAGTTTCAACCAACAACTAAGGGAAGCCATCCTTTCTTTCTTCCTTTTTCCTCTAGTGGCTAGAACTCATTCTTGGGGATCTAGTGCAAACATTTGTAACACCTTTGGAGGCAAGGAATTGAATTAAACTTCTAGCTTTTCTTTGATACTTGTATGATCCATTGGATGATTACCTAATATTTGGAATAGTTTGATTTATTTGTTATGAATTAAACTTCTAATTTGCTTTCTTTATGATTGGTGTCATGCGAATTGGTTCTTTATGTGATTATGTATATGCATAATTTATGTATTTCCAATTCATAGTGGCCGCCATGATCATAAAGAGAGTTAAGAGATTTGAACAAAGTGATGCACGCCAAGTGTTTGACAAAATGCTTGTGTGTGGATATTGTGTTCTTAGCTCTTTATCTATCTATCTATGTTATGTTTTTCTGCTATTTTGATTAATTGTAATCATAATATATCGTTTTAATTAACTGTTTAAATAAGACTGAGGCGATATAAAGTCAGTACTTGATAGATATTAGTGATAATTCCTCGTGGGTTCGACAACTCTCTTATCATTATATTACTTGTTGACCGCGTATACTTGCGCGTGTTTATCGGTTGCAAAATCGACCAACAAGTTTTTGGCGCCGTTGCCGGGGAATTACTATTCTAATACTGTCCAATATTGATTTCAATCAATGAAGTCTTAATTTGAACGTATATTTATCTGTTATTTGTTTGATCTTTATTTTCACGTGTTTTCCGATTGCGATAAATAGGCTGACAAGACTGTATGTAAATACAGCTCTTGTGCAAGACTTGGTGTAAGTTGGGGCCTTACATTTCTTTTTATTGTTATCGTTTGTGAGATTGGATTGACAAGACTGTATGTAAATACAGCTCTTGTGCAAGACTTGGCGTAAGCTGGGGCCTTACAGTTCTATTTTGCATGACGCATTTTTATTAAACTTGTATTTCTATTTTAAATAAAGTCGGGCCAAAGACTATAAACCAAGCGCTTGTTGGGAGGCAACCCAAAGTGTAAAGTTTTGTGTTTCGTTCAGGTACCGAGTATCGCGCAACAAGTTTGGCACTCCCGACTTGGAGGACTTGGAGGAAGATGCCGATGACGATTAACATATTCTCAGGGAAGTCCTCTAGTTTTAATTTTATCTATCTTTACATTGAGGACAATGTTCTTCTTAAGTTCGGGGGTACTCGTGATATTCTTGGTACTTGAGTTGGTATTATATTATTATGTCAGTTATTTGGATGTTTTTATGTTTAGTAGTGCATATTAGTTAAAATTTTGAAAATTTTCCATTTTATGTTATATCTTAGCAAATAGTAGACGTCGGTTGCGGAAGGCGACAACTGATAAATGATCACGGAAGTTTTTTGCATTGAATTCTTTTATTGCGTTTAGTAAGGACATTATCAGTTTCAAGTTTGGGGGTTTTCTACGTTTTGTTTTGATATGTTTTATTTTATTTTATTTTGTGGGCTTAATTGCATTTCTAGTATAGGTTATCTCTTGAGCATTGATTTAATTTGAATTGAGCTATAATATATGATCAGGCAAATGATTGTTAAGGTTATAACTCATGAAAAATGGATAAATGTTGCTTAGTTTGGGTGATTGACTTACTGTTGGTTATTGCTTTGCTTATGACTCCTACTTTTGAGCACTCATCCATTTGTAATGAACTAGTTGTATACTTAGAGAAGGCTTATATGACCGAATGCTTATAAGAGATATCAATAAACTCTAGAACTCGTTTAAACATCACTCGAAGCAATATACTTAGGTTTGATTAATTGGTCATGTGGTGGGTTGAGATGGAGCGTAAAACGCACTCACTCATAAACACATACTTAAGGGAGATAGAGCGTAAAACGCACTCACCTATGAAAAAAAAAGAAATAAAAATATATCGAGAATCTTGCGGTGGGTTGAGATGGAGCGTAAAACGCACTCGCCCATAAAAGCAGACTTAGGGTGAGATGGAGCGTAAAACGCACTCGCCCATAAAAGCGGACTTAGGGTAAGATGGAGCATAAAATGCACTCACCTAAGAGTCCTTTGATATCAAATTTTTGGAATGTTGATTTGTCTACAATTGCGATGAGTGATGTGTTAAGCATGTAGTTTTTGAAGTTTATTTCTTTCATAAGGTAATATGGTTGCATAAGCTAATCCGAGCTATAATTGGTTTAGTGTAAATGGATACACACACACACAAAAAGGATCTAAAGCAAGGTATGACTAACAAACAAGTTGAAATCCTAGACGTTGTGACATTTTGAAAGTTTTCTAGAGTTATCATGTTTTGATATCTTTAAGGCCATTGTTCAAACTTATTGATTCATTGCTCAAGTAGTTGATTGTTATAATTTATTTTTATAGTTTTTGTTCTTAGTGTTTTGCTTGAGGACAATCAAAGATTCAAGTTTGGGGGTATTTGATGAGTTTGTTTTATATACACAAATTAGGTACTTTTGAGTTTGATAATTTGTAAATCCTAAGCTAGTTTGTTTGGTTTTTATGTGTTTTCATTGTATTGTTGTGTAATATAGTTTTATATTGCTTTTATGTATATTTGTATTAGTTTTATGTGTTTTTACTTTGTTTTGTAGGAATTGGATGGAATGTCATTTGGGTCGATGGTTGGAATCGCCAAATTCGCATTTTCGGTTTGCCGTTGACGTAGCAGTCCCGTAAAGCCCAATTTTAGCCATGATCCGGTCATTATCTGTCCAAACTTCAAGAATGGAAGTTGTAGATCAACGTCTCCTCTTTCCGGATCATCTTGAATCGCCTCAATCGGAGTTCGGATACGAGAGTTATGGCCATTTTCCCAATGGGTGTCAAATCTGGAAACTACCAACTGCCATTTGCATAACAGTCACTTCAAGGCCAATTTGAGCATTGATCTAGCCATTATTTCGAAGAACTCAAAGAATGAAAGTTGTAGATCTACTTCTCCTCTTTCCGGATCATCTTGAATCGCTTCAATCGGAGTTCGTATGAAGAAGTTATGGCCATTTTCCCAACAGATGTCCGAGCAGAAAATGCCCCGGCGCCGCAGCGCGAGTTGCTAGTGTATTTGTGGCGCCGCGGCGCCACTTAGCAGTACCCCAGCCCCTTTACCCGCGCCGCAGCGCCCCGTTCAAGCCAAATCATGGCGCCGCAGCGCCAGACACGGATTTTGGACAGATTTTGGCTATTAAATGCTCAACCTAATGACCCAAAACACAAATCCTTCACTTCTACTTGCAACCTAGAGGAGAAATAGAGAGAGGTGGCGGTTTGGAGAAGAGGGAGGCCATGGATCTTGGCCATGGTTCTTCAAGAGCTTCAAGGAGCATCAATGGTGGGAGCTTCAACAACATCAATGGAGGAGTTTCAACCAACAACTAAGGGAAGCCATCCTTTCTTTCTTCCTTTTTCCTCTAGTGGCTAGAACTCATTCTTGGGGATCTAGTGCAAACATTTGTAACACCTTTGGAGGCAAGGAATTGAATTAAACTTCTAGCTTTTCTTTGATACTTGTATGATCCATTGGATGATTACCTAATATTTGGAATAGTTTGATTTATTTGTTATGAATTAAACTTCTAATTTGCTTTCTTTATGATTGGTGTCATGCGAATTGGTTCTTTATGTGATTATGTATATGCATAATTTATGTATTTCCAATTCATAGTGGCCGCCATGATCATAAAGAGAGTTAAGAGATTTGAACAAAGTGATGCACGCCAAGTGTTTGACAAAATGCTTGTGTGTGGATATTGTGTTCTTAGCTCTTTATCTATCTATCTATGTTATGTTTTTCTGCTATTTTGATTAATTGTAATCATAATATATCGTTTTAATTAACTGTTTAAATAAGACTGAGGCGATATAAAGTCAGTACTTGATAGATATTAGTGATAATTCCTCGTGGGTTCGACAACTCTCTTATCATTATATTACTTGTTGACCGCGTATACTTGCGCGTGTTTATCGGTTGCAAAATCGACCAACAAGTTTTTGGCGCCGTTGCCGGGGAATTACTATTCTAATACTGTCCAATATTGATTTCAATCAATGAAGTCTTAATTTGAACGTATATTTATCTGTTATTTGTTTGATCTTTATTTTCACGTGTTTTCCGATTGCGATAAATAGGCTGACAAGACTGTATGTAAATACAGCTCTTGTGCAAGACTTGGTGTAAGTTGGGGCCTTACATTTCTATTTATTGTTATCGTTTGTGAGATTGGATTGACAAGACTGTATGTAAATACAGCTCTTGTGCAAGACTTGGCGTAAGCTGGGGCCTTACAGTTCTATTTTGCATGACGCATTTTTATTAAACTTGTATTTCTATTTTAAATAAAGTCGGGCCAAAGACTATAAACCAAGCGCTTGTTGGGAGGCAACCCAAAGTGTAAAGTTTTGTGTTTCGTTCAGGTACCGAGTATCGCGCAACAAGTTTGGCACTCCCGACTTGGAGGACTTGGAGGAAGATGTCGATGACGATTAACATATTCTCAGGGAAGTCCTCTAGTTTTAATTTTATCTATCTTTACATTGAGGACAATGTTCTTCTTAAGTTCGGGGGTACTCGTGATATTCTTGGTACTTGAGTTGGTATTATATTATTATGTCAGTTATTTGGATGTTTTTATGTTTAGTAGTGCATATTAGTTAAAATTTTGAAAATTTTCCATTTTATGTTATATCTTAGCAAATAGTAGACGTCGGTTGCGGAAGGCGACAACTGATAAATGATCACGGAAGTTTTTTGCATTGAATTCTTTTATTGCGTTTAGTAAGGACATTATCAGTTTCAAGTTTGGGGGTTTTCTACGTTTTGTTTTGATATGTTTTATTTTATTTTATTTTGTGGGCTTAATTGCATTTCTAGTATAGGTTATCTCTTGAGCATTGATTTAATTTGAATTGAGCTATAATATATGATCAGGCAAATGATTGTTAAGGTTATAACTCATGAAAAATGGATAAATGTTGCTTAGTTTGGGTGATTGACTTACTGTTGGTTATTGCTTTGCTTATGACTCCTACTTTTGAGCACTCATCCATTTGTAATGAACTAGTTGTATACTTAGAGAAGGCTTATATGACCGAATGCTTATAAGAGATATCAATAAACTCTAGAACTCGTTTAAACATCACTCGAAGCAATATACTTAGGTTTGATTAATTGGTCATGTGGTGGGTTGAGATGGAGCGTAAAACGCACTCACTCATAAACACATACTTAAGGGAGATAGAGCGTAAAACGCACTCACCTATGAAAAAAAAAGAAATAAAAATATATCGAGAATCTTGCGGTGGGTTGAGATGGAGCGTAAAACGCACTCGCCCATAAAAGCAGACTTAGGGTGAGATGGAGCGTAAAACGCACTCGCCCATAAAAGCGGACTTAGGGTAAGATGGAGCATAAAATGCACTCACCTAAGAGTCCTTTGATATCAAATTTTTGGAATGTTGATTTGTCTACAATTGCGATGAGTGATGTGTTAAGCATGTAGTTTTTGAAGTTTATTTCTTTCATAAGGTAATATGGTTGCATAAGCTAATCCGAGCTATAATTGGTTTAGTGTAAATGGATACACACACACACAAAAAGGATCTAAAGCAAGGTATGACTAACAAACAAGTTGAAATCCTAGACGTTGTGACATTTTGAAAGTTTTCTAGAGTTATCATGTTTTGATATCTTTAAGGCCATTGTTCAAACTTATTGATTCATTGCTCAAGTAGTTGATTGTTATAATTTATTTTTATAGTTTTTGTTCTTAGTGTTTTGCTTGAGGACAATCAAAGATTCAAGTTTGGGGGTATTTGATGAGTTTGTTTTATATACACAAATTAGGTACTTTTGAGTTTGATAATTTGTAAATCCTAAGCTAGTTTGTTTGGTTTTTATGTGTTTTCATTGTATTGTTGTGTAATATAGTTTTATATTGCTTTTATGTATATTTGTATTAGTTTTATGTGTTTTTACTTTGTTTTGTAGGAATTGGATGGAATGTCATTTGGGTCGATGGTTGGAATCGCCAAATTCGCATTTTCGGTTTGCCGTTGACGTAGCAGTCCCGTAAAGCCCAATTTTAGCCATGATCCGGTCATTATCTGTCCAAACTTCAAGAATGGAAGTTGTAGATCAACGTCTCCTCTTTCCGGATCATCTTGAATCGCCTCAATCGGAGTTCGGATACGAGAGTTATGGCCATTTTCCCAATGGGTGTCAAATCTGGAAACTACCAACTGCCATTTGCATAACAGTCACTTCAAGGCCAATTTGAGCATTGATCTAGCCATTATTTCGAAGAACTCAAAGAATGAAAGTTGTAGATCTACTTCTCCTCTTTCCGGATCATCTTGAATCGCTTCAATCGGAGTTCGTATGAAGAAGTTATGGCCATTTTCCCAACAGATGTCCGAGCAGAAAATGCCCCGGCGCCGCAGCGCGAGTTGCTAGTGTATTTGTGGCGCCGCGGCGCCACTTAGCAGTACCCCAGCCCCTTTACCCGCGCCGCAGCGCCCCGTTCAAGCCAAATCATGGCGCCGCAGCGCCAGACACGGATTTTGGACAGATTTTGGCTATTAAATGCTCAACCTAATGACCCAAAACACAAATCCTTCACTTCTACTTGCAACCTAGAGGAGAAATAGAGAGAGGTGGCGGTTTGGAGAAGAGGGAGGCCATGGATCTTGGCCATGGTTCTTCAAGAGCTTCAAGGAGCATCAATGGTGGGAGCTTCAACAACATCAATGGAGGAGTTTCAACCAACAACTAAGGGAAGCCATCCTTTCTTTCTTCCTTTTTCCTCTAGTGGCTAGAACTCATTCTTGGGGATCTAGTGCAAACATTTGTAACACCTATGGAGGCAAGGAATTGAATTAAACTTCTAGCTTTTCTTTGATACTTGTATGATCCATTGGATGATTACCTAATATTTGGAATAGTTTGATTTATTTGTTATGAATTAAACTTCTAATTTGCTTTCTTTATGATTGGTGTCATGCGAATTGGTTCTTTATGTGATTATGTATATGCATAATTTATGTATTTCCAATTCATAGTGGCCGCCATGATCATAAAGAGAGTTAAGAGATTTGAACAAAGTGATGCACGCCAAGTGTTTGACAAAATGCTTGTGTGTGGATATTGTGTTCTTAGCTCTTTATCTATCTATCTATGTTATGTTTTTCTGCTATTTTGATTAATTGTAATCATAATATATCGTTTTAATTAACTGTTTAAATAAGACTGAGGCGATATAAAGTCAGTACTTGATAGATATTAGTGATAATTCCTCGTGGGTTCGACAACTCTCTTATCATTATATTACTTGTTGACCGCGTATACTTGCGCGTGTTTATCGGTTGCAAAATCGACCAACAAGTTTTTGGCGCCGTTGCCGGGGAATTACTATTCTAATACTGTCCAATATTGATTTCAATCAATGTAAGTCTTAATTTGAACGTATATTTATCTGTTATTTGTTTGATCTTTATTTTCACGTGTTTTCCGATTGCGATAAATAGGCTGACAAGACTGTATGTAAATACAGCTCTTGTGCAAGACTTGGTGTAAGTTGGGGCCTTACATTTCTATTTATTGTTATCGTTTGTGAGATTGGATTGACAAGACTGTATGTAAATACAGCTCTTGTGCAAGACTTGGCGTAAGCTGGGGCCTTACAGTTCTATTTTGCATGACAGCATTTTTATTAAACTTGTATTTCTATTTTAAATAAAGTCGGGCCGAAGACTATAAACCAAGCGCTTGTTGGGAGGCAACCCAAAGTGTAAAGTTTTGTGTTTCGTTCAGGTACCGAGTATCGCGCAACAAGTTTGGCACTCCCGACTTGGAGGACTTGGAGGAAGATGTCGATGACGATTAACATATTCTCAGGGAAGTCCTCTAGTTTTAATTTTATCTATCTTTACATTGAGGACAATGTTCTTCTTAAGTTCGGGGGTACTCGTGATATTCTTGGTACTTGAGTTGGTATTATATTATTATGTCAGTTATTTGGATGTTTTTATGTTTAGTAGTGCATATTAGTTAAAATTTTGAAAATTTTCCATTTTATGTTATATCTTAGCAAATAGTAGACGTCGGTTGCGGAAGGCGACAACTGATAAATGATCACGGAAGTTTTTTGCATTGAATTCTTTTATTGCGTTTAGTAAGGACATTATCAGTTTCAAGTTTGGGGGTTTTCTACGTTTTGTTTTGATATGTTTTATTTTATTTTATTTTGTGGGCTTAATTGCATTTCTAGTATAGGTTATCTCTTGAGCATTGATTTAATTTGAATTGAGCTATAATATATGATCAGGCAAATGATTGTTAAGGTTATAACTCATGAAAAATGGATAAATGTTGCTTAGTTTGGGTGATTGACTTACTGTTGGTTATTGCTTTGCTTATGACTCCTACTTTTGAGCACTCATCCATTTGTAATGAACTAGTTGTATACTTAGAGAAGGCTTATATGACCGAATGCTTATAAGAGATATCAATAAACTCTAGAACTCGTTTAAACATCACTCGAAGCAATATACTTAGGTTTGATTAATTGGTCATGTGGTGGGTTGAGATGGAGCGTAAAACGCACTCACTCATAAACACATACTTAAGGGAGATAGAGCGTAAAACGCACTCACCTATGAAAAAAAAAGAAATAAAAATATATCGAGAATCTTGCGGTGGGTTGAGATGGAGCGTAAAACGCACTCGCCCATAAAAGCAGACTTAGGGTGAGATGGAGCGTAAAACGCACTCGCCCATAAAAGCGGACTTAGGGTAAGATGGAGCATAAAATGCACTCACCTAAGAGTCCTTTGATATCAAATTTTTGGAATGTTGATTTGTCTACAATTGCGATGAGTGATGTGTTAAGCATGTAGTTTTTGAAGTTTATTTCTTTCATAAGGTAATATGGTTGCATAAGCTAATCCGAGCTATAATTGGTTTAGTGTAAATGGATACACACACACACAGAAAGGATCTAAAGCAAGGTATGACTAACAAACAAGTTGAAATCCTAGACGTTGTGACATTTTGAAAGTTTTCTAGAGTTATCATGTTTTGATATCTTTAAGGCCATTGTTCAAACTTATTGATTCATTGCTCAAGTAGTTGATTGTTATAATTTATTTTTATAGTTTTTGTTCTTAGTGTTTTGCTTGAGGACAAGCAAAGATTCAAGTTTGGGGGTATTTGATGAGTGTGTTTTATATACACAAATTAGGTACTTTTGAGTTTGATAATTTGTAAATCCTAAGCTAGTTTGTTTGGTTTTTATGTGTTTTCATTGTATTGTTGTGTAATATAGTTTTATATTGCTTTTATGTATATTTGTATTAGTTTTATGTGTTTTTACTTTGTTTTGTAGGAATTGGATGGAATGTCATTTGGGTCGATGGTTGGAATCGCCAAATTCGCATTTTCGGTTTGCCATTGACAGTAGCAGTCCCGTAAAGCCCAATTTTAGCCATGATCCGGTCATTATCTGTCCAAACTTCAAGAATGGAAGTTGTAGATCAACGTCTCCTCTTTCCGGATCATCTTGAATCGCCTCAATCGGAGTTCGGATACGAGAGTTATGGCCATTTTCCCAACGGGTGTCAAATCTGGAAACTACCAACTGCTATTTGCATAACAGTCACTTCAAGGCCAATTTGAGCATTGATCTAGCCATTATTTCGAAGAACTCAAAGAATGAAAGTTGTAGATCTACTTCTCCTCTTTCCGGATCATCTTGAATCGCCTTCAATCGGAGTTCGTATGAAGAAGTTATGGCCATTTTCCCAACAGATGTCCGAGCAGAAAATGCCCCGGCGCCGCAGCGCGAGTTGCTAGTGTATTTGTGGCGCCGCGGCGCCACTTAGCAGTACCCCAGCCCCTTCTTACCCGCGCCGCAGCGCCCCGTTCAAGCCAAATCATGGCGCCGCAGCGCCAGACACGGATTTTGGACAGATTTTAGGCTATTAAATGCTCAACCTAATGACCCAAAAACATAATCCTTCACTTCTACTTGCAACCTAGAGGAGAAATAGAGAGAGGTGGCGGCTTGGAGAAGAGGGAGGCCATGGCTCTTGGCCATGGTTCTTCAAGAGCTTCAAGGAGCATCAATGGTGGGAGCTTCAACAACATCAATGGAGGAGCTTTCAACCAACAACTAAGGGAAGCCATCATTTCTTTCTTCCTTTTTCCTCTAGTGGCTAGAACTCATTCTTGGGGATCTAGTGCAAACATTTGTAACACCTATGGAGGCAAGGAATTGAATTAAACTTCTAGCTTTTCTTTGATACTTGTATGATCCATTGGATGATTACCTAATATTTGGAATAGTTTGATTTATTTATTATGAATTAAACTTCTAATTTGCTTTCTTTATGATTGGTGTCATGCGAATTGGTTCTTTATGTGATTATGTATATGCATAATTTATGTATTGCCAATTCATAGTGGCCGCCATGATCATAAAGAGAGTTAAGAGATTTGAACAAAGTGATGCACGCCAAGTGTTTGACAAAATGCTTGTGTGTGGATATTGTGTTCTTAGCTCTTTATCTATCTATCTATGTTATGTTTTTCTGCTATTTTGATTAATTGTAATCATAATTATATCGTTTTAATTAACTGTTTAAATAAGACTGAGGCGATATAAAGTCAGTACTTGATAGATATTAGTGATAATTCCTCGTGGGTTCGACAACTCTCTTATCATTATATTACTTGTTGACCGCGTATACTTGCGCGTGTTTATCGGTTGCAAAATCGACCAACAAGTTTTTGGCGCCGTTGCCGGGGAATTACTATTCTAATACTGTCCAATATTGATTTCAATCAATGTAAGTCTTAATTTGAACGTATATTTATCTGTTATTTGTTTGATCTTTATTTTCACGTGTTTTCCGATTGCGATAAATAGGCTGACAAGACTGTATGTAAATACAGCTCTTGTGCAAGACTTGGCGTAAGCTTGGGGCCTTACATTTCTATTTATTGTTATCGTTTGTGAGATTGGATTGACAAGACTGTATGTAAATACAGCTCTTGTGCAAGACTTGGCGTAAGTTGGGGCCTTACAGTTCTATTTTGCATGACACATTTTTATTAAACTTGTATTTCTATTTTAAATAAAGTCGGGCCGAAGACTATAAACCAAGCGCTTGTTGGAAGGCAACCCAAAGTGTAAAGTTTTGTGTTTCTTTCAGGTACCGAGTATCGCGCAACAAGTTTGGCACTCCCGACTTGGAGGACTTGGAGGAAGATGTCGATGACGATTAACATATTCTCAGGGAAGTCCTCTAGTTTTAATTTTATCTATCTTTACATTGAGGACAATGTTCTTCTTAAGTTTGGGGGTACTCGTGATATTCTTGGTACTTGAGTTGGTATTATATTATTATGTCAGTTATTTGGATGTTTTTATGTTTAGTAGTGCATATTAGTTAAAATTTTGAAAATTTTCCATTTTATGTTATATCTTAGCAAATAGTAGACGTCGGTTGCGGAAGGCGACAACTGATAAATGATCACGGAAGTTCTTTGCATTGAATTCTTTTATTGCGTTTAGTAAGGACATTGTCAGTTTCAAGTTTGGGGGTCTTCTACGTTTTGTTTTGATATGTTTTATTTTATTTTATTTTGTGGGCTTAATTGCATTTCTAGTATAGGTTATCTCTTGAGCATTGATTTAATTTGAATTGAGCTATAATATATGATCAGGCAAATGATTGTTAAGGTTATAACTCATGAAAAATGGATAAATGTTGCTTAGTTTGGGTGATTGACTTACTGTTGGTTATTGCTTTGCTTATGACTCCTACTTTTGAGCACTCATCCATTTGTAATGAACTAGTTGTATACTTAGAGAAGGCTTATATGACCGAATGCTTATAAGAGATATCAATAAACTCTAGAACTCGTTTAAACATCACTCGAAGCAATATACTTAGGTTTGATTAATTGGTCATGTGGTGGGTTGAGATGGAGCGTAAAACGCACTCACTCATAAACACATACTTAAGGGAGATAGAGCGTAAAACGCACTCACCTATGAAAAAAAAAGAAATAAAAATATATCGAGAATCTTGCGGTGGGTTGAGATGGAGCGTAAAACGCACTCGCCCATAAAAGCAGACTTAGGGTGAGATGGAGCGTAAAACGCACTCGCCCATAAAAGCGGACTTAGGGTAAGATGGAGCATAAAATGCACTCACCTAAGAGTCCTTTGATATCAAATTTTTGGAATGTTGATTTGTCTACAATTGCGATGAGTGATGTGTTAAGCATGTAGTTTTTGAAGTTTATTTCTTTCATAAGGTAATATGGTTGCATAAGCTAATCCGAGCTATAATTGGTTTAGTGTAAATGGATACACACACACACAAGAAAGGATCTAAAGCAAGGTATGACTAACAAACAAGTTGAAATCCTAGACGTTGTGACATTTTGAAAGTTTTCTAGAGTTATCATGTTTTGATATCTTTAAGGCCATTGTTCAAACTTATTGATTCATTGCTCAAGTAGTTGATTGTTAGAATTTATTTTTATAGTTTTTGTTCTTAGTGTTTTGCTTGAGGACAAGCAAAGATTCAAGTTTGGGGGTATTTGATGAGTGTGTTTTATATACACAAATTAGGTACTTTTGAGTTTGATAATTTATAAATCCTAAGCTAGTTTGTTTGGTTTTTATGTGTTTTCATTGTATTGTTGTGTAATATAGTTTTATATTGCTTTTATGTATATTTGTATTAGTTTTATGTGTTTTTACTTTGTTTTGTAGGAATTGGATGGAATGTCATTTGGGTCGATGGTTGGAATCGCCAAATTCGCATTTTCGGTTTGCCATTGACGTAGCAGTCCCGTAAAGCCCAATTTTAGCCATGATCCGGTCATTATCTGTCCAAACTTCAAGAATGGAAGTTGTAGATCAACGTCTCCTCTTTCCGGATCATCTTGAATCGCCTCAATCGGAGTTCGGATACGAGAGTTATGGCCATTTTCCCAACGGGTGTCAAATCTGGAAACTACCAACTGCTATTTGCATAACAGTCACTTCAAGGCCAATTTGAGCATTGATCTAGCCATTATTTCGAAGAACTCAAAGAATGAAAGTTGTAGATCTACTTCTCCTCTTTCCGGATCATCTTGAATCGCCTCAATCGGAGTTCGTATGAAGAAGTTATGGCCATTTTCCCAACAGATGTCCGAGCAGAAAATGGCCCGGCGCCGCAGCGCGAGTTGCTAGTGTATTTGCGGCGCCGCAGCGCCACTTAGCAGTACCCAGCCCCTTCTTCCGCGCCGCAGCGCCGCGTTCAAGCCAAATCATGGCGCCGCAGCGCCAGACACGAATTTTGGACAGATTTTAGCTATTAAATGCTCAACCTAATGACCCAAAAACATAATCCTTCACTTCTACTTGCAACCTAGAGGAGAAATAGAGAGAGGTGGCGGCTTGGAGAAGAGGGAGGCCATGGCTCTTGGCCATGGTTCTTCAAGAGCTTCAAGGAGCATCAATGGTGGGAGCTTCAACAACATCAATGGAAGAGCTTCAACCAACAACTAAGGGAAGCCATCATTTCTTTCTTCCTTTTTCCTCTAGTGGCTAGAACTCATTCTTGGGGATCTAGTGCAAACATTTGTAACACCTATGGAGGCAAGGAATTGAATTAAACTTCTAGCTTTTCTTTGATACTTGTATGATCCATTGGATGATTACCTAATATTTGGAATAGTTTGATTTATTTGTTATGAATTAAACTTCTAATTTGCTTTCTTTATGATTGGTGTCATGCGAATTGGTTCTTTATGTGATTATGTATATGCATAATTTATGTATTTCCAATTCATAGTGGCCGCCATGATCATAAAGAGAGTTAAGAGATTTGAACAAAGTGATGCACGCCAAGTGTTTGACAAAATGCTTGTGTGTGGATATTGTGTTCTTAGCTCTTTATCTATCTATCTATGTTATGTTTTTCTGCTATTTTGATTAATTGTAATCATAATATATCGTTTTAATTAACTGTTTAAATAAGACTGAGGCGATATAAAGTCAGTACTTGATAGATATTAGTGATAATTCCTCGTGGGTTCGACAACTCTCTTATCATTATATTACTTGTTGACCGCGTATACTTGCGCGTGTTTATCGGTTGCAAAATCGACCAACACTACTCATGATCTAGATTTGGCAGCTGTCGTTTTTGCGCTTAAGATTTGGAGGCATTACCTGTATGGAGAGAAGGTGGAGATCTACACGGATCATAAAAGCCTGAAATATTTCTTCACCCAAAAGGAACTCAACATGTGACAACGATGTTGGCTTGAACTATTGAAAGATTATGATCATACCATCCAATACCATCCTAGAAAAGTGAACGTGGTAGCTGACACACTGAGTAGAAGATCATATGCGGGTACGAGTGAAATATTGTCAACGCAAAGGCCCATTTTGTATGACTTGCAAAGGATGGAGTTAGAGATAAAGACTCCATGGACCCATGTGATGATGGCGAATATACGAGTAGAACCGACTTTAATCGATAAAGTTAAAGCTGCTCAAGCTACAGACCTGGAGCTGATGCGTGTGAGGAAGAAAATACAAGAAGGTGTTATGCCGGAAGCAAGAATCGATGAAGAAGGAATACTTCGAGTCAACTCCAGACTTTGTGTTCCTAACAACCCTGATTTAAAATATAAAATCATGATGGAGGCGCACAACACACCGTTTGCAATCCATACTGGGAGTACCAAAATGTATCGTGATCTTCGACATACATTTTACTGGAGCAGTATGAAGAGAGAGATAGCAGAGTTTATCTCAAGGTATTTAACTTGTCAACGAGTCAAGGCGGAGCATCAAGTACCAAAAGGTCCATTGCAACCACTTGAAATTTCATAATGGAAGTGGGAACACATTACCATGGATTTCATTACTGGTCTTCCCAAGGTTTCTCAAGGCATAGATGCAATTTGGGGCATTGTTGATAGATTGACCAAGTCTGCTCATTTCCTACCTATACGAGAAACTTATACACTTGAAAGTCTTGCTCGTATGTACATAAACGAGATTATAAGACTGCATGGTATGCCAGTATCCATAGTTTCTGATCGAGACCCAAGATTCACTTCAAGATTTTGGGTTAGTTTGCAAAAAGTTATGGGCACGGATTTACGATTTAGCTCGGTATATCATCCTCAGACGGACGGGCAGACAGAGAGGACTATTCAAACTCTTGAAGATCTATTAAGACTCTGTGTCCTTGACTTCAAGGGAAGTTGGGACAAGTTCTTACCATTGGTGGAGTTTTCCTACAACAACAGTTATCAAGCAAGTATTGGCATGGCTCCATTTCAGGAGTTATATGGAAGAAAGTGTCGTTCTCCAGTATGCTGGGATGAGGTGGGTGAAGCAACGTTGTTGGGACCGGAGTTGGTACGTATGACTACGGAAAAGATTCAAACGATCCGACAACGTATAAAAATCTCACAAGATCGACAAAAGAGTTATGCTGATCTTCATCGAAAGGATGTAGAATTCGATATTGGAGATCATGTGTTGTTACGTGTTGCTCCATGGAAAGGAGTTACAAGATTTGGAAAGAGAGGAAAGCTCAATCCTCGATTCATTGGCCCATTTTTAATCCTCGATCGAGTAGGAACTGTGGCCTATAGACTTGCGTTACCTCCAAGTATGTCTCGTGTTCATAACATTTTTCACATATCTATGTTACGTAAATATGTGAAAGACCCGAACCACATTATTGAATTAGAACCAGACGAGATAGAGGAAGATTTAACGTATGAAGAGGTTCCTGTTAAAATCTTGGATAAGAAGGACATATTCTACGCTCCAAGGTTATACCTCAAGTCAAAGTTTTGTGGAGAAACTACGATGTGGAAGAAATGACCTGGGAGTTAGAATCTGAGATGAAATCAAGATATTCTTACCTCTTCGATATACCAGGTACGTACCCTAATTTCGAGGATGAAATTTCATAATAAGGGGAGGTTGTAAGACCCCAACTTTTATGAATATAGAATAATTTTCTCGAAATATATTTTTGAATATTATGGTGTGGTTTTGATATAATGTTATAGTTGTGGGTAATATTTACAAATTTTGCAAAGTACGCAAGTTGTTATATAATATTCGATTGGTCAGTGAATATTCGTTTTAACAGGGAATATTCGTACAACGACACAATCATTGGTGGACCCCCACAACGGAATTATTGTCGGATTGAGAAAACGACAAAAATACTTTATAAAAATAACGGCAGAAGTTTTACCGTTAACTGTTGAAACACCCGGTGTTAAAAGTACAGTAATACGTGTGGTTGCATAGTAGCACACGGTATTGATTATTGATGCTTACGTGAGAAGTCACTCGGTTATACTCAATTATTGCTACAGTAATTGTTGCATCATATCTCTCATATTATTGATTCAATTATTGTCACAGTATCATTTGCATAATATTTTATATTATTAAGTCAATAATTGAGATGACAAAGTTATTTATATTATTAAATTACAATATTTACAATGTCTAGAAGTTCTGTCTGTTTAGTCACCTAATTGTGCGTCAATGGGGAGAAATCCTTATTGGAAAGCCCCTCTTTCCTGGGAACGATCTGGTTGATAAATATTGTGAGTTATAATATTAATGATGAATGTTATTAATATTGAAGTTGTGCTCGGAGTTGAATTTGGAGACGCAGAAGTGATATTTGAGTCCGGAATGATGAAATTAGTAAAAATAGACTATAAACACAAAATTTGCCGATTTTTACTATTTGGTCAAGAAAGTCAACAGTTGACTTTTTCGGGAAAAGTCAAACTTCGAAATTTCAAAATTTATATTTTTGATAAAAATATTTTCATTATGTTGGAATTATTTGTGTTAGTGAAAATCGACATTTATTTCGATAAAAATTGATGTCTTGAGGTTATTTTGACCAATCGGGTATTTAACCGGATAAATGAGCAATTGATTGCTATTATTTCATATGATTATAACTATTTGTTCACATGTGTATACTATTGTTTCACATTCTTATACTATTAGGGGAGTTGGTGCAAAATTGATAATACTTGAATGACTAAGTTAAAAATGGAGGTATAGATGGAGGTACTATACTGTAATTCGTATTTTTCACATGATTAAACTATTGATTCACATTATTTACTATTAGGGGAGGTGGTGAAAGTTTGATAATACTTGCAGGACTAAATTAAAAATGATAGAAAGTTGGAGGTATTGTACTATAATTTTCGAGCCCCAAAACGTGCAATTATCGAAACTATATTTTCCTATAAATAGAAGCTCATTCTTCCTTCATTTCTCACCAATTCACAAAAGCTTTAGAGCGATTATTATAGAGAGAAATCATAGAATGAAGAAGAGAAGTCTGATACCTCACTATTCCAGTATCCAGTTTTTCTAAGGTAGGGAGTATTATTTCTTTCTTATCTATGAAGAGAACTTCTGTTATTCCATTCTTTATTATTCTTTTGGAATAACCTGTATACGCGGGCTACCCTATACTTGGTGAAATTCTTCTGTTGTTCCATTCTTTATCATTCTGTTGGAACATCCTGTCTGTGCGTTCTACGCCGGACCTGGTTCCGTCTTTATTATTCTATTAGAATATCCTGTCTGTGCGTTTTACGCCAGACCTAATTCTGTCTTTATTATTCTGTTGGAATATCCTGTCTGTGCGTTCTACGCCGGACCTGATTCCGTCTTTATTATTCTGTTGGAATATCCTGTCTGTGCGTTTTACGTCGGACCTGATTCCGTCTTTATTATTTTGTTGGAATATCCTGTCTGTGCGGTCTATCGCATGCCTGATGATTTCTTTTGTTATTTCATTCCTTATTATATACTCAGTTGGTTAAAGTTTTGACTTCTATACTCCATGAAATTAGTGGAATATCCTTGATATTTGCGCTTCTTCATCCGGTATCTTTTCATGGAAATATTCTTCTGAGCATTCTTGAATTTTACTCTACAAAGCAGTATCATGTTGACAATTTAGACGTTATTGGTTCTTGGACAAATTAATTCTTGAACTTGTTTTATTGAATTCGTATATCATTGTCATCATCCTCATGTTTATATTTTGTTGAAAGTCATTTGCGACCTATAGTGCATAGATGGACTTGGTATGATTATGACCAAGGATTATTCAGTGTAATCATGACCGTAATGTTACAAATGATGTGGAAAAGTCCTCATTGGCCCGTAGTACATTGATGGACAGTTGTTGGCATGATCATGACCATTAATGAATACACAAATATTCTTGGCCTATAGTGCATGGATAATTGTGGTCGTGATACTAAAGAATATCCTTGGCCGTAGTGCGGGGGTGATTCGATGATGTGGATTATTTATTAAGCTGAGTCCCAGCGATAAAAGTGATGAAAAACCTTCTAAATCATAAAAGATAGTAGATTTTATTCTCTACTTGAGTCTTTTAATGGATTGCTTGTTCCGCTGCAGTTAAACTTGATGGTTGTTATATTGTATCAGTTTAACACTGTTGAAGGCTAACGATAATATATTCTGCATTATCTTAGTCATAATATTTCCTACTGGACTAGTTGAGCTCACCCTTTTACTTTTATTGTTCTCTTCAAGAAATTAGAACGTAGCAGGGACTAATCGGGGAATGGAGTGACAGACCAGATGATAGCATTAGTAGTCCTCACTATTCAGTGAAATAGTGGAAAATAAATGTAATAATATTGAATTTGAGTTTGTATATTGTCTAGACGACAATATTTGTATTAAAACTCACAGTTTTTGTTTTGTCGTACTTTACACGATAGTTGTATAATTAAGTTGTATTTGGATTCTGTACCATGTATTTGACGACTTAGAATAGGTGATGTATACCTATTTTGGGGGCGTCACAAGAAGGCAGAAGCTCTACGAGCACAGAAGGCCAATGAAGAGCAAATCCAAGCCCTCTCTGACAAGATTGACGACATGAAGCAATCTTTCTCAGTGCAACTTGAGCTAGGCCAACAGGAACTCAAGTTTGAAGTTACTAACTCCTCCTACCTAATGGAGCAGGTCATGATCAACATGGAGCAGCTCTCCCAGATGATTAATGACAAAAAGGGGGAGAAAAAGAGGCATAGAAAGAGGCAGAGCAAAAGGCATTCGAAGAAGAGCAGAAGGAAAGGAAAGAAGAAGTCAAAGAAGAAGATAGCAGAAGAAGAGGCAGAGTCATCTTTTGAGGGGGAGCCAAAGAATGATGAACCTATGTATGCCAAAGCTGAGGGGGAGCCAGAGGGAGAAGAGAAACATACATCTGAGGGAGAGCAAAGCAAAGCAGGAAGGTCATCATCCCAGGGGGAGCAAGAGCAAGAAGTTCAAACAGATGAATAGTTGATCAACAGACATCCTGGAAACATACATGGTGCCAAAGAGGTACATCTCTAACTAGTTAGGTATGTTCTAGATCTAGGATATAAAATGTCAGTGTATTACATTCCACATCATTATAAATGACATTCATGATTATCTGTTTTAGAAATACAGCTGCTCACTGTATATAAGATTCATTCATAACATGCATATGCACTTATTGTTTTTGTCATAATCAAATAGGGGGAGATTGTCAGGAATAAGCATATTAATGTTATTCCTATTTATATAAGATTTGATTATGATATATATGAATAAATATGCAAGTATGCTTGCATTAAGAAAAGTTGTAAAGTCCTTTGATAGATAATAGGAACTTGTGTACAAAGGACTTAGAATGAATTGATCAAATATGTTAGGTTGATCCTACATAAGCAAAACAGCTTTATAAAGTCCTTAAAAAGAAATGATGTACAAGGACTATAAACGTAGAAAGATCAAGCATGCTAGGTTGATCTTATGATATAATAGATAGGCTTGTCTGATCGTCAAGCACTGCACCTGAAATCGTAGTCTGCCAGAAGAGTCAAGGAAAACTCGAGAGCTATCGAGGCAGAATTGTAGTCTACAAGATAGTAGATCTCGGAGTTCATAGACTGCCAGGAGAGACGAGGAAGGATCGTAGTGTGTCGAGGAGAACTTCGTCAGGGCCGTAATCTACTGAGGAAGTCATGTTCATAATCGTAGAGACAGCCTGCCTACGAGTCGACCGAGTATCTACCGAAGCCAAGCCAGAAAAGTAGACTACACTCGAAGTCGTAGAGTCTACTAATGCCGAAGCCAAGTCAAGGATCGTAGACCACACTCTGAGTCATAGAGTCTATTGATTACATGCAGAGATCGTAGTCGAGCAAGATCAGATGAAGACAACAAGCACAAGGCCGAAATCGTAGAGTGTCAAGATTTGATCTTGGAGTCGTAGTGTCTACACAGCCAAAGCAGAATCGTAGAGTGTAGAACTACGACCTCAACAGATGTGCTCACAATGCCAAGGCAGAATCGTAAAGCAAATACGATTCTCAACAAATGAGCACACCCAGAATATCCAAAGGAATGAAGCCTCTGGTTGGCACTGCAAAGATACATCCCATCATAAAGGAAACCAGAGAGCACTCAATGAATGGAATGCAAGCTAACAGAAGATCTAAGCACCAACCCAATCAGCATCCAGATTGAGTTGTAAAGTCATTCAGGAAGAAGTCTTCCACAAAGAGATCAGAAGAAGACTTCAGTAACTGACTAAGGAAAGTCAGCAAGTGCAGTAGCTGTCAAATAGACAGATGACGGTGATCTTGGAAGCAACCAGGATCGCAATGTTTGCCAAACAAAGAAAGAACTAATGAAGTGTATACAGAGACACTGGACAGCTTCTGAAGAATAAGGATAAAGTGATTAAGCATTGGGTCAGTCCATTGATGATAAGTGAACGGGAGATCAGAAGGAGAAAGCGAGCTGGACACGCCACACATCTGAAGTGTCTTGATATTCAGAAGGGGTCAGAAAAAAGAAGTCAAGTCATCAGTATCTGAGAGCTGTTGAGGTAAACAAAAGTGTTGAAGCACTGCACAAAAGAAGCAAGAGGTGTTCTACATTGAAGATCTAATCAACACTCTTCAAGATCGTAGTGTTGTATCTACCAGTCAATATGACACTATGATCAGGTCCTATAAAGACATGCATCTAAATCGTATAGTTCGAATAGCTGAAGACTGAAGCATTGGAAACGGTTCAATCTGAAGGCTAATATTCGAACAAGAGCTTATTGAAAGCATCGATGCAAAAGGACAACCTCTGATCGAGAAATCAGAAGGAGGAAATAAAGTATTTGACCTGCCCAAGACATTAAAGTGACATTTCTGATGGGGTAGGTGAAACAGTAGACTATAGTGTCAGAAAAAGTATGACATGTCACATCTGCAGTCTACCTCAGTCAACTCGAGATCTGTGAAGATATTTGAATAGCTTTCAACGGCTACTTTCCAACGGAAGGATTGGGAAGGAGCATAAATCAGCAAGAGCCTTCAAAGATCAAGCTAGCTGGAGTTACAGAGTTTGGAGAAAAGGTGGACTGTTCTAAACCATGTGAGATAATGAGTCCGAAGGCTCACTCTACGATCCACCAAGAACACTTAGAGTCAGACAAAGAAAGAAGTAGAAGTGAGAGTTTTACAATGTAGAAGTGAGAATTCTACTACATGAAGAGTGTTCTGAACTGTCGAGAGAAAGTAGAGTGTCATGTCATCTTGATGTCCATCATGGGAAGACTCTAAGTACCATAGAGAAGAGCTTATAGTCATCTTAGCAAGTCCATCATGAGAGGCATCAAGTATCAAGAAGCAAGATCACAAACGCCATCATAGTGGCAAGCATGAGAAAGTTTCTAAGTACCCAGCAGAAGAGCTTACATTCATCTTAGAAACCCATCATGTGCAGCCATCACATATCAAGAGAAATGATCTTCAAGGCAGTTCATCAAGGGATCATCAGAGGATGTTGAGTAACTGAAGAAGCTGAGCATCATGTAACACTCAACTGCACTTCAAGGATGATCACGCCAAACTGCTAAGTACAGAAGATGTTCAAAGCATAAAGACATCTTAGCAGCTCAGCACCAACTCCAACAAACAAACAAACAACTCAACAAGAAGCCAGGGCCAGAGGGGTCCTTGTCCGGAGGGACTAAATAAAGTTCCAAGCCTGCTAGGCTTGAAGAGTTCCTAGGGAATTAGATAAGTTCCAAGGCTGTTGGCCTTGAAGAGTTCGTAGTGAACTGAAGTCTCAAGGCTGCTGGCCTTGAAGGAATCTTAGTGATTTAGGGTGCTGCCCTTCCTTAGTGGAAATCCTTCTAGTTGAAAGCAGAAGAGTGGATTAGGAGCTTGAGTCTCTGAACCACTTAAAATCCCTTGTGTCTTTTACCTTATGTCATTTACATTATGTCTATTAACTACTATAACTGCTATGTATATTTTAACTGCTTACAACTGAACTAACTCTACGAACAATGTATGTATGATTATGAATATATCAATGAAGGGGATCTTTTACTTATTCTGTTGTGCTTGAAAAGATTATTATGTTTGTCATATGCCAATTTAATAGCAATACAAATTAAAAGAGAAAAGTATTTACAAGTAAAAAGGATCTATTCAACCCCCCCTTCTAGATCTATTGTTCGTACTAGGAACTAACACCATGTGCTACTATGCAACCACGCGTATTACTGTACTTTTACCACCGGATAGTTCAACAGTTTAACGGTAAAACTTTCACCAATATTTTTATAAAAAGATAATTATGTCATTCTCTAACTACGACAATACTTTCGTTGTGGGGTCCATCAATGATTGTGCCGTCGTTCGAATATTCCCTGTTAAAACGAATATTCCCCGACCAATCGAATATTATATAACCACTTGTTTACTTTGCAAAATTTATAAATAATACTCACAACTATAATATTATATCAAACCGCCACCATAATATTCAAAAATATATTTTGAGAAAAATTAATCTTTATTCATAAAAGTTGGGGTCTTACAACCTCTCATTCTTATGAAATTTTATCCTCGAAATTAGGGTGCGTACCTGGTATGTCGAAGAGGTGAGGATACCTTAACTTCATTTCAGATTCTAACTCCCAGGTTATTTACTCAACATCGTGGTTTCTCCACAAAACTTTGACTTGAGGTATAACCTTAGAGCATAGAATATGATCATTCTTATCCAAGATTTTAACAGGTACCTCCTTATACGTTAAATCTTCCGCTATCTCATCCGGTTCTAATTCAATAATATGGTTCGGGTCTTTCACATATTTACGTAACATACATATGTGAAAAATGTTATAAACACGAGACATACTTGGCAGTAAGGCGAGTCTATAGGCCACAGTTCCTACTCGATCGAGGATTAAAAATGGACCAATGAATCGAGGATTGAGCTTTCATCTTTTTCCAAATCTCGTAAATCCTTTCCATGGAGCAAGACATAACAACACATGATCTCCAATATTGAATTCCACGTCCTTTCGATGAAGATCAGCACAACTCTTTTATTGATCTTGTGAGATTTTTATACATTGTCAGATCGTTTGAATCTTTTTCGTAATCATACGTACCAACTCCGGTCCCAACAACGTTGCTTCACCCACCTCATCCTAGCATACTAGAGAACGACACTTTCTTCCATACAAAGCCTCAAATGGAGCCATGCCAATACTTGTTTGATAATTGTTGTTATAGGAAAACTCCACCAATGGTAAGAACTTGTCCCAACTTCCTTTGAAGTCAAGGACACAGAGTCTTAATAAATCTTCAAGAGTTTGAATAGTCCTCTCTGACTGCCCGTCCGTTTGAGGATGATGTGCCGAACTAAATCGTATATCCGTGCCCATTGCTTTTTGCAAACTAACCCAAAATCAGTGAAGCGAAGCTTGGATCTCGATTATAAACTATGGATACTAGTATACCATGCAATCATACAATCTCGTTTATGTACATACGAGCAAGACGTTAAAGTGTATAAGTTTCTCGTATCGGTAAGAAATGAGCAGACTTGGTCAATCTATCAACAATGACCCAAATCGCATATATGCCTTGAGAAACCTTGGGAAGACCAGTAACGAAATCCATGGTAATGTGCTCACACTTCTATTAAGGAATTTCAAGTGGTTGCAATGGACATTTTGGTACTTGATGCTCCGCCTTGACTCGTTGACAAGTTAGACACCTTGAGATAAACCCCGCGATCTCTCTCTTCATATTGCTCCATCAAAATGTATGTCGAAGATCACGATACATTTTAGTACTCCCAGGATGGATTACAAATGGTGTGTTGTGCACCTCCATCATGATTTTATACTTTAAGTCAGAATCTTTAGGAACACAAAGTCTGGAGTTGACTCGAAGTATTCCTTCTTCATCGATTCTTTCTTCCGGAATAACACCTTCTTGCACTTTCTTCCTCATATGCATCAGCTCTAGGTTTGTAGCTTGAGCAGCTTTAAGTTTTTCGATTAAAGTCGATTCTACTTGTATATTCGCCATCATCACATGGATCCCTGGAGTCTTTAATTCTATCTCCATCCTTTGTAAGTCATACAAAATGGGTATTTGTGTTAACAATATCGCACTCATACCCATATGATCTTTCACTCAATGCGTTAGCTACTACGGTCATTTTTCCAAGATGGAATTGAATGGTATGATCGTAATCTTTCAATATCTCAAGTCATCGTCATTGTCGCATGTTGAGTTCCTTTTGAGTGAAGAAATATTTGAAGCTTTTATGATCCATATAGATCTCTACCTTCTCTCCATACAGGTAATGCCTCTAAATCATAAGCGCAAAAACAACAGCTGGCAACTCTAGATCATGAGTAGGATAATTTCTCTCATATTCTTTGAGTTGTCGTGAGGCATAGGCTATGACTTTCCCATGTTGCATGAGAACACACCCTAAACCTTTTCCTGAAGCATCGTTGTATATGACAAATCCCTCCGAACCAACTGATATTGTCAAAACATGTGCTGAAATGAGCCTCCTCTTGAGTTCTTGAAAACTCTTCTCACATTCCTCGCTCCAACCGAATTTTGTATCTTTTCGAGTCAGCTGAGTTAATGGAGTAGTGATTCGAGAAAATCCTTCCACGAACATCCGATAATAACCAACTAAGCCGAGAAAGCTACGTACTTCAGTTACTGACTTAGGTTGCTCCCAGCTTTGAATTGCTACAATCTTTGCTGGGTTAACAGATATTTCGTGATTTAATATTACGTGCCCAAGGAATCCTACTTCCTCAAGCCAGAACTCGCATTTCTTCAACTTGGCATATAACTTGTTTTCACGAAGCTTTTAGAGTATCAGCCTCAAGTGTTGCTCATGATCTTCACGGCTTTTGGAGTAAATGAGGATGTCATCAATAAAGACAACCACAAAGTGATCCAAATATTCCTTGAATACTCGGTTCATCATATCCATGAAAGAAGCAGGAACATTAGTCAATCTAAAAGACATAACTAGGAATTCGTAATGCCCGTATCGAGTTCTGAAAGCAGTCTTTGGATTGTCATCAGTTTTAATCTTCAACTAATGATATCCAGAACGAAGATCGATCTTCGAAAAGAATTTGGCGCCAACTGGTCAAACAGGTCATCAATACGAGGCAACGGGTACCAATTTTTGATGGTGACATGATTCAACTCCCGATAATCAATACAAAGTCGCATACTTCCATCTTTCTTCTTCACAAATAGAACAGGAGCACCCCAAAAAGACGTACTAGGTCGAATAAAACCGATGTTTAACAATTCCTGCAATTGGATTTTTAACTCCTGAAGTTCAATAGGAGCCATTCGATATGGGGCTTTGGAAATAGGTTTTGTACCGGGTTCAAGGTCGATACAAAAATCAATTTTACGCTCTGGGGGTAGGCCAGGAAGTTCTTCAGGGAATACGTCGGGAAATTTATTAACAATAGAAATATCTTTTAAAACAGACGTATTTTTGTTTAAATCCGTGACATGAGCTAAGAAAGCTTGACATCCGTTTTTCAATAAACGAATAACTTTATGGCTTGAGATGACAGTGATTGATTTTAATGGTTTGATTGCTTGAATTCGCATAATAGGTTGGTTAGGAATATGAAAGCTAACAACCTTACGAAAACAATCAATTTTAGCATGATGAGTAGTTAACCAATTAATCCCTAGAATTACGTCAAATGCAAGTTTTTTCAATGAAATAAGATCGACAGGTAATGTGAGGGTACCGATTTGAACCAAACAAGACTTATAAACATTGGATGTAATGAAGGTTTCTCCCTAATGAAGTTTCAATAGATAAGTCAAAGTCTAATTTCTCCAGAGTTAAATTTAAACATTGAGCGCAAGTAGGAGAAATAAAAGAATGGGTAGAACCGGAATCAAATAAGGTATATACTTCACTAGAGTTTATGATAAGCTTACCCGTGATGACCTCGTTCAGGTTCTTTGCTTTCTGGGAGGTCACAACAAAAGATCTCCCTTGAACTACTGGTTTTGACTTGTCTAGGATGGCATTTGGTGTCACCATCCCAACTAGACTTGGCTTCCCAATACAACAAAATCTAGATTGGTGACCTTCTCTTCCACAATTGTAACACGTTTTGGACTGCTACGCATAGTTTGGACTAATGTGTCCCTCCCCTCCGCATTTGAAGCATATGATAGGTGGTCGTTCTCCTTCCTTAACAACGGGTTCTGATGATGACGTCTTTCCATCATTGTTGAATCTCCTCTTCTTGAAATGTCCACTTTTATTATCTTGGCCATGATTACCACCGAAGTGGTTACTATTTCTGGCATGTTGATTCCCTCCACATTTGTTGTCACCGCTTCGATGACTGTTACCACTGGTATTATCATTTTGCTGGCTGCTTTCTCTTGATTAGGTTGACTCGTTATCGCGCTCTAATAACTGAGCCCTATTTACAACATCTAAATACAAACACAGTTTGTGAGAAATTAAGTATTAACGTATCTCGGGTTTCAAACCTCTTAGAAACATCCGCATCATTCTCTCCTTATTATCAACCAAGTGGGACGCAAACCGGGACAATTCGGCAAACTTAGCTTTGTACTGTGACACGGTTATATTGTTCTGCTCCAGCTTGATAAACTTTACCTCCTTCATGTGACGAATACTTTTAAGAAAGTACTTATCGTTGAACAGTTCTTGGAACTTCTTCCAAGACATCTTCAGTGCGGCAGGTTGAGTACGCTTTACTGATTCCCACCAGTAGTCTGCCTCTCCTCGCAACATAAAGGTGGCAAATGGAACCTTTTGCTCCTCTGAGCATCCCAAGACATCAAATATCTTGGTGATCTGCTTTATCCACGTCTCCGCCTTAAGTGGTTTTGGCTCTCCAATAAACTCCGGTGGTCCTAGCTCCTTGAACTATTTAGCGGGGACCGTCTGAGAGTTGCAAGTGCTTCCACCTGCATTTTGAACAGGAGTCGTTCTCGCTTGATGTTGCATGAATTGCATAAAGCCTCTGAACATCCCATCGTTCATCATTTGGTCAGCGTTGTTGTTTTCCTGAGGATTTTTGCCATCCTGATGCACATTATCCTGGGTATTGATCGTTGGTGACTCAACGGTCTCATGTGCTTCATTACTTATCTCAATATTTTCGGATGCCATTTTCAAATACTTCCACAAAACAAGTGTTAATTGACATGTCACATGTTATCCCTATACTCTGACCGACCAAATAAATACCAAATAAACTTAGGTAGGTCATATTAGCGAAGGAATTCCCCGTCTCTCCCCTACTAGTTCTTGTCTCACATCTCAGCCGGGGATCTTATCCCTAAGCTTTGATACCAATTATGACGCCCCCAAAATAGGTATACATCACCCATCTTGAGTTGCCAAATATATGGTACAAAATTCAAATACAACTTAATAATACAACTGTCGTGTAAAATACGATAAAACATAAACTGAGAGTTTTAATACGAATATTGTTTTCTAGACAGTATTCAACTCAAATGGAGTCCTCAATACATTTATTATCACACTATTTCATAGAATACTGAGGACTACTAATGCTATCATCTGGACCGTCACTCCGTCCCCCGACTAGTCCCAGCTACGTTCTCATTTCCTAAAGAGAACAATGAAAACAAAAGGGTGATCTCAACTAGCCTAGTAAGAAATATTATGACTAAGATAATGAAGAATAATTTATCGTTAGCCTTCAACAGTGTTATACTGATAAAATATAATAAACATCAAGTTTAACTGCAGCGAAACAAGCAATCCATTAGAAGAGTCAAGTAGAGCATAAAATCTACTATCTTCTATGATTTAAAAGGTTTTTCATCACTTTTATCGCTGAGACTCAGCTTAATAAATAATCCACATCATCGAATCACCCATGCACTATGGCCAAGGATATTCTTTAGTATCAGGACCACATATTATCCATGCACTACGGGCCAATGATATTCGTGTATTCATCAATGGTCATGATCATGCCAACAATTGTCCATCAATGCACTACGGGCCAATAAGGACTTTTACCACATCATTTGTAACATTACGGTCATGATTATACCGAATAATCCCTGTTCATAATCATACCAAGTTCATCTATGCACTACAGGCCATGGATGACTTTCAACATAATATAAACATGATGATGATGACAATGATATAAGAATTCAATAAAACAAGTTCAAGGATAAATTTTTAAAGATTTATAATTTAATTTATCCAGAATTCAATATTGTCCAAATTGTCAATATGATACTACTTTGTGGAGTAAAATTCAAGAATTATAATGTATTAAAAATGATTTGGACCGAAAAAAATCAATTTTTGTTGTGAATAGTATTCCGGGTGAATAGTACCTCGTGAATAGTACTTTGGGAATAGTACTCTATGAATAATACTTTGTGAATAGTACTCGTGAATAGTACTTTGTAAATAGTACTCGTAAATAGTACTTTGTCAATAGTACCCGTGAATAGTACTTTTATGAATAGTACCGTATAAATGAATAGTACTTATGGGCAGTACTCTGGCATAAAAAACTTAAAATTTAACAAGAATCTGCAGAAAATATCATTGTGAAACGATACTAGATGAAGCGCAAATTTCAAGGATATTCTACTAATTTTACGGAATTTAGAAGCAATACTTTAACTGAATGATGGTATATCGGGAATTCAAGATGAAATAATATTACTCACATACTACAGAGTATGAAAGAAAATATTATTCCTATGTATACTGAACAAAATAATATCCTTTACCTCAAAAGAAGACTGGATACTAGAATAGCGAGGTAGCAGACTTCTCTTCTACTTTCTCTCTAAATCTTCTCTCTCTATAAATGCTCTTGTAAGTCTTAGTGAATTGGTGAGAATGAAAGAAGAATGAGCTTCTATTTATAAGAAAATATAGTTTCGATAATTGCACGTTTTGGGGCTCGAAATATTACAGTATAATACCTTCATCTTTTTCTTCATTTTTAATTTAGTCCTGCAAGTATTATCAAACTTGCACCACCTCCCCTAATAGTACATCTTATGAATCAATAGTACAATCATGTGAAAAAAATAATTACAGTATAGTACCTTCATCTATATCTCTATTTTTAATTTAGTCATGCAAGTATTATCAATCTTGCACCATCTCTCCTAATAGTACATCTTGTGAATCAATAGTACACACATGTGAATAAATAGTTAGAAGCATGTGAATTAATAGCAATTAATTATTCATTTATCCGATTAATTATCCGATTAGTCAATATAACCTCCAGACATTCATTATTATCAAATAGATGTCGATTTCTATTAACACTAATAATCCCAACACAATGGAGCTATCAATTTCATCTTTAATCAACACGAACTTATTCATTATTAATATTATAACTCACAATATTTAACAACCAGGTCATTCCCAGGAAAGAGGGGGCTTTTCGATAAGGATTTCTCCTTATTAGCGCGCAATTAGGTGACCAAACCTATCCTGGATAGAACTTCTAGACATTGTCCATATTGCAAATAATAATATGAATAACTTTATCGTCTCAATTATTGATTTAATAATATAAAATATTATGTAGATGATACTTTGATAATAATAGAATCAATAATATGAAAGATATTATGCAGCATTACTGTAGCAATAATTGAGTATAACTGAGTGACTTCTCACATAAGCAAGAATAATCAATATCGTGTGCTACTATATGATTGTTTCGAATATTCCCTGTTAAAACGAATATTCTCCGACCAATCGAATATTATATAACCACTTTCTTACTTTACAAAATTTGAAAATAATACCCACAACTATAACATTATATCAAATCCATGTCATAATATTCAAAAATATATTTCGAGAAAAATCAATCTTTATTCATAAAAGTTGGGGTCTTACATAACCACTTGCTTACTTTGCAAAATTTGTAAATAATACCCACAACTATAACATTATATCAAATTCACACCATAATATTCAAAAATATATTTCGAGAAAAATTAATCTTTATTCATAAAAGTTAGGGTCTTACAGTAATGTTCGATCGAACATTTCAGAATTGAAATTTGGGCATCCGACTGAGGTATGTAAGACCTATTTCGGACCACCGTTGTCAAGAGTTATGCAATGACATGGGATTAGATGTTGTACGAAGTCAGGAAGATGGGACCATGCCCTCCGGTCTTCAAGCTCCAAATTTTATCCGTTATCCTGCGTAATAGTCACTCGGGATTGGACATCCTTGGTTCTTATGGGACATTGTTGTGTAGAAATGTATGTATTGAAATGTTGAGACGGTGCGATGTGGCGTCAAGGTGGCAAGATGACGACTTTGCCCTTCACCGGGGTTATCGCCGATTTGGGCTGATAAAGCGAACGTTGCTCAGGGTTATCTCTGAGATTGGAATGCTGTAAGTGTTGAATGTCCTCAGTGTCATCTCTGAGGTGTGCCTGTCTTCCCGGCGTTATCTTTGGGTTTTATACTGAGTGCCTCGGTGTGAGTGTCGAGGTTGAAGCTGATTACATTTGAAACAAGAATTTTTGGGGTTATCTCCGGAACTGCATTCCTTGGGGTTATCTCCAAGGTTGGTAGCTGCTACTCCCAGTGTTGGGACTGAGACTGAGACTGAATATCTCGGAGTTATCTCCAAGATGGATCGGTCTTCTCCGGTGAATTTCTGATATTGGAATTGCATTCCTCGGGGTTATCTCCGAGGTTGGAACTGATACTCCGGTGTGTGTTCCGGGGTTGAGGCTGAACTTCCGGTAGTATCCGGACTGGATATTGAGCTGTCTTCCAGGGTTATCTCTGAAAGACGAATTTGCCCTCCTGCAATGTCAGTGACAAGTGTGCAGAAAATTTCGAGTGTCTACAACGGATCAATGTCCTCCCGAACGAATAACATCCCTTAGTTAACATTTTTCATAACTAATTAATGTACTCTCTTATTTTAATTTCCTTATAAACAAGAGAGTGAGGGCAATATTATAGCATGAATATTTAGGCTCAGATGATACGGTGGGCCATAGTCCACGCGAGAGAATTTTCCACATCGGAATTCGTTTGAGAAGTTGAGTATTTTAAGGAATTTAAGATTTCTAATTGTATTTAAATTCCAACTCCTAAGAAAAGTGTCAGGATATGATTCAACTTCCTTTCTTTAAGGAGATTAATCTCATTAAGGTACCTACCTAATGAGGAATTCTATACGGGGAAAGATATGGAGAATGTGGTGTAATCACTATAAACACAAGGCAATGTAATTGGTTTTCAGATACACATAATTCATTATTATTACAACACTATTCCATAAAACCTCCATTATTAAACCTTGTTTAGCATGTACTTATTCTCACACCGGAACTATTCCCCCGACGACCCAAGCCGTTAAGCTAAGTGTGTTGTGATGCCCCCAAAATAGGTATACAACACCTATTCTGAGTCGTCAAATACATGGTACAGAATACAAATACAACTTAATTATACAACTGTCGTGTAAAATACAACAAAACATAAGCTGTGAGTTTTAATACAAATATTGTCGTCTAGACAATATAAAAACTCAAATTCAATATTATTACATTTATTTTTCACTATTTCACTGAATAGTGAGGACTACTAATGTTATCATCTGGTCTGTCACTCCGTTCCCCGACTAGTCCCTGCTACGTTCTCATTTCCTGAAGAGAACAATAAAAGTAAAAGGGTGAGCTCAACTAGCCCAGTAGGAAATATTATGACTAAGATAATGCAGAATATATTATCGTTAGCCTTCAACAGTGTTAAACTGATACAATATAACAACCATCAAGTTTAACTGCAGCGGAATAAGCAATCCATTAAAAGACTCAAGTAGAGAATAAAATCTACTATCTTTTATGATTTAGAAGGTTTTTCATCACTTTTATCGCTGGGACTCAGCTTAATAAATAATACACATCATCGAATCACCCCTCCACTACGGCTAAGTATATTCTTTAGTATCACGACCACAATTATCCATGCACTACGGGCCAAGAATATTTGTGTATTCATTAATGGTCATGATCATGCCAACAACTGTCCATCAATGCACTACGGGCCAATGAGGACTTTTCCACATCATTTGTAACATTACGGTCATGATTACACCGAATAATCCCTGGTCATAATCATACCAAGTCCATCTATGCACTATAGGCCACAGATGACTTTCAACAAAATATAAAATGAGGATGATGACAATGATATACGAATTCAATAAAACAAGTTCAAGAATTAATTTATCCAGGAACTAATAACGTCCAAATTGTCAACATAATACTGCTTTGTAGAGTAAAATTCAAGAATACTCAGAAGAATATTTTCATGAAAAGATACTGGATGAAGCGCAAATATCAAGGATATTCCACTAATTTCATGGAGTATAGAAGTCAAAACTTTAACCAACTGAGTATAATAAGGAATGGAATAACAGAAGAAATCACCAGGCATGCGATAGATCGCACAGGCAGGTTATTCCAACAGAATAATAAATAACAGAATCAGGTCCGGCGTAAAATGCACAGACAGGATATTCCAACAAAATAATAAAGACGGAATCAGGTCCGGTGTAAAACACACAGACATGATATTCCAACAGAATAATAAAGACGGAACCAGGTCCGGCGTAGAACGCACAGACATGATGTTCCTAACAGAATGATAAATAATGGAACCAGGTCCGGCGTAAACGCACAGACAGGATGTTCCAACAGAATGATAAAGAATGGAATCACAGAAGAATTTTACCAAGTATAGGGTAGCCCGCGTATACAGGTTATTCCAACAGAATAATAAAGAATAGAATAACAAAAGTTCTCTTCATAGATAAGAAAGAAATCATACTCCCTACCTTAGAAAAACTGGATACTGGAATAGTGAGGTAGCAGACTTCTCTTCTTCTTTCTATAATTTCTCTCTATAATAATAGCTCTAAAGCTTTTGTGAATTGGTGAGAAATGAAGGAAGAAAGAGCTTCTATTTATAGGAAAATATAGTTTCGATAACTGCACGTTTTGGGGCTCAAAAAATTACAGTACAATACCTCCAACTTTTATTTTATTTTTAATTTAGTCCTACAAGTATTATCAAACTTTCACCAACTCCCCTAATAGTACAAGAATGTGAAGCAATAGTATACACATGTGAACAAATAGTTATAATAATGTGAAATAATAGCAATCAATTGCTCATTTATCCGGTTAAATATCTGATTGGTCAAAATAACCTTCAGACATCAATTTTTATCGAAATAAATGTCGATTTTCACTAACACAAATAATTCCAACATAATGAAACTATTTTTATCAAAAATATAAATTTTGAAATTTTGAAGTTTGACTTTTCCTAAAAAAGTCGACTGTTAACTTTTTTGACCAAATAGTAAAAATCGGCAAATTTTGTGTTTATAGTCTATTTGTACTAATTTCATCGTTCCGGACTCAAATATCATGCCCGCGTCTCCAAATTCAACTCCGAGCACAACTTCAATATTAATAACATTCATCATTAATATTATAACTCACAATATTTATCAACCAGGTCGTTCCCAAGAAAGAGGGGGCTTTCCAATAAGGATTTCTCCCTATTGGCGTGCAATTAGGTGACCAAACCACTCCTTGACAGAATTTCTAGACATTGTAAATATTGTAATTTAATAATATGAATAACTTTGTCATCTCAATTATTGACTTAATAATATAAAATATTATGCAAACGATACTGTGACAATAATTGAATCAATAATATGAGAGATATGATGCAGCAATTACTGTAGCAATAATTGAGTATAACTGAGTGACTTCTCACGTAAGCATCAATAATCAATACTGTGTGCTACTTTGTAACCACGCGTATTATTGTACTTTTAACACTAGGTGTTTCAACAGTTAACGGTAAAACTTTTGCCGTTATTTTCATAAAGTATTTTTGTCGTTTTCTCAATCCGACAATAATTCCGTTGTGGGGGTCCACCAATGATTGTGCCGTTGTACGAATATTCCCTGTTAAAATGAATATTCCCTGACCAATAGAATATTATATAACAACTTGCGTACTTTACAAAATTTGTAAATATTATCCACAACTATAACATTATATCAAAACCACACCATAATATTCAAAAATATATTTCGAGAAAATTATTCTATATTCATAAAAGTTGGGGTCTTACAACCTCCCCTTCTTATGAAATTTCGTCCTAGAAATTAGGGTACGTACCTGGTATATCGAAAAGGTAAGGATATCTTGATTTCATATCAGATTCTAACTCCCAGGTCATTTCTTCCACATCGTGATTTCTCCACAAAACTTTGACTTGAGGTATAACCTTGGAGCGTAGAATATGTTCCTTCTTATCCAAGATTTTAACATGAACCTATTCATACGTTAAATCTTCCTCTATCTCGTCTGGTTCTAATTCAATAATGTGGTTCGGGTCTTTCACATATTTATGTAACATAGATATGTGAAAAACGTTATGAACACGAGACATACTTGGCGGTAACGCAGGTTTATAGGCCACAGTTCCTACTCGATCGAGGATTAAAATGGGCCAATGAACCGAGGGTTGAGCTTTCCTCTCTTTCCAAATCTTGTAACTCCCTTCAACGTAGCAACACGTAACAACACATGATCTCCAATATCGAATTCCACATCCTTTCGATGAAAATCAGCATAACTCTTTTGTCGATCTTGTGAGGTTTTTATACGTTGTCGGATCGTTTGAATCTTTTCCATAGTCATACGTACCAACTCCGGTCCCAACAACATTGCTTCACCCACCTCATCCCAGCATACTGGAGAATGACACTTTCTTCCATATAACGCCTCAAATGGAGCCATGTCAATACTTGCTTGATAACTGTTGTTATAGGAAAACTCCACCAATGGTAAGAACTTGTCCCAACTTCCCTTGATGTCAAGGACACAGAGTCTTAATAGATCTTCAAGAGTTTGAATGGTCCTCTCCAATTGCCCGTCCGTCTGAGGATGATATGCCAAGCTAAATCGTAAATTCGTGTTCATAGCTTTTTGCAAACTAATCCAAAATCTTGAAGTGAATCTTGGGTCTCGATCAGAAACTATGGATACTGGCATACCATGCAGTCTTACAATCTCATTTATGTACATACGAGCAAGACGTTTAAGTGTTTAAGTTTCTCGTATAGGTAGGAAATGAGCAGACTTGGTCAATCTATAAACAATGACCCAAATTGCATCTATGCCTTAAGAAACCTTGGGAAGACTAGTAACGAAATACATTGTAATGTGTTCCCACTTCCATTATGGAATTTTAAGTGGTTGCAATAGACCTTTTGGTACTTGATGCTCCTCTTTGACTCGTTGACAAGTTAAACACCTTGAGATAAACTCTGTTATCTCTCTCTTCATATTGCTCCACCAAAATGTATGTCGAAGATCACGATACATTTTGGTACTCCCAGGATGGATTGAAAACGGTTTGTTGTGCACCTCCATCATGATTTAATACTTTAAATCAGGGTTGTTAGGAACACAAAGTCTGGAGTTGACTCGAAGTATTCCTTATTCATAAATTCTTGCTTCCGGCATAGCACCTTCTTGTACTTTCTTCCTCATACGCATTAGCTCAAGGTTTGTAGCTTGAGCAGCTTTAACTTTATCGATTAAAGTCGGTTTTACTCGTATATTTGCCATCATCACATGGGTCCCTGGAGTCTTTATCTCTAACTCCATCCTTTGCAAGTCATACAAAATGGGTCTTTACGTTGACAATATTGCACTCGTACCCGCATATGATCATCTACTCAGTGTGTCAGCTACCACGTTCACTTTTTCGGGATGGTATTGGATGGTATGATCATAATCTTTCAATAGTTCAAGCCAACGTCGTTGTCGCATGTTGAGTTCCTTTTGGGTTAAGAAATATTTGAGGCTTTTATGATCCGTGTAGATCTCCACCTTCTCTCCATACAGGTAATGCCTCCAAATCTTAAGCGCAAAAACGACAGCTTCCAACTCTAGATCATGAGTAGGATAATTCCTCTCATATTCTTTGAGTTGTCGTGAGGCATAGGCTATGACTTTCCCATGTTGCATGAGAACACATCCTAACCCTTTGCCCGAAGCATCACTGTAGATGACAAATCCCTCCGAGCCAGATGGTATTGTCAGAACAGGTGCTGAAATGAGTCTTCTCTTGAGTTCTTGAATACTCTTCTCACATTCCTCGCTCCAACCGAACTTTGTATCTTTCCTAGTCAGCTAAGTTAATAGAGTAGCGATTCGATAAAACCTTTCTACGAATCTCCGATAATAACCAGCTAAGCCGAGAAAGCTACGTACTTCGGTCACTGATTTAGGTTGCTCCCAGCTTTGAATAGCTTCAATCTTTGTCGGGTCAACAGATATTCCATGACTTGATACTACGTGCCTAAGGAATGCTACTTCCTCAAGCCAGAACTCACATTTCTTCAACTTGGCATAAAGCTTGTTTTCACGAAGCTTTTGGAGTATCAACCTCAAGTGTTGCTCATGATCTTCACGGATTTTGGAATATATGAGGATGTCATCAATAAAGACGACCATAAAGTGATCCAAATATTCCATGAATACTCGGTTCATCATATCCATGAAGGCAGTAGGAGCATTAGTCAATCCAAAAGACATGACTAAGAATTCATAATGCCCGTACCGAGTTCTGAAGGCAGTCTTTGGAATATCCGCAGTTTTAACCTTCAGCTGATGATATCCAGAACGAAGATCGATCTTTGAAAAAAATTATGCTCCTTGTAACTGATCAAACAGGTCATCAATAAGTGGAAATGGGTACCTATTTTTTATGGTAACATGATTCAACTCCCGATAATCAATACAAAGTCGCATACTCTCATCTTTCTTCTTCACGAATAAAACAGGAGCACCCCAAGGAGACGTACTAGGACGAATGAAACCAATGTCTAACAATTCATGCAATTGGGTTTTTAACTCCTAAAGTTCAATAGGAGCCATTCGATATGGGGCTTTGGAAATGGGTTTTGTACCGAGTTCAAGGTCGATAAAAAATTCAACTTCACGCTCTTGGGGTAGGCCAGGAAGTTCTTCAGGGAATACGTTAGGAAATTTTTTAACAATAGAAATATCCTTCAAATCTGACGTATTTTTGTTTAAATCCGTGACATGAGCTAAGAAAGCTTGACATCCGTTTTTCAATAAACGAATAGCTTTATGGCTTGAGATGACCGTGATTGATTTTAATGGTTTGGTCGCTTGAATTCTCATAATAGGTTTATTAGGAATATGAAAGCTAACAACCTTACGAAAACAATCAATTTTAACATAATGAGTAGTTAACCAATCAATCCCTAGAATCACGTCAAATACAAGTATTTTTAAGGAGATAAGATCGACAGGTAACGTGCGGTTACCGATTTTAATCAAACAAGACTTAAAAACAGTGGATGTAATGAAGGTTTCTCCTAATGGAGTTTCAACAGATAAGTCAAAGTCTAATTTCTCCGGAGTCAAATTTAAACGTTGAGCGCAAGTAGGAGAAATAAAAGAATGGGTAGAACCGGTATCAAATAAGGTATAGACTTCACTAGAGTTTATAATAAGCTTACCCGTGATAACCTCGTTCGGGTTCCTTGCTTTCTGGGAGGTCACAACAAACGCTCTTCCTTGCCCTACCGGCTTTGACTTTTCTGGGATGGCCTTTGGTGCCTCCATCCTAGCTGAACTTATCTTCGGTGAACGACAAAATTGAGCTAAGTGACCTTCCCTTCCACAATTATAACATGCATTGGATGGCATCACGCAGTTTGGACTGATGTGTCCCCCCCCCCCCGCATTTGAAGCATATGATAGGTGGTCGATCTCCTTCCTTAACAACGGGTGCTAGTGTTGACGTCTTTCCATCATTGTTGAATCTCCTTTTCTTGAAATGTCCATTTTTATTGTCTTGGCTATGATTACCACCAAAGTGGTTACCATTTCTGGCATGTTGATTCCCTCCACGCTTGTTGTCACCGTTTCGATGACTGTTACCACTTGTATTTTCATTCTGCCGACTGCTTTCTCTTGGTTGCGTTGACTCGTTATCGCGCTCCAATAACTGAGCCCTATTTACAACATCTGAATACAAAGACAGTTTATGAGAAATAAGATATTGACGTATCTCTGGTTTCAAACCTCTTAAAAATATTCGCATCATTCGTTCCTCATTATCGACCAAATGGGATGCAAACCGGGATAAATCCGCAAATTTATCCTCGTATTACGACACAGTCATATTGTTTTGCTCCAACTTGATAAACTCCACCTCTTTTATGTGACGAATACTTTCGGGAAAGTACTTGTCGTTGAATAGCTCTTGGAACTTCTCCCAAGACATCTTGAGTGCGTCAGGCTGGGTACGTTTTACAGATTCCCACCAGTAATCTGCCTCTTCACGCAACATGAAGGTGGAAAGGAAACCTTTTGCTCCTCGGAGCATCCCAAGACATAAAATATCTTGGTGATCTGCTTTATCCATGCTTCAGCCTTAAGTGGTTTTGGTTCTCCAATAAACTTCAGTGGTCCCAACTCCTTGAACTGTTTAGCGGTAACCGTCCGAGAGTTTCCAATGTTTCCACCTACATTTTGGACAGGAGCCGCTCTCGCCTGATGTTGCATGAATTGCATAAAGCCTCTGAACATTCCATCGTTCATCATTTGGTCAGTGTTGTTGTTTGCATAAGAATTATCGCCTTCCTGATGCACATTATTCTGATTGTTGATCTGTGGAGACTCAACGGTCTCTTGTGCTCCATTGCTATTCACAATATTCTTGGATGCCATTTTCAAATACTGTCACAAAACAAGGGTTAATTGACATGCAACATATTATCCATATACTCTGACCAACCAATAAAATACCAAATAAACTTAGGTAGGTAATACTAGCGAAGGAATTCCCCGTCTCTCCCCTCCTAGTTCTAGTCTCACAACTTAGCCAGGGATTATATCCCCAAGCTCTGATACCAACTGTGACGCCCCCAAAATAGGTATACATCACCTATTCTGAGTCGTCAAATACATGGTACAGAATACAAATACAACTTAATTATACAACTGTCGTGTAAAGTACGACAAACATAAGCTGAGTTTTAATACAAATATTGTCGTCTAGACAATATACAAACTCAAATTCAATATTATTACATTTATTTTCCACTATTTCACTGAATAGTGAGGACTACTAATGCTATCATCTGGTCCGTCACTCCGTTCCCCGACTAGTCCCTGCTACTTTCTCATTTCCTGAAGAGAACAATAAAAGTAAAAGGATGAGCTCAACTAGCCCAGTAGGAAATATTATGACTAAGATAATGCAGAATATATTATCGTTAGCCTTCAACAGTGTTAAATTGATAAAATATAACAACCATCAACTTTAACTACAGCAGAACAAGCAATCCATTAAAAGAGTCATGTAGAGAATAAAATCTAATATCTTTTATGATTTAGAAGGTTTTTTATCACTTTTATCGCTGGGACTAAGCTTAATAAATAATCCACATCATCGAATCACCCCGGCACTACGGCCAAGGATATTCTTTAGTATCACGACCACAATTATCCATGTACTACGGGACAATGAGGACTTTTTCCACATCATTTGTAACATTACGATCATGATTACACCGAATAATCCCTGGTCATAATCATACCAAGTCCATCTATGCACTATAGGCCACAGATGACTTTCAACAAAATATAAACATGAGGATGATGACAATGATATACGAATTCAATAAAACAAGTTCAAGAATTAATTTATCCAGGAACTAATAACGTCCAAATTGTCAACATGATACTGCTTTGTAGAGTAAAATTCAAGAATGCTCAGAAGAATATTTTCATGAAAAGATACTGGATGAAGCGCAAATATCAAGGATATTCCACTAATTTCATGGAGTATAGAAGTCAAAACTTTAACTAACTAAGTATAATAAGGAATGGAATAACAAAAGAAATCACCAGGCATGCGATAGACCGCACATGCAGGTTATTCCAACAGAATAATAAATAACGGAATCAGGTCCGGCGTAAAACGCACAGACAGGATATTCCAACAAAATAATAAAGACGGAATCAGGTCCGACGTAAAACGCACAGACAGGATATTCCAACAGAATAATAAAGACGGAACCAGGTCCGGCGTAGGACACACAGACAGGATGTTCCTAACAGAATGATAAATAATGGAACCAGGTCTGGCATAAACGCACAGACAGGATGTTCCAACAGAATGATAAAGAATGGAATCACAGAAGAATTTCACCAAGTATAGGGTAGCCCACGTATACAGGTTATTCCAATAGAATAATATAGAATGGAATAACAGAAGTTCTCTTCATAGACAAGAAAGAAATAATACTCCCTACCTTAGAAAAACTAGATACTGGAATAGTGAGGTAGCAGACTTCTCTTCTTCTTTATATAATTTCTCTCTATAATAATCGCTCTAAAACTTTTGTGAATTGGTGAGAAATGAAGGAAGAATGAGCTTCTATTTATAGAAAAATATAGTTTCGATAATTGCACGTTTTGGGGCTCGAAAAATTACAGTACAATACTTCCAACTTTTCTTTCATTTTTAATTTAGTCCTGCAAGTATTATCAAACTTTCACCAACTCCCCTAATAGTACAAGAATGTGAAACAATAGTATATACATGTGAACAAATAGTTATAATCATGTGAAATAATAGCAATCAATTGCTCATTTATCCAGTTAAATACCCGATTGGTCAAAATAACCTCCAGACATCAATTTTTATCGAAATAAATGTCGATTTTCACTAATACAAATAATTCCAACATAATGAAACTATTTTTATCAAAAATATAAATTTTAAAATTTTGAAGTTTGACTTTTCCCAAAAAAAGTCACCTATTGACTTTTTTGACCAAATAGTAAAAACCGACAAATTTTGTGTTTATAGTCTATTTTTACTAATTTCATCGTTCCGGACTCAAATATAACGTCTGCGTCTCCAAATTCAACTCCGAGCACTACTTCAATATTATTAACATTCATCATTAATATTATAACTTACAATATTTATCAACCAGGTCGTTCTCAGGAAAGAGGGGGCTTTCCAATAAGGATTTCTCCCTATTGGCGCGCAATTAGGTGACCAAACCTCTCCTTGACAGAACTTCTAGACATTGTAAATATTGTAATTTAATAATATGAATAACTTTGTCATCTCAATTATTGACTTAATAATATAAAATATTATGCAAATGATACTATGACAATAATTGAATCAATAATATGAGAGATATGATGCAGCAATTACTGTAGCAATAATTGAGTATAACTGAGTGATTTCTCACGTAAGCATCAATAATCAATACCGTGTGCTACTATGAAACCACGCATATTACTGTACTTTTAACACCGGGTGTTACAATAGTTAACGGTAAAACTTTTGCCGTTATTTTCATAAAGTATTTTGTCATTTTCTCAATCCGATAATAATTCCGTTGTGGGGGTCCACCAATGATTGTGCCGTTGTACGAATATTCCCTGTTAAAACGAATATTCCCTGACCAATCAAATATTATATAACAACTTTCGTACTTTGCAAAATTTGTAAATATTACCCACAACTATAACATTATATCAAAACCACACCATAATATTCAAAAATATATTTCGAGAAAATTATTCTATATTCATAAAAGTTGGGGTCTTACATGTGTGATTTCGTTTCTGTGCAGAATTGGACGCACTTTTATTATGTACTTATCTTCACGCCGAAGCTATCCCCCGACGACCCAAGCCGTCAAGTTATATGTGTGATTTTGTTTCTGTGCAAAATTGGACGCACTTTTGGGGATTGAGACGCGTGAACGAATTTTGGCGTTAACAATAATTAAATGTAATGGTGATTATAATTCTCCTTAAACACTCCTATAATAGACAAATGATTGATTTATTTTGACTAAAATTAATTAGAGGAGATAATTTTATAAAAAATTAAATGTAACATGAGAAACACCATTTTATAATTTGACCATTCAACATATTTTACCTGTATAACTAAATCAGGAAATTCAAAGAGAGAAAAAAAATAATGGGTTAAGTTCAGATGATTATCGACGTAGGGATTTTTAGATGTCCCTTTCCGTTACTTGTTCTTTGGTGTTCTCATTTTAGGTGAGATTTGTTTGAAAAAACAAGTGAAAAAGGTCCGACATGTATAATGTCGACGATGGACTGTTAAGAGTCGCCAGTTGATTTTTTAAATGGTTGTACCAACACAACCGAGAAAAGGTTTGCACAATGACCCAGTGATGTGACACTGCTAAACGGGTCAGTGAAACCAAGATTCATAAGGGTCCAGGGACTTGGTTATGCGGAGGGAAGGTGTTAGGCACCCCCCGACATCCGTGTTACCATGGTGACTGCCTCTTTTCAAGAAACTATTATCTAAAAGTGTGTGTGGGGGGGGGGGTCAATGTGCTGTTATTTGGAAGTAGTGCAAGGCCTCGTTCGCACGTATATACACAGGGTTTGAATTTATGTAAAAATTTAATTTTAAGCAAGATATGGTAGTGATGCTTTATAAAAGAGATTTTTTAAACCCTAATGCTCAATAGTAATTAAGACCTTTTACACTCCTATTTTATTAAGTGTTCGACTTGATTGATTTTATTTAACAGATGTGAGGCATCCGTACGAAAATAATGTACAAAATAATGCCGACTTCCTCATGGGTACGGAAACCATCTGAGGAAATTCAGACACCGCAGAATAATTTACAAGCTGCTTACAGCTGAAAATGTTCATCACGGGAACCGAATCTAGATCCAATGGGCTGAATCTTTGATCACATGATTCCTAGGCGCACAAGATACCGCAATTTGTATGAAAGCAGTAAGCATGTATATATATAAAAGCTATAAATATATATATACATACATGATCACTAACCACGAAGCACCTCCATGGGGATCAAAAATGTAAATAAAATTGTAAAAGCTATCAACCGCCATGGAGGAAACTCTAGGTGGGACAAAACGTAAATAAAGCTGTAAATACGGTCAACCGCCACGAAGGAAACTCCAGGCGGGACAAAATGTAAATAAAACTATACAAAACGATCAACTGCCATGACGTAAACTTCAGGCAGGACGTAACGTAAATAAAGCTGTAAAAGCGATCAACCACCACGAAGTAAACTCCAGGTGGGGCGAAATATATATATATATATATATATAGAGTAAGGATCAAGTGCATACCCCTTATCTTACTCACCCGTGCTTACCCTCCTTTAGGCGATGGTTTTGATCATACAACCGTCGTTTATTCTTTTAGCGACGCTATATGTTGTTCGTCGCTAAAAGTATAGACGATGGTTGTATGACCGAAACCGTCGCCTAAAGGGGGGTAAGCACGGGTGAGTAAGATAAGGGGTATGCACTTGATCCGGACCGTATATATATATATATATATATATATATATATATATTAGCAGAGTAAACGCAGCGGATGTAAAATCCAGGCTCATCGAACAGAGTCCGACCACAGTTCATATATATAAATATATATATATATATAAGCTAGTAAACGCTCCAGACCGAAGTCTAGGCTCATCGAAGAAAGTTCGACACACAGTTAATATATATAAATATATATATATATATATATATATATATATATTAAAGCATTAAACGCTTCAGACCGAAGTCTAGGTTCATCGAACTAAGTTCGACACACAGTTAATATATATAAATGTATGTGTGTGTATATATATATATATATATATATATATATATATATATATATATATATATATATATATATATATTAGAGCAGTAAATGCTCCAGACCGAAGTCTAGGCTCATCGAACAAAGTTTGACACACAGTTCATATATATATATATATATATATATATATATATATATATATATATATATATATATATAAGCAATTAAACTCTCCAGACCGAAGTCTAGGCTCAATCGAGGCATAACTCAATAATGTTAGTCAATATATATATATAATATATAATATATATATACAAGATGAAACAAAACTGCGGACCAAAGTCCGGGCAAAAGCAAGTAACACGACTCTCAACGTGAAGAAGGGTGTGTGCAGAGATGAAGAGAAAGACTCTAAAGTGTGTGAGAAGGCTTACAGTTGACTGCCAGAGAAGACTTCTATATCTTTAGAGTGGGTAAACACTGGCTTTTGTAGGTACAAAAGGGCTATATATGAGCTCACATGTGTTTAAAATGAAAAAGTACACTACGTGGGGTGAGTGCAGAGCAAATTGGGTAGGGATTCCTCGCCATTTTCTCTTGCAAAATGGGCTGCCCAAGCCCTCTATTTATAGACGATTTAGCCGCAGGTGTACCTGCGGCTGAGCCGCGGGTGTACCAGAGGCAACCCGGGTGGGCCCGAGTTTTTCGGGTCGAGTCGTCTCGTAGTACGTGCACTCGGGCACTATAATGTCCACTTGAACTTTCAAAAGTGCAATTCGGGCATCCGTTTGAGGTATACAGGACCTATTTCAGACCGCCGTTGTCGAGAGTTGTACAATAGCATGGGATTAGAGTTTGTACGAAGTCATTAAAGATGGGACGATGCCCTCCGGTCTTCAAACTTCAACTTTCATCCGTTACCCCACACAATAGTCACTCGGGATTGGTTAGTCTTGTAGGACATCGTTGCATAGAGATGTTGAGACGACGTGGCGTGGCATCGCGTTGGCGAGATGATGATGTTGCCCATCACCAGTGTTATCACCGGATTGGGCTGATAAAGCAGATGTTGCTCAGGCTTCGCTGAGATTGGACTGCTGCAATTGTTGAAGGTCCTCATTGTCATCTTTGAGGTAAGCCTGCCTTCCCAATGTTATCACCAGGTTGGTACAGTGTATCTCGTTGTGAGCGCCGAGAATGAAGCTGGTCGCATTTAAAACAAGCATTTCCGGGTTTATCGCCGAAACTGCATTCCTTGGGGCTATCACCAAGGTTGGTGGCTATTCCCATAGTTGGGACTGAGACTGGATACCTCGGGGTTATCTCTGAGATTAATCGTTCTCCGGTGTGTGTTCCGGTATTGGATCTGCACGCCCTGGGGTTATCTCCGAGGTTGGAATTGTTACTCCCAGAGTGGGCTCCGGGGTTGATGCTGAACTTTTGGTAGTATCCGGTATGTATATGGATTGTCTTTCAGGGTTCCCTCTTAAAAGACGAATCTATCCTCCTACAATGTTAGTGACAGTAGTACAGAAAATTTTGAGTGTCTACAGATGCCCCTCTTTATCATACTCATGCATGGCGATGCATGGGTAGGATAAAGAATCCTAGACACTTGAAACGCAACAAGACAAATATGGTACTATATTTAGCAACATGATGCAAATGTATGATGCATGTGTACGGGGTTGTAGCCCAACATGCTGGGGATGATTGCTGGATCCCTGTTGCTTCAACTGGGGATTGGCAATGCTGACCAAATTTGATGTGTAAGCCAAATCTGTTAGGATGTTGATGTTGGAGTTATCACCAAATTCATGTGTTCTTGATAACGACTTGATCCTGGAGAGGTACCTCTTATATGCAAGAGATCTGTGGGGATAAAGTTTGGTCTGTTTGAGGATGTGTATAACATATTCCATCATTTATCCTCTTTGATAACATTGACCTTTACTGGTTGGATGTCAAGATTCTGTTGGATTTACTGCCAATAGCAAATGCTGTCAGGGATGCCTGACCTTCGTTGACGTGTACTTCACCGACATGTGAATCAACGGTTGAAAAAAAATCATGTGGGATATATTGTCAAGGCTGATTGACCTTCGCTGACATGTGAATTAACGAAACACTGCGTTGTGACCCCCCGCCGGGGATCCATTGGGGAATATGAGTAATCGAGCATGCAATCCTCAAATAGCTCTAGATCTCCGATAGGTTTAATCGCTATCGGCTGAGATAACGTTAAGGCTACTTGACCTTCGTTGATATATGTGTCAACGGCTTGAATGTACGTTGTAATCCCCTGTCGGGGCTTCACGTTGTAACCCCCGTCGGGGATCTACGTAGAGTAACGACCCGGAATTGACGGCATCGGACCTGTACAAGGTATTGCCGGATGTGGTTTGTAACAAATGAGATCATTAGCCGAGTATACCTCGTGTTCAGGTGACTACCAATGAGTGATGTGCAGACTCAAAGTTTCATTTGAGAAGGCCAGGATTGTATGCTGTTTTGCTCAATCGATTGGCATTTTTATTCCCGATTTGACCTTTCTAGTTCGTAAAAACTCCGTTGCAACTCGAACTGGACCGAGCCGGAAGGGTGGACCCACATAGGGGTGCCGCAAGTACACCTGCTGCAGCCGCAGGTGAGCCTGCGGCCAATCGCGGATGATAAATTCCAACAGGTTGGCAACACAAGTCATTTTCAGCTTGTCCAACGAAGAGAAATCCGTGAGCCTCTTTCAGATCTGCTGAGTTCGGGCTATTTTTTGTAAATTCTGTCACCGTACAAGTGTTCTACACTATCCTGACAACATATGCATGTATTTTTTCTAGTTTTTATCCGTTGGATTTCGAGTTATAGCATGAAATGCATCTAAACACATATTAGTGATTATGTTTGCACAAATAACTTGATAAAAAAATATTCAACATAGTAAATGTTAGTATTAAACCATGCTGAACATAATGATGTAAAAAAATTTGACTTTTGAGACAGTCAAATTGGCACCTTTTTCTGCTATTTTTTGTCCTATTTGAGGTCCAATGAGCAAAGGTAGAAAGGCCAAGTACTCCTGATATTGAGGTTAACCTTATGCATGTATGATTTTGATTTTTAATGCATATACTATGTATATGACTTTGGGGGCAGGTGTGCTACTGAATGGCCACCTAGACATGCCTATGTGTATGGGGATAGTCTTATTTTCAAAGGGGATTATGGCAAAAATTTTCCAAATGTAGGCATTGGGTTGTCATGCATTTTTACTCTATTTTATGTTAAAGTAAATGCATGCATGCATATAGTCATAAATGATTTTTAGAAAGCTCTAGGTAAGGAAATACCACACCCTTTCTGAGGTGATTTGGAGACTTTTTATCCAGATATTTATGGATCCGGATCAGCCAAGCAGTTCCCATAGGACCACTTCTGGCATACGGCGGAGGGCTTCTAAAGTGCCTTGTCCCCGTTCTGTCAAACAGCCTCATCGGTTGGTGGAGGCCGTGATTCGTCCTATCTGGGTAGATGTGCCAGACGTTGAGGACGAGAAGGCGGATATTATGGTTGAGGATCTCGCTCCTGCTGCACATGTCCCTCGTAAGGAGCTCCCGAGTATTCAGGTGGCAAACCCAGAGCTGCTGGGTGATTTGAGCAGACATCCATCGATGTATCTGCATGCTAACGAGGTATGGCGTTAGACTTTGATCTTCCTTATTTCCTATTGATGAGGATTAAAGGGTTCTGATGTTGATTTGCATTTCATGCAGTCCCGGGTTTTACACAGCCTCGAGGGAACTGGTTCAGCATTCACTCCATATACTAGGCGCTTCATCCAGACTATAGAGCCGTAGTGCATGACTAGGGATTCAGGGAATTCTTCTCCATCCTTCCCCGTCGTTGTCCTTGGGGTTACCTCAGGGCATTGTCTGAGCGATGGTTTCATCAGACTCGGTCAATCTATCTACTGGATTGCGAGATGATGATGACACCTATGGATTGACAATTTATCACAGGTATGGAGTTTGGAGGGGAGCCAGTGCCTTGCATAGTGAATATTACCCCTACTGTCATCAGATCCTTGTTAGGGGTTCCGGCGGAGGCGCTCAAAGGCAGGACTGTCCGTTCAGGTCCTTTGAGCATAGATGCTATGAACGAGATTTTTAGTGAGCCCATGCCTGATGATGTCAGAATCATGGATTGCGTTCTGCGGCGATTGTTCCTAATGATCATTCGAGGCTATTTCATAGCAGATAACTCTTCTACGGTGTCTTTTGCTTTGATCAGCGTCACACGTGATGTGGACCGTATTGGAGAGTATAATTGGGGCTCCTATACCTTTGCATATTTCCTCCGGGGCATGCGCATTCGCTCACAGGGTTTGACCGAGGCTTGGCTAGGCTTTTACCCATTTTTGCTGGTGAGTATTTCTCTTGTCATTTCCCATTTAGAGGTTAAGAGTGTTTGCTGATAGTAGATATTTTTCCACTGTGTTGGCAGTTTTGGGCCTATGAGAGGCTCCCATGCTTTCGTCCTGTGAGTGTGCTAGGTTTAGATACCTATCCATGAGGACGACGATGGCACCATTCTATTTTGCCGGAGGTCCTTGTAGCTGAGGGCTTCACTCACTATCGTATGCAGCTGGAGTTACTGACAGCTGACACCATCACATGGATTCCCTATTCAGGGGAACACTTGACCATCGGCTTTGAGGATGGGTACCCGACTGGAGTCGAGTACTTGATTTCCACCAGGAGAGTTCCTCTTTTCACAGATGGAGGTTGGGAGCTCTATTTAGGAGAGCGTGCTATTAGGAGCACCATAGGGGAGATCCGTATGCCGATCTTGCCTCCTATCAGGCGTTATTGGCCTGTATCACAGTCACTCATCACTGTTATCCCATTGTTGGGGGTTGACGATTTTGCATTATCAGAGGGTCCATGTACCCAGGAGACGTTCCAGCGGTGGTGGTCCCCTCGCACAATTGGAGCTCAGTCCCGCGCCACACAGTTTATAGGGGATATGGTTCCAGGATCCTTGATGATGACGGATTGGATATCTTGTGTCTGAGATCCGACTCATATGACCCAGATTGATAGTTTGACCCGGCAGTTAGACCAGGCACATATATTTATCCGGCATTTAGGAAGAGATCCAGTAGAGACGGCTTCATTTGTTCCTTCCAGCTTAGGCGCTGGCCCTTCAGATGACCCAATCGGTTTTACCGAGGTAGATCCTCCTCTTTATAGGCCTGACATCCCTGTTGATAGAGATCCAGTGACTTAGGAGGAGTTACATCAAGTGGACAGGATTGATGATGTGGATATTGACACAATTGTCTTCTTCTGATGTGTATTCTCGTTATATCTTTTGATAGGCCTCTGTTAGATATTGGGTGGTTGTGCCCCATTCTCGCTATATCTTTTGATAGGCCTCTGTTAGTAGTAGGGCATTTGTGCCCCATTTCCCTGTATTTGTAGCTGTACAGAGATGATGTATTAGATGATGATATACTTAGGAATGTATGCACAGTTTTTTTTCATTCCTTATATCATATTGCCATCCATTATCTGTTATGCATGTATCATGTTATGCATATGTATGTATGTCCAGAGATATTCGACATTGACCCCTGGATGGTCTTATGACACGGCCCGCACAGATGTCTTCTTTGATAGTTAGCCGTATAGATCATACCCCACCATCATTGTTGGCATTGGGTATGCGATCGTGGTATGATAGCATGTCACCACCAGACAGGGTGACTGTAGATCATTTACTGCAACATACCATGACTTTATTGATGTTTTAGGTTCCCGCAGGGTTTGTAGATGGGATGCTAGAGCATTAGATACCGGATAGGCATGTTTTTTTATTCGGGACCCATGAGTTGACTCCTACTCTAGAGGAGTATGCACGATTGACGATGCTGCCTTTAGACAGACCTTGCGTGCACCTTGCTTTGGGAGATATGAGTAGAAGATTAATGACTCTCACTGGATTGCAGCGCAGAGTAATACAGGATGAGCTGACATCTAGCCATGTGATATCCCAGCGTTTTTTGTATGACAGATTTGGCTCATAGGATAGCTATTCACGATATTCTGGGGATTTCACCGCACTGGAGGATCACTAGCATTTGGCCAGGGTTGATGTATTGCTGTTGTGCGTACTGTCGTATGTCTATATGCCACGATACATGGACGAGATAGACATTGGTGTCATCATGGCTGTGAAAGCTCTTAGGGAGGGTCATACCATTGTACCTATGATTGTAGCAGAGGCCCTGCGGTCAGCATCCTACTGTTGCACTTATTCGACAGGAGTGTTCACTGGGAGTTCGGTCATGCTGTATGTGTGGTTTATGTCACACTTGAGACCGATTGGTACCCTTAGACGACATGGATATTGCTTCACCCATGATGTAGCTATGTCATACTCCTTTTAGCCATCGAAGTGTATAGATGCTCTGTCCTAGTCCACATTTTTGGCAGATATCAGAGATCCATTCATCATATTACCGTGATCGGGGCTTAGCTCACCATACAGCTTCATTACTCACGCTCTGGGCATGGACTTCCTCCCTCTGGCTTGCTTGAGGGGCGTGACTACTTATCACCCACTGTCCGTGATGTCACATTTTGACCAGTTCCAAGATTTTCATCCTTTCGAGGGGGCGATAGGTCAGCGTTCAGCTTCTCGATATCTCTCGACAGAGGACCGATCCCGCGTGTATGCTTGTTGGGATCAGCGTGAGATATCTGCTTTCTCTGTCAGTCATCCAGGTTGTTCTGCAGGGTATTCCGCATGGATGGAGACAGAGATTTTATCGGCTGCGATAGTGTCCATAGTACCGAATAGTGAGTCAGATGATGTAGAGCCTATGGAGGACATCGATTCATACATTGAGGAGGAGTCCGCTGCTAGGTTGCCAGCATTTCCTCCGAATTCTCCAAGTACCAGTACTGTTGTGATTTAGTACTCGGCACAGTACCTAAAGCAGAGTCTTCATCTTATGACCTTTAAGAGAGATCATGCCCGATCTTCGATGTTGACTACCCTTGATGGGAGAGACGCAGCTCTATTAGAGAGAGACGAGGCATTAGCTCGTAGAGATGCCGCTGTTGTTGAGCGGGATGAGGCCAGATCAGCCAGAGATGCAGTTATAGTTAAGCGGGATAGTGTTATATCTGCCCGGGATGTAGCCGTCACAGATAGTACTGCCGTGAGGTCCCTTACCACTGGCATAATCGCAGAGATGAGCACATATATTGATGATCATATGGTCACCATGCAGATGGCTGCAGATCTGTTGGGTCGTGTGGATATTCTCGTACAAGAGACCACAACTTCACCTTTATCTTCTAAGAGGGACGCCATGTTGGGCTTGTTAGCTCGCATATACCCTGACTTGTAGATGAGCTTGTATTTTCCTGTACAGACTAGCTTAGCCATTTTGTCATGTACAGTTTACATTGTATATATCAAACATCATTATATATATGACAGGGAAATATATTTTTGGATCACTTCCCTTTTAGATATGCCTTGCTATTTGCTTGATATTTTGCTTGCTTGCTTCAGGGCTTGTGGTCTTGATGTATTCTGAATTCCTCCTGGGTGGATGGACATTAAGTTATCTCTGGATAGTTCAGAATGGATCATCGATCTCTGTGTATCCCTACCATCTTTGGTGTCTTGGGACTGGTTTTTGGATGAAAACGTGGAGAGGAGTGTGGCTTTCCTCTCTGAGATAAACCGCACCATAGATGGTCGCCAGTACTTCTATTTAGGAGAAACCTAGTTAATTCCACCTCTTATGGATTGGTGTTGCTCTTCAAGGTATGACCGCAACTTAGATGGTCGCTGAATCTCCTATTTGGGAGGAGTTCAGGTAATTTCATCCCTTTGGTCTGAAGCCAATGAAATGTAGTGGATTGAAGGATGATCCCAGTACCAACTGACAAGGGTTTGTGTTTTGGTAGGGGGTGAGACTGAACCATGAATGGCTGCCTATGTACTCCTATTGAAGAGGAGAACAGGTCTGCGTAGTTCGAACCTGGTGTAAGAGGTTCAACGCTGTATATGGTAGAAATGGTGTAGGAATGTTTTTGTTGTTTTTATTTTTGTAAGGGTAGAAATGTTTTTGTTATTTTTGTTTTATTGCGACCCGGCCATATGAAATGGTTGCCAACGTACTCCTATTGAAGAGGAGATCAGGTCGACGTAGTTCGCGCCCTCAAGGCGAGTGGAAAAACGTAATCCCATGTGACGGTCAGATTGCGGGGAGTAGAAAGTTTAATCCTAGGTTGAGGATAAACAGCAGGTATGAGAAATTTGATCCCATGTATGGGAAGCCAAACTGCAAACGCGAGAGGTTCAATCCGCAGTGGGATGACCTAAGTCGTAGGAAGGCAGAGAAGCCAGGCTACTGGCTTGAAAAGTATGTTTCCCTGAGGGGCACATTGTGGAAGAGTTGTATGTTGTAAAGGGTTAAAGAACCGGAATGACTGGTGATCTGAGGGTCCAATACCAGGGTGTTTGCTGGTTACTTCAGACATAATACCGTTTCACGGCGTCTAAGTTGATGAGTTATGGAAATTCATCGCCATCCATTTCTTGTAATCTGAGAGCACCTCCTGTCAATACTTCTTTGACAATAAACGGGCCTTCCCAATTAGGAGCGAATTTTCCATTAGATTGATCTTGGTTGTCAAGGATCTTCTTCAAAACCAAGTCATGTTGTTTAAACTGCCATAGCCGGACTTTTTTGTTGTAGGATCTGGCGATCCTTTGTTGATATAATTGACCATGGAAGATAGCCGCGGTTCGCCTTTCGTCTATAGAGACAATTGGTGATTCCTGTCTTGTACCCATTGGTCTTCCTCTAGCTGAGCATCTATCAACACTCTGAGGGATTCCATTTCAACTTCTATGGGGAGTACTGCTTCCATCCCATAGGTTATTGCGTAGGGGGTTTCCCCAGTGGAAGTGCGCATTGAGGTTCTATAGGCAAACAAAGTAAGAGGTAATAGGTCAGGCCAATCTTTGTGGTTGGCGGACATCTTTTGCATAATCTTCTTGATGTTTTTGTTAGTAGCTTCAACAACACCGTTCATCTTCGGACAATAGATGACAGAGTTAAGATGTTTGATGTGGAATTTACTGCATAATTCCTCCATCATTTTGTTGTTGAGGTTATTGGCATTGTCTGACACAATCACCTCTGGTTGTCCATATCGACAAACGACATTGTTTCTGATGAAAGCAATGATGACTTCTTTAGTAACCCTAGGGAAGGAGGCTGCTTCTACCCACTTGGTGAAGTAGTCGATCATGGTGAAGATAAACCGGTGACAATTACTGGCTTTAGGCTCGATGGGCCCGATAATGTCCATTCCCCACATTGAGAAGGGCCAAGGTGAACTCATATTATGGAGTTCCCGTGGAGGGGCGTGTATAGCATTCCCATGAATCTAGCACTGATAACATCTCTTGATGTGGTCATTGCAATCAGCTTTGAGAGATAGCCAATAATGTCCCGTCCTGAGGACTTTCTTGATAAGGAGGGGGCCACTCATGTGGGGGACACAAACTCCGCCATGGATTTCATCCATAAGCCTTTGGGCTTAATCTTTGTCTAAACATCTGAGGAGACCTAGTCCTGCATCTCTTTTGTAGAGCGCATCTCCGCTCAAGTAGAATTTCATAGCAAGTCGATGGATCTGCCTTTTCTCAGTCGGGCTTGCTTTCGCGGGTGTAGATCCATTTCGTAGATATTCTTTGATATGCTGATGCCAAGAATGTTGGATGGGAGGTAGCTCATCTGATACTTCTCCAACATAATTCCCATAGGTTGGGGCCTTGTGCAGGGAAATTGTGACGTTTGGCAAGTGTTCCTTGTCTGATATGCGAATCAAGGAGGCCAAAGTTGCTAATGCGTCCGCAAAGTCATTCCTATTACGAGAAATGTGTAGAAAGGAGATTTCTTCAAACTCCAAGACCATCTCCAAAACCTGCCGATGGTAAGGCAACAAATGTAGTTCCTTGGTTTGATAGATTCTAGTGGATTGTCTGATTACCAACTCTGAATCTCCAAAGACAGTTAACCGCCTGATGCCCATTGAACGGACAAGTTTTAGCCCCATGAGACAACCTTCATACTCAGCCATAGTGTTGGTGCTGACAAACTGCAATTTAACGGCGACGGGATACTGCTCCCCCGTTCCAGATACTAGAACTGCTCCAGCTCCAGAACCTTCCATATTAACAGCTCCATCAAAATACATCTCCCATGACTGGCGCGTATCATACTGATGGTTTTGCTGCACTGTCATTACTCCTTCATCGGGGAAATATGTTTCCAAGGGTTTGAAATCCCTTGAAGGTGCGGCGGCCAGTTGATCCGCAATTCCTTGACCTTTGATGGACTTTTGAGTCACATATACGATGTCAAATTGTTGTAGGATCAACTGCCATCTGAACAGCCGGTAATTTAACATGGGTTTGTTGAACACATATTTGAGAGGATCCACGCGGGATATAAGATGGGTTGTGTGACCATGGAGGTAATGTTATAACCTCATGGAAGCCCATGCTAAAGCATAACACGTCTTTTCAATCAGAGTGTACTTGTATTCACTGATGCTGAACCTTTTGCTGAGGTAATAGATAGCTCGTTCTTGGCCTCTATCGTCTTTCTGTCCCAGCATGCAGCCCATGGCATTGTCACTTATGGACAGGTACATAAATAGGGAAACATCATCCCTGGGTGGTACCAACACGGGAGCTTTGACTAGCTGTTTCTTGATTTTAAGGAAGAAGGCCTTTTGACACTCATCATTCCATTTCATGGAGGAGTTCTTCCTTAATAGCTAGAAGATTGGCTCACAGGTTGCTGTGAGTTGGGAGATAAATCTGCTAATGAAGTTGATTCTTCCCAAAAATCCCCGTATTTCCTTCTCTATCTGAGGAATGGGCATTTCCGTGATGGCTTGGATTTTGGCAGGATCCAGCTCAATCCCTTTGTGGCTGACTAGATATCCTAGCAATTTTCCTGATTTAACGCCAAATGCGCATTTAGCTGGATTCAACTTCAAGTTGTACTTACGCAACCTGTTGAACAACTTTCTGAGATGGTCTAGATGGTCATCCTCCTTCTGGGACTTGACAATGATGTCATCCACGTAGATCTCAATCTCTTTGTGCATTAAGTCGTGGAAAAGAGCCATCATAGCTCGTTGATAGGTGGCTCCGGCATTGATGAGGCCGAATGACAACCGCCTAAAACAAAAGGTTCCCCAAGGCATGATGAAAGCGGTTTTCTCACGATCTTCCTCAGCAACCATGATCTGATGATACCCCGCAAAGCAATCAGCAAAGGAGTACATGTCGTATTGCGCAGTATTGTCAATGAGAATGTGGATAAATGGCACGGGAAAGCTATCTTTTAAGCAAGCTTTGTTCAAGTCCCGGTAATCCACGCAAACTCGCATCTTCCCTCCAGGTTTAGGTATGGGCACGATGTTGGATATCTACTCAGAATATGTAGACACCATGATGATGCCAGCTTGAAATTGTTTCACAATTTCTTCTTTCAGCTTTAAATTCCACTCAGGTTTCAATCGCGTGAGCTTTTGCTTGACTGGCTTAAATCCCTCTTTAATGGGAAGGCAATGAAGGACAATGTCAATGGACAAACCCACCATGTCTTCATGAGACCATGCAAACACATCCTGGAATTGGGTTAATAATATAACCATGTCATTCCTTTGGTTTGGGGTAAGGTCTGAACCAATCTGGATTAACTTAGGGCTTTCTAAGGTTTCGAGATTGAAAGAAGTGGTTTGATCAAGGTTGGGTTTAGGTTTTTCTTTAACCTATTCTTGAATTTTTGGAGGCACCTCAATGTCATCTTGTATATCCATCAAGGCTGAATTCATCTCTACATCAAAGGTACAATCCTTGTGGAGAAGAGGCACCGTATCAGCAAGTACAGACACATCTAAACTCAGAGTCCTGAAACAAAATATGCTTTCACTTAGTATATATGAAATGTGTTGATCATACACAGTGTTAGCATATACTGGCAAAATAAACTGCTAATATTGTATAGAAAAGTAAGCAGTTATTATATCTACAGGGCAGAAAGAGTTCTGCCCGTTTTACCCTTGTCGACCAATGCAAGGAATGTTGTTCCAATTGGCAAGGGTAAAGTCCGGGTGGACCGCAGCGATGGAGGGATTGTCATCGTCCTCCCTGTCCCGAATGATGGCCATTACGTCTGGGCAATCATCGTCTGGGGTATATCTATTGGTATGTTCATCATGAACGATGATGCGTATGCCTGACATCATTCGGATGACGTCTTGCTTGATTCTTCGTTCCTCCTCTTCCACTGCGGGATTTAGAACAAAGACTTTTTTTTCCTTTACCTGTACTGGCTTTGGAAATAACATAGCCATTACATTAGCTGACACCTTTACAGGAGGTTGTGCAGACTCAGAGTTTGAAGGCGAAGATGAACGCCGCATAGTTGAAGCTGAAGGAATCTGTTGATGATTATGAGGATTCCTATGACTAGAACTGGCAGAATAGCCTAGCCCAGCTGTTCCAGTTTTCCTGGTTAATCGAATTGGGTACTTGATACCCTGGCAATCTTTACCCAGCCCTTGTCCCAGTTTATGACCCAATGACATCATTTCTTGAGTAGCTGACATTATCTCGGCAAAAATCTTGGGTTCGGACAATGGCGTTCCAATAGCATGGTATTGGGTATTGCTTATTTCCAAAGCATAAAAACTGACCGGTTCCACATCTTCATTGGCATTGATGAATGGCATGTCTCCGTGCTGAGGAATCTCTGGTTCAGCGTTGACCATGACCAGGCTATTGTTGATAATGTATTTCAATTGTTTGTGAAGAGTGGAGGGGACTGCCCCTGCAATGTGAATCCATGGTCGTCCCAAGAGTAGGTTGTATCCTGAATCTATCTTGAGCACATGGAAGGATACGCAGCATGTATTAGGACTAATTTCGATTGGCATCTCAATTACTCCAACCGAATTACGGTGGTCTCCATCAAAAGCTTTGATGATAGTATGGCTACTCCGAATTCTGTTGAAATTGATATTCATCTTCACCAAGGTAGCGTATGGACAGATATTTAGAGAGGAACCTCCATCTATCAAGACTTCAGCTAACATGTATTCGGAGGACAAGACCGCAATGTGCAACGGCTTGCAATGATCGGTCCCTTTGGGTGGTATGTCATCATCAGTGAAGGATATCACATTGTTGTTGAAAATGTGATCAACCAGATGTTGAAATTTTTCCGTATCAACTGATGTCAGCAGATAGGCTTCTTCTAAAACCTTCAACAAGACCCTCCGGTGATTCTCGGAAGTTAGGACCAAGTCCAAAATTGATATTTGTTGTGGAGCTTCTTTTAAGCTTAACACCACCGTAGCTTCGTTATGACCCATAGTGCGGAGGAATTTTTCAATCTTCTCCATGGGTATTTTCCCCTTTAATTTGATGGTAGACTTCATCACTCGTTGAGGAAGATACAGTGGATTTTCCTTTGACACTGTAGCAGTTGTATGTGAGGTGGATCCTTCACCTTCTCCATAATTCCACGGAACTTTGCGCAAGCTAACAATAGGATATTGTGCTCAACACGACAAGTTGATTGGCTCGGGAGTGGCCACTTTCAAAGGATTGTTGCTTCCCTTGAGTTGAATTGTTGGCGTTGTGAGTAATGTGTTAATCCCATCAGTTTCAGTGGATATGACTGCTACCACACTCTTCCACTTAGTAGGACCTGAATTCTCACTTGCACGTAACACAGTATCATCGTCCGCTAGGAGCAGGACACCACTGTCGATTAGATTTTAAATAAGGTGGCGGAGTGCCTAGCATTCTTCTGTGTTGTGATCGCGAGACAGGGAGTGATATTGACATACTCCGTCAGAGTTGTACCGCCCTGAACGGGGGTTGATTGGAGATAGAAGGGAACTGATCCTTCCTTCATTGATTAACATATGAAGGATTTCCTCCATAGGTTGGCCCAAATAGGTGAATTCCCTTTTGTTGGCTAAATCCCGACGGGCCTTGGCATTTGCTCTCTTTGTCACTTTGTCTTCCAGCATTTCATTTTCTGAAAGTGACGATGGCATATTCATGACAAGAGGTAGGAGACTGGAATGCTCCTGGCTGATTAACTGACGTGTCACTTGATGCTGATAAGTCACCAGTTTCGCCAATTGCTCAATTTGCTTGCATAGAGCTTTCATCTTTCGTTCCATTGTGAACTAGAACTTGGCATAATCCCATTTGTCATCACCGTCTTTTAGGGTCTGGGAGGATTCACAGCTGAAATTGGAATTTTGTTCGCTACTCCAATTTATCATGTTGACCTCTTCTTCTTTGTGTTGAGGAAGAGGGTTGTCTTGAACATGAGGCTGATCTGGTTTGGTGACCACGATCTCCCCATTGTCTATCAGGTCCTGGATCTTGTGTTTCAAGGCCCAACAATCCTGAGTATCATGTCCAGGTGCCCTGGCATGATAAGTACATTTCCGAGCAGCATTGAAACCCCGTCCATTAGGGCTGGCCGGTGGAAGAAGATGTGTAATTTTCTTCTGTGTTGTCAGAAGAGTTAGAATGTTCTCGAGGGTATCCCCTAAGGGTGTAAACACTCGAGGGCATTTGACTTCTCCACCTTTTGGTATTGGAGGGTTCGTAGACTGTGCTTGAAAAGGAGTGTAGTTTCTCCTTTGAATAGGCATGTTTTGATTACCTTTTTGACCCTGTAGTATCAGGGAAATATCTTCCTCTTTCTTTTTATGGACCCTCCGGGGGTTGTTTCCATAATTTCTGGATTGGATATGATCAGCAACAGCTTTGAGTGCAGCTAGGTCTTGAATCTTTCCGGACTTCAATCCCATCTCAGCCATCTCCCCATGTTTGACCATTTCAGAAAATGGTTTGTCGATGCCGGCTAAAACTCTCTCATATAACGAAGCTTCTTGTATGTCTATAAAAGTCATGACCATCTATGATTCTGTCATAGAAGGACTAACTTGGGCAGCCATACGTCTCCACCGTTGAGCATACTCTCTGAAAGACTCGTTAGACTATTTCTTGATCTTGGTAATTTGATACCGATCAGGAGCCATCTGAGTTTGAAAACTGTATTGAGTGAGGAAAGCATGTGCTAGCTCTTCCCAGTTATGGATCTTTGAATTGTCTAATCTTGTGTACCACGATCGAGCTTCTCCAGTTAGACTTTTCTGGAACAACTGCATTCTAATCTTTTCGTCCTCTGCATAAGATCCAAGTTCTCCAATAAACACTTTTAAATGTGTGTAAGGATCTCCTAACCCGTCATATTTTTCAAAGTCATAAGTTTTAAATTTTTCTGAATAATGAACACCAGGAAAAATACACAGATCAGCATATGAAACACTCCCGTGTGTTCCAATTCCTTTTATAGCACGAATGGTCTCTTCCATTTGGAGGACTTTTTTTTTGATGTCACCAGTGTCTGGATCTCCAGTGGGATGGGCAGCATCATGAGTCTTGATGGTCGGATCCAACTATAGTTCAGGTATTGTAATGACCTGGGTTCTTCCTTGTGTGGAGGATTCAGCATGTACGGGTATTTTCCGACCCTGAGTAGACTAGTGTAATTCTTTGAGTAGAACAGCCAAATCTGTAATTTGTTTGCTTAATCCGTCGAATTCTTTGTGAGAAACTGGATTAAGTTCAGTCTGGTAGGATGACGACATGATTGACTGTAGGCCTATTTCCTTTTTGGACTTTGAACGGTTAGTAGGTCCGATTGGTTCCCTGCGAAAGACTTGCATAGTTTAGTCTTTAGGGAATGTGTATAATAACATGCTATGTGATGTGTCCATTTTAGGAATTTTATCCTGCAAATCGGATGTCAGCTGCTTGAAGCATGTTTAAAATATGTATGTGTACACATTTCTTCATATTTCTCATTACACGGAGATAGATATGGAATGAAATTACAAGTAATTATGTTTACAAGTAATTTGAAATGAGAGCATGAAGAGACTTTCCTCCGTTGGATGAAGACTAATTATGTTTACAAGTAATTTGAAATGAGAGAATGAAATTACAGCATGTACGGTTATTATTCTGTTGGAATAACCTGTCTATGCGAAGTACCGCATGCATGGTGATTTCTTTTGTTATTCCATTCGTTATTATACTCAGTTGGTTAAAGTTTTGACTTCTATACTCCATGAAATTAGTGGAATATCCTTGATATTTGCGCTTCATCCAGTATCTTTTCATGAAAATATTCTTCTGAGCATTCTTGAATTTTACTCTACAAAACAGTATCATGTTGACAATTTGGACAATATTAGTTCCTGGATAAATTCATTCTTGAACTTGTTTTATTGAATTCTTATATCATTGTCATCATCCTCATGTTTATATTATGTTGAAAGTCATCTGTGGCCTGTAGTGCATAGATGAACTTGGTATGATTATGACCAGGGATTATTCGGTGTAATCATGACCATAATATTACAAATGATGTGGTAAAAGTCCTCGTTGGCCCGTAGTGCCTTGATGGACAGTTGTTGGCATGATCATGACCATTAATGAATACACGAATGTCCTTGGTTGTAGTGCATGGATGATTTGTGGTCGTGATACTAAAGAATATCCTTGGCCGTAGTGCAGGGGTGATTCGATGATGTGGATTATTTATTAAGCTGAGTCTCAGCGATAAAAGTCATGAAAAACCTTTTAAATCATAGAAGATAGTAGATTTTATTCTCTACTTGACTCTTCTAATGGATTGCATGTTCCGCTACAAGTTAAACTTGATGTTTGTTATATTTTATCAGTTTAACACTGTTGAAGGCTAATGATAATTTATTCTGCATTATCTTAGTCATAATATTTCTTACTGGGCTAGTTGAGCTCACCCTTTCTTTCACTGTTCTCTTCAGGAAATGAGAATATAGTTGGGACGAGTCGGGAAACGAAGTGATGGACCAGATGATAGTATTAGTAGTCCTCACTATTCTATTAAATAGCGTGACAATAAATGTAATGAGGACTTATTCTGAGAGTGGATATTGTCTAGAAGATAGTATTTTTATTAAAACTCACAGCTCTCTTGTTGTATATTAAAGATTGTATTTGTATTCTGTACCATGTATTTGGCGACTCAGAATAGGTGATGTATACCTATTTTGGGGGCGTCACATTAGGTTACTCTCGCGACTTTTTTGCATGAAGGTTCCCAAATCATCGCAATCTACTTGACGGAAAGTTAATCCGGTCTTTCAAATGGAGCGAATTTGGGTGGTGCCTTTCCTGAGCCTCGGAGAATTAGTCTTCTCACGAGTCCAGTAATCAAACACCGGCGGGATAGCCTCCTAGTGGAGGGACCACACAACATACATTCACATACATCACGTCTCACCATATGATGATGATGACATATGCGAAGCACTAATATCACAAGCGGATATGGTACGAAGCACTAATATCACAAGCAGTTATGGTGCGAAGCACTACGTGAAATAAAGAAATGCATTCGTACACATTCATCAAATGTAAATGCAACATCCACACACAAGCAGATAACAGTTTTGAAAAGATTATAATAGCGGTTTAAGTCCTCTTACTGGAGTCCCCAGCAGAGTCGCCACCTGTCGACGTCGGGATTTTTAGATGTCCCTTTCCGTTACTTGTTCTTTGGTGTTCTCATTTTAGGTGAGATTTGTTTAAAAAAACAAGTGAAAAAGGTCCCACATGTATAATGTCGACGATGGACTGTTAAGAGTCGCCAGTTGGTTTTTCAAATGGTTGTACCAACACAACTGAGAAAAGGTTTTTACATTGACCCAGTGATGCGACACTGCTAAACGGGTCGGTGAAACCGAGATTCATTAGGGTCAGGGGACTTGGTTATGCGGAGGGAAGGTGTTAGGCACCCCCTAACATCCGTGTTACCACGGTGACCGCCTCTTTTCAAGAAACTGTTATCTGAATGTGTGTGTATGTGGGTCAATGTGTTGTTATTTGGAAGTAGTGCGAGGCCTCGTTCGCACCTATATACACATGATTTGAATTTATGTAAAAATTCAATTTTAAGCAAGATATGGCAGTGATGTTTTATAAAAGAGGTTTTTCAAACCCTGATGCTCAATAGTAATTGAGACCTTTTACACTCCCATTTTATTAAGTGTTCGACTTGATTGATTTTATTTAACAGATGCGAGGCATCCGTACGAAAATAATGTACAAAATAATGCCGACTTCCTCGTGGGTATGGAAACCATCTGAGGAAATTCAGACACCGCAGAATAATTTACAAGCTACTTACAGCTGAAAATGTCCATCACGGGAAGCGAATCTAGATCCAATGGGCTGAATCTGTGATCACATGATTCCTAGGCGCACAAGATACTGCAATTTGTATGAAAGCAGTAAGCAGGTATATATATAAAAGCTGTAAATATATATATATATATATATATATATATATATATATATATATATATATATAAACAGACATGATCACCAACCACGAAGCACCTCTACGGGGGATCAGAAATGTAAATAAAGTTGTAAAAGCTATCAACCGCCACGGAGAAACTCCAGGCGGGACAAAACGTAAATAAAACTGTAAATACGGTCAACCGCCACGAAGGGAACTCCAGGCGGGACAAAATGTAAATAAAGTTGTACAAAGCGATCGATTGCCACGAAGTAAACTTCATGTAGGACGTAACGTAAATAAAGCTGTAAAAGCAATCAACCACCACGAAGTAAACTCCAGGTGGGGCGAAATATATATATATATATATATAAAAGCGATAAATGCACCGGATGTAAAATTCAGGCTCATCGAACAGAGTTCGACAGTAGTTCATATATATATATATATATATATATAAAAGCAGAGTAAACACACCGGATGTAAAATCCAGGCTCATCGAACAGAGTCCGACCACGATTCATATATATATATATATAAGCGAGTAAACGGTACAGACCGAAGTCTAGGCTCATTGAACAAAGTTCGACACACAGTTAATATATATATATATATATATATATATATTAAAGTAGTAAACTCTCCAGACCGAAGTCTAGGCTCATTGAACAAAGTTTGACACACAGTTAATATATATAAATGTATATATATATATATATATATATATATATATATATATATATATATATATATATATATATTAAAGCAGTAAACGCTCCAGACCGAAATCTAGGCTCATCGAACAAAATTCGACACACAGTTCATATATATATATATATATATATATATATATATAAAGCACATAAACGCTCCAGACTGAAGTCTAGGCTCAATAGAGGCATAACTCGATAATGTTAATATATATATATATATATATATATATATATATATATATACAAGCTGAAACAAAACCGCGGACCATGTCCGGGCAAAAGCAAGCAACACGACTCTCAACGTGAAAAAGGGTGTGTACAGAGATGAAGAGAAAGACTCTAAAGTGTGTGAGAAGGCTTATAGTTGACTGCCAAAGAAGACTTCTATATCTTTAGAGTGGGTAAACACTGGCTTTTGTAAGTACAAAAGAGCTATATATGAGCTCATAGGTGTTTAAAATGTGAAAGTACACTACATGGGATGAGTGCAGAGCAAATTGGGCAGGGCTTTCTCGCCGTTTTCTCTTGCAAAATGGGCAGCCCAAGCCCTCTATTTATAGACGATTTAGCCGCAGGTGTACCAGAAGCAACCCGGGTGGGCCCGGGTTTTTCGGGTCGGGTCGTCTCGTAGTACGTGCACTCGGGCACTATAACGTCCACTCGAACTTTCAGAAGTGCAATTCGGGCATCCGTTTGGGGTATACAGGACCTATTTCAGACCGCCATTGTCGAGAGTTCTACGATGACATGGGACATCGTTACGTAGAGATGTTGAGACGACGTGACGTGGCATCGCGTTGGCGAGATAACGATGTTGCCCCTCATCGGTGTTATCGCCAGATTGGGCTGATAAAACAGATGTTGCTCAGGCTTCGCTGAGATTGGACTGCTGCAATTGTTGAAGGTCCTCATTGTCATCTTTGAGGTGTGCCTGTCTTCCCGATGTTATCGCCGGGTTGGTACAGTGTATCTCGTTGGGAGCTCCGAGATTGAAGCTGGTCGCATTTGAAACAAGCATTTCCGGGGTTATCGCCGAAACTGCATTCCTTGGGGCTATCACCAAGGTTGGTGGCTATTCCCATAGTTGGGACTCAGACCGGATACCTCGGGGTTATCTCTGAGATTAATCGGTCTTCTCTGGTGTGTGTTCCGGTATTGGATCTGCACGCCCCGAGGTTATCTCTGAGGTTGGAATTGTTACTCCCATAGTGGGCTCCGGGGTTGATGCTGAACTTTTGGTAGTATCCGGTATGTATATGGATTGTCTTTCAAGGTTCTCTCTTAAAAAGACGAATCTGTCCTCATGCAATATTAGTGACAGTAATACAGAAAAATTCGAGTGTCTACAATGACCACCTGGGTTTTAAGCGGTTTCTCACTTAACCACCTGTAGTCAGTAAAGCTACATTTAAACCCCCGATTTTTTGAGTTAAAGTGAAAATGTCATATTTTCCATCCAACTTAACTATGCGTGTACGTCAGACGCTAAAAACGCGTGAAAAGAGGCAGTAAATGTCAAAAAAGATCGGTAAATGTCTTAAATACTCCCTTCTTCTTCCAACGGATGAAATTAACTTCTGAACTCCTCCTCCATTATTTATCAAAACATTAAACACCCAAACTGAAAAGAAGAGAGAAATACACATAAATCTCTCATTAGAACATATATCCTCCTCTCATTCAAATCTTTAAAGTGATTTCAGATATTGAACACAGATTTACATTTGTGTTTTCATATTTAGGGGAATATATATCTTTTTTTTCTGCAAAAGGGAATTCTTAGTGGGCTCTGGAGGTCTGAGAATCCAATGTTAACTTTTGTAGCAAATCTGCAGTTTCTATAGCAGAAAAGTAAAGGTATACATAAATGACCAAAAATTTCAAAGTTCCCAATCCAATCTAATCAGAGAAACATAAAAGGGAAGTAGAACAACAAACGAATATGAAATTAATTAAAATTGTACGCTAACAAATAATGTAAATCTTGAGACAAAAAAATCATATCTCAGACAACTATACAAGATTATGCTATTCAAAATTCTACTAAACACAGAAACAATAGTCAAATCCGATTTCAGATCAAGATTAATTCACCCGAATCAACAAACAAATTAACAATTAAACTAAAAGAAATTAACAATTAAAATAAAAAAGAGACCCTCTCAAATAGTCTCAAAAAAAAATTCACACATGAATATACAGATATCTACGTATGCCCAGAAGATATGGTGTGTACACACAAAATGATATACCCGATTCTTGCTCTTCTAGCTCCTGAGAGGGTTGAGATCTGCAATCAGAGGGGGGAGAAGACAGAAGAACATACCCGATTCTTGCTCTTCTAGCTCCTGAACTTGTGAATCTTCCTGATTAGGGTCTGATTTTTCTGGGTTTTTGGGATCTTGATTTTCTAGGGTTTATGTTGATTGAGGTTGAGAACGTAATTGTTCTTGTGGTAGAGCTGGTTGACGTCGTCGCAGGTGATGTTGTTGCAGTCGACTGACATTTTGGAGATGAGAGAGAGGTCGGTTTTTGATTGAGAAGGAAGATGAAAGCTTTGTATTCTCTGCTCTCTTGCCTGTAAACATGGAGGGTAATTAAGTCATTAGCCCACTCAAGTAACGGAGTGAAGACGGAAAGCATTTATTCACTTTAATTTAAAAAATTGGGAGTTTAAATATAGTTTTACTGACTACAGATGATTAAGTGAGAAAACGCTTAAATTCCAGGTGGTTATCTGAACTTAACCCAAAAAAAAAAAAAATTTAAAGGACTTATGTGATGGGACTCGAACGCATTATTTTCGGTTTTTAGCTTTTATTTATCATTCGAGATCTGGAAACAATTTATAGTCCATTTTCGTACCAACTTCGTGACTTCTTTGTCTTTGAACTTTCTCTCTCTAACACCCCAAAAATATCGGCTTTAATGTATCTGAAGATCTTCTTTTATCAGGTACGCCGAATTACCTAGGGTTTTATGCTTTATTTTACGATTTTATTGATTATATACATGTGTGGTGTAGTTAGATTTGTACGATTTTGTTTTTAGTGTTTATATTATTATTGTTTTTTGTTAAAGACTGGTTTTTTAGTCTAATGAAGTGAAAAATTTTACCCAGATACTGTGAGTATGGATGAGCATGTTGAAGTTGTTACAGTGCCTAGGGTTTCGGGATCTACTGTGAGTGATAGTGTTCGTGCAGCTGATGAAACCCTAATTGAAAATTTGGGCTGTGAGGGACAAATTGAGGGGTCTTTTGTTGGGGAAGAAGATGGAGGAGAGATAATGGTAGAGGTGGTGGGTTCTGATGTATTTGTTGACGGTGTTGGTGGAGATAGGATTGGCGAAAATGGCGGTGATCAGAGAGAGATGGGAACTACTGATGGTGAGGGTGATTTGGGGTTGCAGGAAGTTGGGGAATTGGGTGGTCAGGCGTGGGAAGCTAGAAATGGCACTGGGGTTGAAGGTTTCCACGAGATTACAGTGTCATCAGGTGATAAGGTCTTTGATGTTGTCACAGAGAAAGTTGAGACTGTTGTTACCGAGGAAGTTGAGATCATGGTGAATGGGGATGTTGTCACAGAGGATGGTGAGGGTTTGGAAAGACGTGAAGAATTTACTGAAGGGGGTGATGTGAGCTGTGTTTTGACTACATCTGCTCGTGAAGCTAGTGTTAATGAAGTTGGTGCAGGAGGTTCTTTGGTGGCTACGGGATCTTCAAACGTAGAAACTCAAGTTATTGCAGAGAAAGTTGCGGTCTTTGTTACTGAGGAGGGTGTGGAGAGAACAGTGGAGTCTTTTGATGAAGTGGGTGCCAATCATTTGACGTCACAAATTGGTGTTTTGGGTGATGAAGCATGTAATACTGGAACTGCACATCCCCCAACTATACAAACTCAAGTTGTTCCGGAAAAAGTTTCTTTAGTGGTCAAAGAGGAAGGTTTAAATTGTAAAGATGAAGTTCTGCATAGTAATGTTGTGGAGGTAAACTCATCTTGTTTGGAGAAAGATCCAAGTGCATCTGTTGAGATGGTTTATGTGGAAACTGATGCCGGTGCTTCCAGTGCAACCACTGAATTTAGAGACCAACTAGGTGAAGCTGTTAAAGGGGAAGATGAGTTGGTGAACAAAGAAGAGAGTTTGTATTTAAAACTTGAAGGTACCAAAAGCGGCGTACTTGATGGAAATTTACAATGTTCAGTAGAGGATGGGCAGATGAAGATTAAGATGGTTAGTGAAAGCTCTCCAAATCATGACAATGTAGGTGTTGATTCCATATCCTTCTTTGAGCAAGCGAAAATTGTTTCTGGTGGTCAAGTTGCAATTGTTAAAGACAAGGCTTTTTCAATTATGGGTACTAAGACTTCTGATGGTGTTGGCTTGCGTGAGACTGAAGGTATTACATGCCCAGTCATCCCAGACCTGGTATCTTCTATCGAGCATACTCGAGTTGTCACAGGTTATTCTGAAGCTATTGATATGAAGGTTGTAGATTCTGACCAAGCTGTCCATGTATCTGGAGAAGAGGAAGTTTTGACAACAGAAAGCAGGGGTGTTTTCAGTGAGAACTTCAATTGTGTAGTAGAAGATGAACCAAAGGTTGAGACTTTAAGTGAGAGCTCTAAAACTGATGATGCGATCTGTGCAGATCCAGAATCCTTTGGTAAACAAATTCAAGTTGTCAATGACAGTGAAATTATTGCAACTGATGGCGTGATAGCAGATCCTATAGCAGAAGTTTCAACTAATGAAAATGTGAAGTGTAAAACAACCTGTGCAGATGTAAAAGATGTTGAATACGTTTGCATTTTAGAAAGAGAAGTTTCCGGGATGGACATTGAGGAGGCAACAAATTTCAAAGATAAAGAGTCAGGGTCTGATTCTCTAGATGACAGTTTAAATTGTTCTGTGAGAGGTCAGCAATTGAATGTTGAGGAAGAAACAGTTACTAATAGTTCAAAAAGTGATGTTTCTATAGGGACAGAACCAGAATGTTCTAGTGGGCGAATTCAAGATGATGATAGCCATGAAGCTAAAGTGATGAGGAGTAATGCCCTGACCTCAAAGATGGAAGCTCCGATAAGTGTTATAGATGGTATTTCGGGGGGTTCAGAAGATCTTCAGAATATGAAGTGTGAACCTGCTTGTGGTAATACTGGAGAATGTAGTGATGTACCTTCAGATACTGGAGTCTCAAATGAACAAGCTCTGGTTTCTGAAATAGAAGAAGTTGAAGCGATGGACATGGAGGAGGCATTAACGTCAGAGTTTGATGCTTACAGTAAGGATTTAAGTTTTCCTTGGGAGGATCAACACATGAAGGCTGTTGGAAGCTCTGGAAATGATGTTGCGCAGGGACAAGAAGATATGGGAACACCGTTAGAAGGCATTGTGGTTTCAAGAGCAGATACGATAACAGGGACAGCTACCCTTGAAGAGAAGAAATATGACGAGCAAAATTCTGATGTTAGGGTGATGTGTAATGACATTTCTTTAATCACTGAAGAGGAAACCAAGGGGACACACGTCTCTGAGGGGGTGACTTCCAATGAAGTTGTTGATGTAGTCTTTGAGGTTAAAGATGAATCATGCTTGATTGATGACAATCGTATTGTGTTTACTGACATCCATGAAGAAAAGGATTCAAAAAAGAGTGACAATGAGTCTATTATGGGCAGGCTGGTTGAAAATATGGGTATGTTTCCCAATGATGAAGGAAAGAAGTCACCAGGTGAGCATTTGGAGGAAAATGTTTCTCTATCATATGAGTTTAATTGTATTGATGCCGATGTTCAAGGAATTGAAGATGACGTTGACTTACAATTATCAGAGTGCTTAGATGAGAGTGCAGCTGGTAATTGCTCTGGGGTTAGTTCAGATATGGACTGCAGATTGGGAGTTGAAGTACAGTATAATGATGAGGAGCAGGTTGATTTGCATGGAGAGCAAGACGCAGAGATCCAAGACCAGACTTTGGGGATTGAAAAGTCGAAGGTTCTCGATCAGCCTAGAAGTGGTGTTACAGAGTGTAACTCTTGTTATTTGTTGCCACCTAAAAATGTTGGTGAGTTCTGTGTGTCTGATTTAGTATGGGGTAAAGTCAGGAGCCACCCTTGGTGGCCTGGACAGATATTCGATCCTGCAGATGCATCAGAGAAGGCTGTGAAATATCATAAAAAGGACTGCTTCTTGGTAGCATACTTTGGAGATCGAACTTTTGCTTGGAACGATGCATCTCTATTAAGACCATTTAGGGCACATTTCTCTCAAATAGAGAAGCAAAGCAATTCAGAAGCATTTCAGCACGCAGTCAACTCTGCTTTAGCTGAAGTTTCCAGGCGGGTAGAGTTGAGCCTGGCCTGCTCCTGTATACCAAAAGTTACCGTTGACGATATTGAATATCAGATCGTTGAGAATACCGGGATTCATCAAGAAGCAGGTAGAAGATACGGTGTGGACGAATCTACTGGGGTTAGTTGTTTCGAGCCTGAGAAACTTGTGGATAATATAAGATCGTTAGCATTATTACCATCTGGTGGTGGTGATCGATTGGAGCTTGTGATAGCTAAGGCTCAATTATCTGCCTTTTCTCGTTTTAATGGTCATCGCCCTCTGCCTGAATTCCAATTATGTGGCGGGTTGTTAGAAAATGATGCAATTACGTTAGAATTGAGTGATTTGATTGAGAAGCAAATAAAAGGTGAAAACAACTCTTCTAACAAACGTAAACATGATTTGTCAGATAGTCTGCACCCAAGTAAGAAAGAGAGAAGCATGACTGAGTTGATGGGCGATCTGACACACTCCTCAGATGGTGAAGATGAGCCAGATGGCAAAGTCGTGGATAAGTCTGTTACCTCTGCTGGCAGAAAAAGAAAGGCTCTTGATTATGTTACTGATGGGTCAGATAAAAGAATAAGTTTCTATGCTGCAAAAGTTTCTACTACAGTGTCTCCAATTCCTAAGCCATCCTTCAAGGTCGGTGAGTGCATTCGCAGGGTAGCAAGCCAACTGACTGGGTCCCCGTCACTTTTGAAGTGTAACAGTGAAAAGTTTCTGAAGGTTGATGATAGTGTAGACCAACAGGTTGGGTTTGATGTTTCTGTGCAGACTCCTGTTTACTCCCAAAGAGGAAGGATTCTTTCGCCAGAGCAATCATCTTTAGATGAGATGCTGTCACAACTTCACTTGGCAGCACGAGATCCCATGAAAGGATACAGCTTCTTGAATACTATTACTACTTTCTTCTCTGATTTTAGACATTCAATTGCTCTTAGCCAGAACTCTAGAAGGCGGAATCCATCTACAGGAAGAGGTGGTAGAAAGAAAAAAGCACTCAATGCCATTGCAAACTCTCCCGAAGATTTTGAATTTGATGATGTGAATGATTCTTATTGGACGGACAGGATAGTCCAAAACTATGTCGAAGAACAACTGTTACATAATACTCAAAATGGAGAAGGTGAATATCAGCTAGTGAATTATGAGCCAGATATGCCCTTAAAATCAGGTCGGAGATCTCGAAAGCGGGTTTATAGTGGGGATCACGAACTGCAAGCAGAGGAACCAACAGAGCATGCTGGTGGGAGGAGGCAAGATTGTTCACCAACAGAACTTATATTGAATTTTACAGAGGGGAATTCTGTTCCTTCAGAATTGAATCTTAATAAAATATTTAGGCGGTTTGGGCCTTTGAGGGAATCTGAAACAGAGGTTGATAGGCAGACAAGCCGTGCCAGGGTGGTTTTTAAGAAGTGTTCTGACGCAGAAGTAGCTTTCAGTAGTTCTGGAAAATTCAATATTTTTGGGCCAATGCTTGTTAACTATGAGCTGAGCTATGTGCCATCAGCACCATTTAAAACTTTGGCCCTTGCAACATTACAAGCCCAGGAGGGTGCAACTTAATTTTTCCACTCTGGCAGTTATTTGTGTTAGGAGGTTTCAGGTAACTTCTAACATTCCATATCCAAATTTTAACCTTTTTAAATTCCCAAATCTTTCAAATGGATTTGGTGTCTGAAGTTACTTATTTACTATAGAATTGGTTGGCTGAGTCTGCTGGAACGAGTCAATCAAAGTTGTGTACAACATTAATAGGCCATCCTTACTTTTGATTTGAGGTGGGAAAGTTCGAGTGTTATAAAGAAATGATTACCTTGAAGAAGAGTAGAGGACATATAGAGCGGGGTTGGGTTTACGAGTATGTGTTTCATTTACCTCTCCTATTTTTTTTTCTCTCGTCTTGTTTTTAGAGAATTTGCGTCGTGCGCCACCTAGAGGATTGGTCTTAAGGTGAGGATACCATGTCTTATATTTATAGGTACACTAGCTTCCCATCAATAGTACATTAAGAGAGGATTTATGACACCATTTGCCAAGCTTAATGAGAACTTGTCAAGGCCAGATATAGAACTTTACCATTTTCCTGTAACTGTCCTGAAATTTATTCTAATTCCTACTGGAAAGAATGATTGATTCACTTAAAGAACTTTGTTATATCTTTTCCTTGTGAGATCTCATGTTCAGAGCTATAATTTGAGTCATACTTTGTTAATAAGTGGCATTTATTTTCATGCACCTGATATATCCTAGTCCTCATTGTTTTGTTATATTTTTCGAACTAAATTTTTATTATTGTACTTGTCTAATTATTGGGTTGTTTTATAGTTGAGAGAAGCCAGAGAGGCTGCTGAATATTAGATGTGCAACATGCTCGTAATGGATATCTGAAGTTGGAGGTAACCAGTCTCAAATTTATCTGGTTATGAAAAGATTTGAATAATTTGTGTTAAGTGTTCTTATTGTTTTGTATGTTGCGAAGGTGCATGTTATCACCAAGAAGGTCACATATCTCAGTTAGGATGTTGTTTTCACTATTAGCAACCAACCACCATAATTTCTTTCCTTAGAAGACTATCAGCTACTTATAAATAACGAACATGATGCTGTTTATTGGTTATATATGTTAACTAAAGTAGTACTACTTCTGTCTTGGAACTTTCTATCCCTTCAAAAGTCACATTTGTGACTATGTGAGCATGTAAGCCATGAAATTTGGAAAAAAAGCTAGCGGAGGTGGCTTACATTTTTTTTTGACCAGAAGAAGAGGGTTCGCAATAGAGTACAAATTAGTAAATTTAGAAACAGTTGTGGTAGACCTAAAGAGATCAATGCAGCCCACATTCATGTGTTATTGCTTTTGCAGTGCTGTTTAATGTTTAGCATTTATGGTTGAAATAAAAGTAAATTTTTATATGGCATAAGTTAGAGTGTGGGTTGAGTTACTTGGAATAGAAAGGAACAGGGGCAGGAATTACTAGAGATCCAACAGTAGTGTTAGTTTTTTGTTGAATTGGTAGGGTACAATGTTACTTGGAGTATGACATTATATGGTCAAATGATAGGATTTTGGAATGATATTGAATGGTTTTGCGTGGTAAATAATGAGTGGGATTTTACATCCAGAAGAAGTGAGTTAAGTAGGGTAAGATGTAGTTATGATTATGTGATTACATGGTCAAAGCGTAATTGATTTTGGGATGAGCTTTGTTTTAAAATGGTTTGGGTAAAATATTGTTAATATCATGGGTTTATATGGTCAAATCGTAATTGATTCTAGGATGAACTAATGTTCTTGAAGAGAATAATGTGCAAATATATGTGAAGACCAGGATCGGAGTGAAGTTGGAAAGTCTAGAAAAAGGATTTAAAATATAGATTAAGATGAGAAAAAGATTGATAAAGAACCTATCCGCGAATGGTACCGCGGTAGAAACACAAACAAAAACAACTTTAAAATCAATCCATAATATATTCAACTCTGTCAAATAATGATGGATTATGAAGGATTACAATGTTGGTTTAGAAATATATATATATGTGTGTGTGTGTGTGTGTGTGTGTGTGTGTATGGGGACTGATCCTTAGGCAATGTTGTAAGAATAAAGTTATCCTAACAACATCTCAGCCGTCCATCCGTTCATCGAACGGTAAAAATGATCTCCTGTCCGCAGTTTAATATGGGGATATCGCAGTTTAATTCTGCCGACAGGAAAATTGTCTAAAGTACCCCTCCCCGTCCGCAGAATTAAAATGCGGACGCTAGGTATGCTACACCTGTCCGTTCACAGTATTAAACGACGCCGTTTTTGTCTGTCCTCCTGTGTCTTATCCAAAGGGCGTTGTTTTAATATAAATCACTGTTCGCATAATTGAACTGTGGACAATGAGTCCTCCCAAATCAATACGTTGCTCTTTCTTCCTCATTTGAGATCTAAACACCCAAAACGAATTTGAGAGAAAAGCAACCAAGCAAAAGAAGATTGGCAAATCTGCGTTACTAACAAACATTTTGTTAAATCCAAGTCATGTAAGTTTTAAATTTGTCATATGTATATATTTTGTATTCTTTGTTGTATACAAACTTTATAGTTCTATAAACGTATGCAAGTATACATCAAAGAAACATTATAGGTTTGGTAGAACTAAAATTTTTATAATGTTTGAATTAGGGTTTTTCTTAGTTATTTTTGATATGTAATAATAATAGCATGAATGTCTTCTATTTTGTTTGTGTTAGTTACAAAAATAGAATTTAATCCTGGACCAGCCGATAATACATTGTTGTGGGATCAACCAAACCACATTTCAACAATGGTGTGGAACAATCCTCATTACACGCGGTCATTGTTGGATGTGGGTTTTAAGTGATGCCCAAAAACAATTATTACGCCAATGAGGTTTAACGTATGTAACCAATTAGATGTTTCATTGATAGAAGTATTGGTGGAGTGTTGGCGGAGTGAGACCAATACATTTAACTTCACCATCGGTGAAATGACAATAACTTTTGAAGATGTCTATTTCATTTTAGGATTGTCGGTTATAGGGGAACCTATAACATGTACATTAATAAGAAATCCTAAACAAAAATTTGAAAATATATAGTGGAGGATGAGGTGTAAAGTAGAGGGAGCATTATGCTGTCGTGGTTGAGCGCCAGATTTTGCAAACTTCCCATAGACGCGGATATGGAAACGGTGGTCACGTACACTAAAGCGTACGTATTGGTATGCATGGCAAAATATTGTTATGGATTTTGTGGTGGCTACAAGACAAGAAGTTACTCTGGTCGAATACCTAAAATGGTATAGGCGGATGACTCGTTTAAGAATTAGCCGCCCACAAGTTCAACCAGATGACACATACGCCACATGTCTTCATCAGGACGTAACTGCAAACCATATAGTTTTATTTTGAAGATTTTGTTTAAAACCTTTTCAACATTATATACTGTTTGCTAATGGTAAGTACACTTTTTATATAGATCGAGGTAGCTCAAGATTTTGTTAGGATCATTCTGAGCGTACCACCTGTGCACAACCCTCACCATGTGTACGAGGAGTGGTATGCAAGGTCGTTGCTGTTCAATAAAGAATACCGGGGAGTTTTTGAAGATCCCAAGGATACCATCTCGAACGTTCCACCTGAGCAATGCACGCAAGAAATGCCATTCTTCGGTTCTGATCCATTCAATCAAGGATCCCCTTATTGGCCTTGGCATCCCATTTGTAGTTGAGAAGGAGCCTACAATGCAATTAACGCCTCCTCCCCCTTACACCCAGTAGACAATTGCAGCCTATGCAGTTGACACCAATATTCAAGAGAAACGCCAGTCCCTGGATTACATTCGGAGCATATAGACAGTGGGGAGGAGAGCGTGTATAATATTCTTTCTTCGTGGCTACAGGTAGAGCGGTTGTTGTTCTTTAGGAGGGATCCTCTCAAGGTAGAAAAGGTTGAGTGGCTAAATCGGAATTGGTTTTCTGATATGGTGGACCAATCCCAGTTCCTTCATATAGGTCTGATGATGCATATAGATTGGCACATAAGGACGTACAATCGCTTCTGTCAGGAAACGTGGTATATGATTAGACAATCGACGCGTATCTCAGTTTGTTGAAGTTACAAGAAGATCGTCTACGACTAGGCCGGTATGAGGGGTAAATTTAAATTCATTCCTTGCTGTTTTTTCCAATTATTATCACAATGGTATAAAATATATATCACACTTTCAATATCACAAGAATAAATATGACATTTCCGATGTGTCTCCGTTTTTTTTCAACCAAGGAGCACAACCGGAGTTGGCGGATTGTGATTTTGCATTCTTTTCAGTTAAGCACCAAAATGAACATTATTTTTTGTTCGTTCTAGATATTAAGCAAAGGTGGGTTTTGCTGATAGATTCTTTGTACGATAATGTACCAAGTTACAAAATAAGTATTCAGTATCGACTACAATTAGAATGTGGTACGTCCCTAAGTCCTAATATTAGGTTTTTTCAATGTACGTTCGCAAAAACCAAAAAATTCATAAAGCAAGAAATGGCGTGTGCATTCAAGGCAATTCGAACTAAATAAAAAAATGTTTTAGATTGCGGAGTCTGTGATGAAATACGTTGACTACGTTGTCCAAGGCACGTCTTTAGGGGAGGTCTACCAGTTCGAAGAAGATTCCTCCTTATTTAAGTATAGAATTGTCCATGAATTACATAAACATAGGGCTAGAGATATAAATTTTACACTTAACTACTAGAGTTATAGATGTATCTTAATTTGTACATTTTATATATACAATTATTTTATGTGAAATCCAAACAGAGAATTTTTTTTATAAAGGGCATCCGCTGTTTAATACTGCAGAGTCTGGAAGATCAATGCGAAATTCGTATTTTAATATTGTGGAGTCTGGAAAACTTAAAAAAAATTGTCATTCGATTTTGCTCCTACTCTACGATTTTGATCCTACTCTACGTTTTTCCTCCAACAACAATTTTTTGTGACGTTTCAAATTTTCGAAATATATTAAAATAAGGATTTAAATTAATAAAATTCTTATTATGCCATATTAGATTGCACAAGTGAAATTGTGCTATGCAATGTGATGATTTGTATTATAATAAGTGTATTATTATTATATGTAAATAAATTGTTAAAAACAATTTATAAAAGTGAAAGGAAATGATTGAATTATTGTATGCATTAAAATAGTTTATAATATTAAATTATTGTAATAGGGTGAATTTATTTTATTAAGGTTATTTTTTTTTCATTTTATTGGAGTAATTAAGTAATTATAATACATAAGGTATTTATGTGTTGTAATGTAAAATGTAATGTAAAATGTAATATAGCATGAGGTGTTGATTGATAAGTTGAGCCTGTATAGAAGCTTATGAGAGAAAGGTGTTGATTGATAAGTTGAGCCTGTTAGTATAGAAGCTTATGAGAGAAGTTAAGAGCAAAGCTTATGAGAGAAGCTAGAAGAAGCTTATTGTAGAAGCTAGAAGAAGCTTATGGGAGAAGTTAGAAGAAGGGACTAAGTTTACTTCAAGGTTAAGTTTACTTCAGAGCTAAGTTTACTTCGAGGCTAAGTTTACTTTAGAGCTACATTTACTTCGAGTCTAAGTTTACTTCGGGGCCAAGTCCTGGGTAGATATTTTGTGGCTTAAAGTCTTTAATATTCTATCTTAGGAAATCCTATAAATAGACCCTTCCTCCTTCCTTCACTTAGAACTCACCAATTCACCAAAACTAAAAGGGGAAACTCTAGCAAATTGGAGAGAAAAGAAGGAGAGGTGGCCGGATCGAGAGGGATAGGAAGAAGATCAAGATAAGGGATGATTAAGGCTAATAAGTAGTAGAACACTTTGGCAAGTTTTTCAGTTTACTTGTGTGATCTTAGTATTGGTTGTGTAATCGTTATAGTAACTTCTTGATATACATGTGTTGCTATACTATGATTGTGAAAATCAAATTATGACTACTGCTAATTGAGTTATGGAACTCAATTTACATGTGGTAAATAACATGTGCAAGATGACAAGTTTATATGGTATGAAGTAAAGATACAATATGAAATGTATGTTGCTAATATTGCATAAGTTTGATGATGTGTTTGTAATATGCATAAATATAATGCATGAATTGAATATGAAATTTTGTGATACGTGATGCATGATAGATTGTTAGATTTGTTGGGTCGTCGTTCTCAATCTTGCATTAAATTGCAGGTTGAATATGCGATAAAATATTCTTGCTACCAGATGATAAAGCTAGAGGAGTGTGTAGAGAAAACTAATTTTGTTGTTGGAATTGTATTTTATTGTATTGTGATGACAATGTACAATGTGCAGTTATGTAAACTTTGGAGTATTCAATGAATAAATAATGTTTGTTCTGAGATGAGAATGTATTGTAGTGATGACTTTGTAATGTAAAGTAGTATAGTGATAATACTATATAAGAAAGAACTTGTTTGGAGAACTGAGTGGTATATACTCATATCTACCCTGATAAAATGAATCATAAAATAAATATGATTTCGAAATAAGAAAATCGTAAAGATTGTGATTCAGAGTAATAGAAAGAAGCAAGAAAAGTTTTAATTATTCGCATTTTTTGTTGTTATTACATCTAATCAGTGTTCTAAAAGTCGCTAGTCGGTCTCAGGTCGGTTGGCTACCGACTAGAGACTAGGGGATTAGTCGGGATTTATCGGCTAGTCGAATTTTCAATTATTTTTTTAAAATATATATTATTCTTCCTCCTTAAGTTATGAGTAAGTAGAATAACATAAGTAACACAAATCATCAAATAAAAATATGGAAACTATGTAAAACCAAATAGTTTGACACTGTTCAGAACCAATTAATCAAATGAAACTAAGTAGCACAAAATCAATAATCAATTACTCTTCTCCATATCACTCCGAGACTTGCTCTCCATCGGACTCAAACTCATAATCCTCATCTTCCTCTTCATTGTCATCATCTTCCGACATAAACTCGTCTTCATCTAGTTCTCGCACATTTATACCACTTCTTCTAGGTAGAAGAACCTCATCATTGTTCCGATTTTTCCCGACTTGTTCTGATTTTTTAATTTACTCCGACTGGGCGACTTACCCGACCGGACGACTTTTCCGACTAGTCGCCCAAGTCCGCCAGCGACTAAATCAAAGGACTAGGCCCTAGTCGAATCGTTGAGGCTCCGACCCCGACTTAGTTGCCGACTAGTCGGCCGACTAGGCCGACTTTTAGAACACTGCATCTAATTATGACGTAAAGCTAATTCAAGATGGTTTTTAACGCACCAAGTCGGTATTGAAGGATAATCCTGATTTTGGGGGCGTTACAATTTTGCTCCTTAAACTTTGGCTATGGATAACCTTATTCTTATAACAAATCTCAGTCGTCCATCCGTTCATCGAATTGTAAAAATGATCTTCCGTCCGCAGTTTAATATGGGTGATACTGCAATTTAATTATGCGGACGGGAAAATTGTCCAAAGTACCCCTCCTTGTCCACAATTAAACTACAGACGCTAGGTATGCTACGTCAGTTCGTTTTATTCTGCCAGTTCGCAGTTTAACATTGCGGACGCGTAATATTAAACAATGTTATTTTTGTTTGTCCTCGCGTTCACTGTTTAATACTGTAGACATTGTGTTTATCCAAACGGCGCCATTTTAATATAAATCATCAGTTCTCATAACTACTCTGTTAACTCTGAGTGTTATATAAAACGGTCAAGTACTGCGTTTTTCATAGCATAACTTTTAGATCTCATCTTATTTTGGCAATAGCAATCTGGAACTAGAAGAGTTCGATTTAAATCTATTAAATTTTCCATTTCTTGCATATTATTGTTCTTACTGAGTCATGTGATCTAGGATAATGACAAACCATGATAATCGAAACCATTATAAAGCTTTAGGATTGAAAAATGCCTGAATCTATATAATTTCATTTCTATCAATTATTACTTTTTATCTTTTGATCTTGCATTTATTGAACAATTATAAATGAAATGTAAAATTTCATGTTATGGCTGGATTTAACTGCATTTTAATAAATTCATGTTGTGATTGTATTAATGTCAATTATAATATGTTATTCCCAAAATCATATGGTAGGATCAAAATCGTAGAGTAGGAGCAAAATTGAATGATAATTTTTTAAATAGTTTTCAAGGCTCTGCAGTATTAAACTGCAGATGCCTATTTTTTTAAAAAGTTCTCTGTATTGGTCTTTCAGGTAAGGCTGTAAAATGAGCAAACAGTTCAGGCTCGATTCGTACTCGCTCTACTAAAGTTCGATTCGAGCTCGACTCAAAATATAAATGATTCAAATATGAACAAATATTAAAGTTCGATAAATTACTCGAACCTTCTCAAATTGTAATTTTCTATTGATACTTGGATCATATTCGTTCGAAAAGTTCAAACTGCTCGAGCTCGATTCGAGATCGTGCTCGAATCGGTAGCTAAATGAGTCTGAATCAAACTTTATTTATACTCTATAAATTTTGTGAACCAAATCTGAGCAACTCAATACTCGGTTGACTTTGTTCATTTACACCCTTACTTCTAGGCTCTGCAATATTAAACTGCGGATGCCTATTTTTTTTTAAAATTTCTCTATGGATTTAGGTGGTTTTCCTGTATGCTTTTAAACTGTAAATGCCATATCACAAACAAAAGCAACACCACCAATGAAGAACATTCACAAACTCTAAATGCCATATCATAAGTAAATTCATGGGCAATTCTATACTTAAATAAGGAGGCATCTTCTTCGGACTGGCCGACCTCCTCTAAAGACATGCATTGGACAACGTAGTCAACGTACTTCATCACTTAGACTTCGCAATGCCCCCACCATTTTTTTATTTGGGAATTTTTTCTCGGTGCTGTAAATCCAAATGACGTTTGCAACGAAATCACGATGTGCGTTAAAAAAACATAATCTTAGGACACTAACATAAATGTAATTAAAAAATCAAATAGGCAAAAGCAGGGACGTACCACATTCTAATTGTAGTCGATATTGACTACTTATTTTGTAATTCGGTACGTCATCGTACAAAAAATCTATTAGCATAACCCTCTATTATCCAAAACGAACAAATAAATAATGTTCGTTTTTGTGGTTAATTGAAATGAATGCAAAATCACAATCCGACAACTCCGGTTGTGATCCTTGGTTGTAAAAAATGGAGACGTCGGAAATGTCATATGTATTCTTCTGTGATGTTGCGAGTATGATATATACTTTATACCATTGTGACAATAATTGGAAAAACAGTAAGGAATAAAAAAATTCACCCTGCCCATACCAGTCTCATCGTAGATGATCTTCGTGTAACTTCAACAAACTGAGATCGTTTGATCTCATATCAAGTTCCTTGGCCGAAGTGATAGTACATCTTTTTGGTACGCGTCATCAGGACCTATATGAAGGAATTGGGATTGGTCCACTATATCAAAAAATCATTTCCGATTTTGCCACTCAACCTTTTTACCTCCAATGAACGATCGTTCTACCCGTAGCCATGAAAGATGAATATTATACACGCCCTCCTCTCCACTGTCTATACGCTCCGAGTGTGATTCAGGGATTTCTTCGAATATTGGCGTCAACTGCATAGGTTGCAACTGTCTACTCTCAACACCACCAATAGGACTCCACTGATACATGTAAGGGGGAGGGGTTGTTAATTGCATTGTGAGTTCCTTCTCAACTACCAATGGAATGTCGGGGCGATAGGGGAATCCTTTTACTGAATGGATCAGAATCGGAGAATGACATTTCTTGCGTGCATTGCTCGTGGAACATTCAGGTTGGTATCCTTGGGATCTTCAAAAACTTCTGGTATTCTTCATTGAATAGTATCAACCTTGCATACCATTCCTCGTACACATGACGAGGGTTGTGCACAGGTGGTACAATCAGAATGTTCATAACAAAATCTCGAGCTACCTCAATCTGTATAAAAAATTGTATATATCATTAGCAAACAGTATATAATATGTTGTAAATGTTATAAACAAAATCTTCAAAATGAAACTTACAAGGTTTGCAACTTCGTATTGATGAAATAAGTCACGTGGTGTATGTGTCATCTGGTTGAACTTGTGGGCGGCTAATTCTTATACGAGTCGGCCGCTTTAGGTATTCGGCCAAAGTAACCTCCTGTTTTATAGTCACCACAAAATTTAGAACGATATTTTGTCATGCATACCACATTGCGATGTAATCTCTTTGCGGCTAGATATAATCTATCGTGCAAATCCCTTCCCGCTCTCGACGGGGTTCGATCATATTTATTGGGGCCTTAGGAATATCCAATGTTTCTTCAAATTGTCTCGACACGAAACTCATGTGCCATAAGATGATCAAACTTTGTATATGGCATCCACCATACCATGGCTGCCGTCATCCCATCAAATTCACTTTATAAAATATTTGGGGTAACCAATAGTCGACCCCTCTTGCATAATTAGGCCTACTGATCGACAAACATTCGTAAGCCCACACATGTGTCATAATTGATCAAGTTAAAAATTACCAATACATTATGAAAGCCAATATCAATATAAATAAACATCAAACTACAATGAATAAAATACTCAAAGAAGTGTTAAAACACCCATAGAAGCTTTTTGCATCGAGGCTGGTTGATATATGTAAAAACAAACAAGCCAACACCGCAGCTCCCCATTCATAATCTCAAACTTTATTAGAATCTTTTAGAAATATAGAAATACAAGATATCTAGGATGTACGTCGTCGCGCTTTGAGGATGCAAATAATATCTTCACCAAAATAAACAATGCATGCTTTGGTGTACATCACCACCGTTTCTATATCCACGTCTAGGGGAAGTTTGCAAAATTTAGCGTCCAACCACGACAACATAATGCCCTCTCTACTATACACCTCATCCTCCACTATTTCTAAATTCTCTCGTCAAAAATTTGTTTAGGATTTCTTATTAATGTACATGTTATAGGTTCCCTTATAACCGGCAATTTTAAAATGAAATAGACATCTTCTAGGTTATTGTCATTTCACTGGTGGGGAAGTGAAATGTATTGGTCTCACTTTGCCAACGCTCCACCAATACTTTTATCAATGAAGCATCTAATTGGTTACATACGCTTGTGTTTGTGAATACCCAAGAACCCTGTTGACGTAATAATTGTTTTTGGGCATCACTTAAAACCTACATATCCAACGAGCGTCCACTCTCATCAGTTCTTAATGTCCGCGTGTAATGGAGATTGTTCCATACAATTGTTGAAATGTGGTTTGGTTGATGCCACAACAATGTATTATCGGCTGGTCCGGGATTGAATTTCATTTTATCACTGGCATAAACAAAATAAACATATATCAAGACATTGATATTATTATTATATATAAAAAATAACTAAGAAAAACCTTAATTCAAACATTATACTTAAAAAATTTAGTTCTACCTAACCCATACTGTTTCTTTGATGTTACATACGTTTGCAAGTATTTGTATACAACAACAATGGATACACCCACTTGGAGTTTATATACAACAAAGAAGAATAAAAAATATATACATATGACAAGTTTAAAACTTACTTTACTTAGATTTAGCAAAGATGTTAGTTTGTAGCACAAATTTGTCGATCTCCTTTTGCTTGATTGCTTCTCTCAAATTTGCTTAGGGTGTTTAGATCTCAGATGAAGAAGAACAACATAGCTGATTTAGGACTCCTCGTCCGTAGTTCAGTTATGCAGACGATGATTTATATTAAAACGACATCGTTTGGATAGATAATGCGTCCGGAGGTGGAGGGCAGACAAAAACGGTGTCATTTAATACTACGCGTCTGCAGTATTAAACGACGGACTGTCATAATAAAACAGACGGGCGTAGCATACATAGCGTCCGTTCTGCGGACGGGGAAGGGTATTTTGGACAATTTTCCCGTTCACAAAATTATTACAGTATCCCTCGAATTAAATTGCAGACGGGAGATCATTTTTACTGTTCGATGGACGAATGTGATTGTTGTAAGGATAATTTTATCTTTACAACGTTGACTATGAATCGGCCACCTATATATATTGATAAAAAATGGGCATAAATCATCTCTATCGTTCAATATAGAAATCAGAAATGAAAAATTCACGTCAACTACTGATATTAGTGGACGACTTTACTATTTTTAGCGCCATCAGCTACTATTAGTAGCGGACAACATCCGTTACCATTAGTAGCGGACGTAACACGTCGTCCGTTACTAATTGTAGCGGACATTAATTAATTTTGGCCGTTGGTTTCTATATTGAACGATAGAGATAGTGTATGCCCATTTTTTATCCATAACAAATACATGAATCATTCCCCTATATATCATAATTATCTACTTATCATCATCTCCTATGTCTATCCTTTTTTTTGATATAGTTGGTCTTTTATTAAAATATAAAATTCATATTCTTACTATCAATAATATTTAATTATGTACAATTATTAATTTATATCAGTATAATTATTTAAGTTTAAATAAAATTTAGTATTACATAAATAGATGAATATAATTAACAGATAAATTTTTTATTATTTTAATTATATGAATAGTTGAATTATTACTGTACAAATTTTAAATTTATTTAAGTTTTCATTTAAATTACTTATATATTATTGGTTAAATAATATATTTTAGAAGGAAATAATTTTCTTATAAAGGTCATCATACCCGATGTTAACTTATTATTATAATAGTTAATATATTAGTATAATATAATATGTTCACCAATAATATGATTTAGTAATAATAAAATTCACAAATAAAAATAAGTTATTTTATCTAACAAAAAAATATAAACACTACAATAGTTCTACAACAAGACCTGTTTCACACGAGATAATGATCCGAGTATATATTAAGATGAGAAAAAGGGTGATAAAAAGACCCATGCACAAATGGTACCGCGGTAGAAGCAGACAAATAAAAATAGCTTTTAAATCAATCAATAATATATTCAACACTTTAAATAACGAAGGATTACAATGCTAGTATAGAAAACCTAAATCGTGGGAAGTAACAAAAAACTCTAATTTAAAAAGGAAATAATTTTTTAATAATTATCTACTTCCTCATAATAATATACTATTATAATAAATAAATAAATAATTACAACAATTTAACTTTAAAAAACAATATAAAATAATAAGTAATTAATTTCTTGATCTTTATTTCCTCTGGGGTAAAATGCAAAGTCGACCACTGAACTTTAGGGGTTTTTGGGTATTGAGCCCTTTTCTTTTGGTCAACGCAAATTGAGCCCCTTCCTATTAAAAAATTTGGACTTCGAGCCCCAGGCGCCACACGTGCGTTGACCTGCCTACGTGGCAGATCTGACGTGGGCATTATTTTACACGTGGCAGAGCTTACGTGGCCATTTTTGAAAATTTTCCCAAAATTATGTTGCTGCACAGATTCGAACAAGGAACCTCCAATTTAAAACTTTGGTGCAATTGACCAATTGAGCAACCAAGACTAGTTATAGTTTTACAAGGATTAATCTTTGAACTAAAAAAAAAGAGAAGAATTTTACCTTTACTTCCCAACCCAAACAATTCCCATAGCAAGAGGATATATTTACCGGGAAAAATATATTTTAATTAAATATATTACCTAAAATATATTTTTAATTTACCTAAAATATATTTTTATTAAAATATTAAATATATTTTACCCAAAATATATTTACATATATTTTCGGTAAAATATTTAATATTATATTTAATATTTTAGCCCCAAATTTGTTTTTTAAATTTTACATTATTTTCGGTAAATAATTTTTTTAATTTACCTAAAATATATTTTAATTAAATATATTTTAGGTAAATTAAATATAATGTCACTACTACAACATTTTTAGCAAACTTTGAGGATATATTTACCGGGGGAAAAATATTTTAATTAAATATATTACCTAAAATATATTTTTAATTTACCTAAAATGTATTTTAATTATAATATATTGATTATTACATTAATTTAATATTACATAATTTTCGTAAAATATATTTAATATTAAAGTATTAATTATATTTTACCGAAAATATATTTACATATATTTTTGGTAAAATATTAAATATTATATTTAATATTTTAGCGCCAATTTTGTATTTTAAATATTACATAATTTTCGATAAATATTTTTTAATTTACCTAAAATATATTTTTATTAATCATTAATTAAAATATTAAATATATTTCCGGTAAAATATTAAATATTATATTTAATATTTCCGGTAAAAACCAATTGAAGCTTCTGGCCATTATTTGTTGGACAATTCGGGTGGTATTGAAAGGAATAAAATTGAACCGCATGTGATATTCGTATAATTATACAATTTAATTTTGTTTATATATAATTATTTTTTTCATAGTAGTCCTTGGACTCTAAAATAGAAAAATTTATTATTATTATTATTATTATTATTTTATTTTTAATTTTATTATTATTGTTAATATTTTTATTATTATTATTGTTAATATTATTATTATTATATTTATTATTGTTATTATTATTATTATTAGTACTATTATTATTATTATTATTATTATTACTGTTATTATTAATACTATTATTATTATTATTATTATTATTACTGTTATTATTAATACTATTATTATTATTATTGTTATTATTAATACTATTATTATTATTATTTTATTTTATTTTTATTATTATTGTTAATAATATTATTATTATTATTGTTATTAGTAGTACTATTATTATTATTATTATTATTTGTTATTATTAATACTATTATTATTATTATTACTGTTATTATTAATACTATTATTATTATTATTATTACTATTAGGGTAAAACTTTTTGTTTTTTCTACTTTTTTCCTCGGTTGGAACCAAAAAAGGGGGGCGGGGAAAATGATACTTTGATTAGGTTGAGATCTATTGATGCATAGTTAAAATTCTTCTCTTTTTTCTGAGTTCAAAGATTAATCCTTGTAAAACTATAACAACTAGTCTTAGTTGCTTAGTTGGTCATTGCACTAAAGTTTCAAATTGTAGGTTCCTTGTTCGAATCTGTGCAACAACATAATTTTGGGAAAATTTTCAAAAATGGCCACGTAAGCTCTGCCACGTGTAAAATAAAATAAAAAATGCCCACGTCAGATCTGCCACGTATGCAGGTCATGCCTAGGGCTCGAAGTCCAAATTTTTTAATAGAAAGGGGCTTAATTTGCGTTGACCAAAAGAAAAGGGCTCAATACTCAAAAACCCCTAAAATTCAGTGGTCGACTTTGCATTTTACCTATTTTCTCTGCATCACTGAGGGAGGACAAAGCACTCATTGGCACTATTGCAGTAAGGCCTTTCTTTACCACAAAAACGGTATTCACCGGTTAACCTAAGAAAGAAGCGTTGATATTTTTGGAGACCTTATGCGACAAATGAAGCATGGTCTTTGTTGATTGCTTTGATGAGTTGCAAGATTGGTCTTTCTAGGGTTTAGAGCAAGGGCGTAGACAAACCCATGTTAACTCCATTGGTGGATGTATCAGACTGAGTGCGATGGCTGATGATCGATTTGCTCATTACCTAACCAATTGAAGATGAATATATTTTGGGGGGGTTTAAAGCTAATAAAAACTCAATTTTTACAACTTGTCTTCCCGAAGTGGCTTTTAGTACAGTAAAAGTTTTCAAAAGAATGAGTTGAGTAAAAAAGTCAAAGGTATAATATGCTATAAACTCTGTTCTAAAAATCCCCGCCTAGGTCCGCCTAGGCCCCGCCTAGGCGCTAGGCCCCCTCTTGGCGCCCCGCCTAGAACCTAGGCCCCCCCTTGGCGCCCCGCCTAGAACCTAGGCCCCCCCTTGGCGCCTATAAGCCCCCAGGCGCCTCACCTAGGCCCAAGGCGACAAAAAAATTCCTCTAGAAAATTAGGCGGGTTCTAGGCGGAGATTTTTTTTATTTTAATAATTACCCAAACCAAATCTTGATATATTTATTTTTCTAATGATTACCATATTCATAATACAAGTTGTAGCATATCAAATCACAACAAGAAGTGAACAATATCAAGTCAAATGAATAATTTTATTATAGTTGTAATTTTTTGAACTTGTACCAACTTCAAATTATATAAATGAGGATACATTTGTAATATTTAGTTTAATTCTATTTTATAATTCTTAAATTTATGTTTAGTTTCTGAAGTTTTATTATTGAATTAAATTCTTGAAATTTTAAAATTTATAATTTAATAGCAATCTTATTTATAAATAAAAATAATACGTTAAAAATATGTTTATACTTTGAACAATTGCATGTTTGTGTTTGAACTTTGACATTAACAATATGGATATGTGTTTGAACTTTAAGAAAAGACCTTTATTATCTTTATTATAGATTGTTATGCTTTATATTATTATTTTGTTTGGATAAATGTAAGATAAAATATTAAAATTACCTTAAAATAAAAAATCCCGCCTAGGCCCCGCCCAGGCCCCCTAGGCGCTAGGCCCCCCTTGGCCGCCCGCCTCCCGCCTAGCGCCTTTTAGAACATTGGCTATAAAGACTATTACCCTCAAAGAGGTCCCCATGTTTCATGAAAGAGAATATTCACTAGTATATTTTTGTGTATATTTTTGTGTGGTTCACTACTATTATATTTAAGCAAAATATAAGGATTAACTTCTAATTATTGTATACCCTCTCCTTTAATTTGAAATTCTTAATTACATGAAAATTGTACCTAAAGACATTCTTTGGGGGACGGAGTTTGTATCTTATTTTGATTAGCAAGTCGGTAAACAATCAATATATGTCAAGGAACATGATTTACTGTAAGAACTGAGAATTTCATGAATAAATAATTATTATTTTGATATAAAAAGAAAATGAATATTTAGTTGAATATAAATATTGATGTGTTGTGCGATGAGTAATTCAATTAATTCAAATTGAATTTATAAGAATTGAGAAATGTAGAATTGTGAAATGTTTTGTGTGGCATAATGAGGAACGAGGAAATTCACCAAGTAAATTAAAAGAGAAATAGTTTAAAAAGAGGAAGATTAATTATGTTTAATCTTATGATTCCATATATGGAATGAATACTCTTTAACTAGTAATATTACCAATATGGAAGTTAATTCATATAATGTAAAACTAGTATGGTGATAGAAGTTGGAACTGGCTTAGAGCTAAACCATTTTGGCACTGCCAGGGACCGGCGCAGCTGCGCCCTCCCAGCAATACAAATTGGCGCAACTGTGCCAGTGGCCAGTCTGGGAAAAGTTGGTTATTACTGTAGAAATTAAATAGGACATTATTGTAATGCGGGACATTAATAAAATCATATGATAAGAGTACATTTTAATGACATAAAGTACCAAGTAGTACAATGAAATCATATGCGACATTTATTAAAGAAATAATTAAGTAACTGTGTATTCCATAAATTGGGAAAAGGATTAAATGTTTAAAATGGACATTTAATATTGGATAGTCATTTAATGTGGTGAGGATTACCCGGTCAATAATACCCAATTGCGTTATTTTATCTGCATTAAATATTAAATATTGTGGACCCAATGTACATGGATTATATGATATGGGTATATACTAATTTTTCGTATTGTAGAAATTACATTTTTGGGAATTAAAGAAACCAAACTAAGCATCATTAACCAAATTGCTAAGTATTAGAACCATTGTTCCAAACTCAGTTGCACAAAGTGTCCAAATTCCCTTTACGTGACCAGCATAACAATGAACAGTAGCCATGCATAGGTGATGATTGGCTATGGAAATGGCTGGGAAGTGGTGGTTGAGCAACCCTGATATCCATTGTATTTTTCTTCTACACTTTGGTTTCAAACCTTAATGTAAACTCATTGGCCATTCCATCATTGTTCTATATAAGGACAGCTTCATTCTCATTTCCCGTTACTGCAAAAATTGTTTGTCAAATACTATGTTTGAGAGTTTGAGTTGCTGGTGATTGAGGAGGAGTCTAGATAGTGCAAAGGGAAGGAATTAAGCATATTAAGCTTCATAAAAGGTAAAAATCTGATTTGGTGTTCTTAATTTCAAAATGTGCAAATTATGGAAATTCTACTAAATCCTTGCAAATTGATTTGAAATTGTGCTACCAAGATGTTTATGAAATTGGTATACATGTATAGAACCTCTAAGAATGAGTTTAAGTATGCTTGATTGAAAGAATTTCATAGTTAAGTTGATACTCTGCAGAACAGAGTACCTTTCAGGGTCTGGTCCAAGAAGGGCGCAGTTGCACCCAGTTTATACTAGGGTCAGCGCAGCTGCGCCGGTCCCCTGAACCAGAATCTGGTTTCTGTTGGGCTGTGTTGTTTCTAATTTGATATTAACACCTAAACATGCATGAAAAGAAGTATAACATGTTGTATAAAGTTTTCTTATGAGATATGAGTTGTCCAACATAACTTAGTAGGAGATTTATAACAAAAACTCAATGTTTTGAAAGTGAACTTTAATGAAACTCATGTTCTGCAAATTCTGAGCTTGATAGCATACACATGAATTATTTCTGAACATGAATAAGCATTAGTTATGATTTATAGTTCCTTTGTTCATGACCAAGTTGTTAGGCTTTGAGCTAGCGAACTTTTTCAAAGAAAAACTTACATATTGAAGCTAATATCCATGAATACTATACGAAGTATGTTCTGACTTTGTGGTGATGATAACATGACTTAACTACACATGATAAGAGCCTTAAAGATGTCTTGTATGTGTTAAATTGCATTGTTCAAAGTTTAAAATGATTTCAAAAGTAAACTCGGATATGTTTTCGCCCCAAGTGGCATTAGTTAAGTTCTGAGGTTTTAAGATGGCATGTTTATGTTCAATATGTCTCTAAACATGATTCTTATATGTTAAACATAATGGAAGTAAACTAAGCATGAGTTTAAGCATGTTTTAAAGTAATAAACGATGTTAATTGAGAGTAAATGATGTGAACACTTATGAGTATGCGTAGTACAGATTATGTGATCTCTTTATGTGAATATATGGCTAATTAGTACGCATGGTGATTACATGACCCTATTTGGCCTTAATTCCGTAGAAATCCTAAACTAAAGTTCCTAACATGTAAAGTTGATCTTGAAGTGGTCATACAAGTATGTAAAGTCTTCTAGCATGAATGTATGTTAAGTATAAGTGTCTAGGTATGCTAAAAGAATGGGACAGAAACAGGAAATGCAAAGCTCAACTCTGGTCTGGCCAGGGGACAGCGCAGCTGCGCCGTCCCTAAGCCTAACCAGGGCGCAACTGCACCACTCTGCAGTGCGTTTTGCATTCTGTTTGTAATCTGAAATTTAGGGCATGCTTATATTGTTACCTAACTTGTATTATATGACCTATATAATATCCAATGTGTGAAGAAGCATTCTAAATGATAGAATTGAATGTTTAATGAGTGATTATAAACTTTCAAATGTTAAGTTCAAAAAGATATTTGCAAACTATAAAGCAATGATTAGAAACTATGTTATTTGACTTCATGGCGACTTATAAACTGATTTTGTGCTATAAGTACGCAAGGTGTGTGATGAAGTATGTAAAGAGTGTACAACTAAGTTGGACGTTTATGTATGCGTTTAACTTACACATTATGTATGAGTATATGTAACTAATGAATATCTTATACACATAACTATATTATGTTAGGATTCGAAAAGTGTTGATAAGCTATACTTTGGTAAATTACGCTTGAGGCAAGTATTCGAACCCTACTCTTTATTGAGCATTACTTGAACTTGTGCTATTATTGATTGTACAAGTAAATCCTTGAAAGTATGATTCATATCTCATGACTTAATACTTCGTAGTTTAGAAATGAAATTGTTTTCAAACCTTGATTTTGGATGATAATTGTTCATGTATATACTTTAAAAGAAAGCTGTCTAAGCCATAGATTCGGCTAGACTATTGAAATATGATCGAAAGCTATCCAAACCAAATTAACTTGGTACGGACTCTTACAACTGAGATGAACAACCCTTTTGGTAGGGGAATTATATATTGTCGGGAAACCGACGTGCGCACATGAGAATGATTAAATGTTATGCATGACATATGATACTTTAGGTTGATCACATGTTGTACTCGTTTTGTAGAATTATCAGTCTACTACTGTTAATTCTAGGAGAAGTTCATAGTCCTTAGTGACTACTCAATATTCATTACTTTGAAATCTTGAATTGATTAATCATTGAATATTATTGATATTTTCTGTCCATAGCGACTATTGTTGATAATCATTGATACTTCTTGCTATCCTTGAACTATCATTATTGTTGTACCCTGAGAAGCTAAAACTAGGTTGTACATTTGCATGCAGGTTGTTATAGGCCTTAGAATTTAGATGCTGCCTGATGAAAACTGGTATAAGAGGATAGTTTACTTTTGGATGTTTTAAGAGAGCTGTACTAAAAATGATGAGTGTTTATGTTGCTTAACAGTCAGTTCTTACAAATTAAATCAAAAGGCAGAAATCAACAGATAAGATTATCAAATAGCTCACTTAAATTGAGACCGAGGGATTATCATTTTATCATACTACATGATTTGCTCAGTTAATGTTGCTTAGGCACATTGATTGTTTGAGTGAGCTCCAGTGCTGCAGGGTCAAGTAATTCCAATATTTTGATCTAGTAGGGAGCTTTACTATGATTTGTTGAGTTATATTATTCCCTCCATCCCAATTAAAGCGAGCTCCTTTTGATTTTGGGATATACCAAAATAAGTTGACTCATTCTATTTTGATCATTTTCTCTCTAGTAATAATTTTGATCTCTAATGTTACGTTCGGATTGAGGGAATGGAATAGAGTAAGGAATAAAATAAAATAGTGTATTTTATGATCATTTTGAAGGATAAACCATTCCAATGGAATGAAAATTCATTTCATCCCTTTGATTTTTTATTATATGTGGAGAAAGGTGGAATAAAATTTATTCTAATAGAATGGATATATGTGATAATTTTGCCATTATATGACAACAACCACCACCACCACCACCACTACCAACCAAACATACACTTAAATTACCTTAAAATCATTCTATTCCATCTTTCATTCCATTCCTTCAATCCAAACGCAGCATAATGGTTTCAAGGAAAAGTAAAACACTCCTTATCCTTAAACTTGTCCTGAAAACTATGTGCCAGTCAAACAGGCTCACTTAAATCGAGACGGGGATTTAAGTGAGTATGTATAACTGAGTATGTATAACTGAGTTGTTGTGGTGTAATGGTTTTATTGATGGAAAAAAAGAAGATTGAATCAGCAAGGAAGAATTTTTATATACCTTTATAAATAGCCAGTATGTATAACTGAGTTGTTGTGGTGTAATGGTTTTATTGATGGAAAAAAAAGTGAAGTCAAGTCGTGGGAGTTGATCTGTTTTTATTTTATTATTCAGTAAACTCAATTTCATTTGTTTTTCACAACTTTCAGTTGTTTTGGAATATCATGCAAGTCCGTTTGATGAATTACAGGAACCATATTGTGATTGAAATTTGTTAGACTATATTGGCATTGGGGGAGTTGTGCCTCCACTTGATGTTTTTAAGACTCAACACCTTTGTTTTATTGACAAGCTTTTATTGAGTTATATCGAGGTATTTGTTGAGTTTTGTATTATAATTGGGTTTTTATAAAATGTTTGGAGTTGCACAATTGGATTTTAGTCGCCTTGCGGATCTTCAGGCTTCCGAAATGTAGCACTTACTCATTGCCCTTTGACTAGCTTAATATCTTAAATGTATTCATGTATTTTCCTATGCGGTAGTTAAATTGTTTCAGAATATTTCAGGAAATTTATCAAAATAAGGAATAAGGGCAAAAAAGAGAGAATATTTTGGCAAAGCCGAACATGAAATTTCTTGTGGCTGATGCTATATATGTGGTAGGGTGGTTTGCCTTTGGTATCGAGAGGATGTGAATGTTATGACATTGGTGGTATCAATTAAGGCAGATCTAGACAATGTTAAGCGGATACTGGCATGAAGGATGTCAAATATGTGAACAAGCATATAACTGTATTTGCTGTGATATATATATATATATATATATATATATATATATATATATATATATATATATACACGGGCCGGATTTTAAGCTTATCCCTTATCCAACTCACCCGAGTTCGCCCCCCTTTAGCGACGGACCCGGCGACGGTTCGGTCATACAACCGTCGTCTATACTTTTAGCGACGCTATATGTTGTCCATCGTTAAAAGTATAGACGACGGTTGTATGACCGAACCGTCGTCGGGTCCGTCGCTAAAGGGGTGAGCTCGGGTGAGTTGGATAAGGGGTGAGTTTAAGATCCGGACTATATATATGATACACATTAGTTGCTATATTTTTGACAACTTGTAGATTGGCAAAATTGTGCTTTTGTGTATTTCTCTCTTGTTGAAATCTTACTGTTAAGTATATTCTGGTCTTGGTTGGATTTCTGCTCTGTTTTAAGCTCTCACTTTTTGGATGGATCTTATTTGGTAAACCTTGCTTATGGTCTTTGTTTATTTCAAAAAAAAGAACAGCTTAGCAAAACTATTCAAGTGTTATATTTGCATTCTGGGTGCTAATAACTCTTTTGTATCTTCTACTTTTGTTGTAAGATCTTGGAACTTTCTCTAGGTTAAACCTGGGCCATAGTAGCAAGATTGTGTGCTTGTTGAATAAGAGTTTTAGAAACCTTGAGACACTACATTAAAGAAACAAAATTCGTACTTTAATTGTATCATTTTAAGTCATTTTTTATTATATAAAATGATTATTTATAGTTTTAGGTTGTTTTTATTTAGTTAAAATAAGTTAATTACGATGTTAACAATAAATAATAAAAAATTAAGAATAAATACAGTTGTCTTATGTAAAAAGTACCTCATCAGTAGTTAACTATATTTTTGTTATTGTTATCTTTTTTAAGACTTTCGTTGGTTTAATTGAAACTAAAAACAAAGTTAATAGGTTTTAAGGGGATTTATTTATTTATTTATTTGGAAAAGAAGTCTAAAGTTCATTGGTTTTTTTGGTGATAAAGCCCCATGAGTTTCAATTAGTTAGAAAGGGTTTCAATTAGAACGAATCAGATATTTACTCCCTGTATTGTTAAGTTAGAGAGAATGTGTTACCAAAAAAATGGTCAGTTAATACAACTCCAGTGATGGGTTTTTGGGTTATGCAACTAATAAGTTTAACCAAGTGATGCGTCGGATTAGATTTCTAGTTTTTCATAACCATTGATGTCCTGCAAATAATTAGAATAATAAAAAATATTTTCAGTTTAAAATAATTTTCATCTATTAAAATTTTAATAAAAAATCACACGTTCATCAAATGGTGAGAAAGTGTTGGATTGTTTTTATTTTTGAAATAATTATCTTATTCAATATAATAAATTAGTTCATCAAAATTGATTGTAATTATACTATTTACAACTATAAAAATATAATGTGTTGGATGAAATTGGAGGGAATGTGTAATGGAGGTGATTCGAATCCCAAAAGTTCATAGTATATAAGAAAAAGAAACTATTTTTTTAATTTAAATTTTTTTTCATGTACATTATTACTATCATAATTATGTATTTATCACTATCTCTTATTGTCATACATTTTTTAATTTAGTTATTCTTTAAAATTCATATTTTTGATAACCTTAATATTTAATTATATAATAATTTTTTATTAATAAATTTTATAAGTATATGTATTTTAGTTTAAATAAGATTTTATAATTACATGAATATATAAATGTGACGCCCCCAAAATAGGTATACATCATCCATCTTGAGTCGTCAAATACATGGTAAAAAATTTAAATACAATTTAATTATACAACAGTTGTGTAAAATACGACTAAACATATGTTGTGAGTTTTAATACAAATATTGTCATCTAGGCAATATACAAACTCAATGGGGTCCTCATTACATTTATTATCACACTATTTCACAGAATAGTGAGGACTACTAATGCACCATCTAGGACCATAACTCTGTTTCCCCCGACTAGTCTCTGTTACGTTATCATTTTCTGAAGAGAACAATGAAAGCAAAAGGGTGAGCTCAACTAGCCCAGTAAGAAATATTATGACTAAGATAATGTAGAATAAATTATCGTAAGCCTTCAACAGTTTTAAACTGATACAATATAACAAATATCAAGTTTAACTGCAGCGGAACAAGCAATCCATTAGAAGAGTCAAGTAGAGAATAAAATCTACTATCTTCTATGATCTAAAAGGTTTTTTTTATCACTTTTATCGCTGAGACTCAGCTTAATAGATAATTCACATCATCAAATCATCCATGCACTACAGGTCAAGGATATTTTTTAGTATCACGACCACGAATTATCCAGGCACTACGGGCCAAGTATATTCGTGTATTAATCAATGGTCATGATCATGCCAACAACTGTCCATCAATGCACTACGGGCCAATGATGACTTTTTTCACATCATTTGTAACATTACGGTTATGATTATGCCGAATAATCCCTGGTCATAATCATACCAAGTCCATCTATGCTCTACAGGTCACAAATGACTTTCAACATAATATAAACATGAGAATGATGACAATGATATAAGAATTCAATAAAACAAGTTCAAGAATTAATTTATCCAGGAATCAATAACGTCCAAATTGTCAACATGATACTTCTTTGTGGAGTAAAATTCAAGAATGCTTAGAAGAATATTTTCATGAAAAGATACTGGATGAAGCACAAATATCAAGGATATTCCACTAATTTCATGGAGTATAAAAGCCAAAATTTTAACCAAAAGAGTATCATAGAATATATGAAACAACAATGGATTTTTATCCGCCATGCGATAATTCATGTAGACAGCTCATTTCCACAATTTAATAAGAAATGAATACGAAGGGTCGTCATTCACTATGCATGTGGCAATCCACATAGACAGGTTATTCCAACAGAATAATAAAGAATGGAATAATAGAAGAATTCACCATGCATGCGATAAACCGCACAGACAGGTTATTCCAACAGAATAATAAATAATGAAATCAGGTCTGGCGTAAACGCACAGACAGGATATTCCGACAGAATAATAAATAATGGAACCAGGTCCGGCGTAAACGCACAGACATGATATTTCGACGGAATAATAAAGAACGGAATATTAGAAGAATTTCACCATTTATGCTGTACTTCGCATAAACATGTTATTCCAACATAATAATAAAGAATGGAATAACATAAGAATTTCACCACGTATAAGGTAGACCGCGTATACATGTTATTCCAACAAAATAATAAATGATGAAATAACAGAAGAATTTCACGATGTATGCGGTACTTCGCATAGACAGGTTATTCCAACATAATAATAAAGAATGGAATAACAGAATAATTTCACCATGTATGCGGTACTTCGCATAGACATGTTATTCCAACATAATTATAAAGAATGGAATAACAGAAGTTTTCTTCATGAAGACGAAAGAATAATACCCCTTACGAGTACAACAAATAATATCCCTTACCTTTGAAAGAAGAGTATTTCGATTGGTAGGGCGAGGATATACTCGAAGAAAACTTGCACTTCGCTCAAAGCTTTCTTAAACTCTAAAGAAATACGCTCAAGATTATAGAAGAAGAACTCTCTCTATAGTTTTTCTCTCTAGAGTTTCAGTGAATTCATAAGAAATAATGAAAGAATGAGCTTCTATTTATAGAAGAATGGACTGCATAGTAACTAATTCATGAACGGTCCAGATTGATTCACTTTTAATCGGACGGTCCATATTTAAAGCAAAATCTTTTAAATAAAATATAATATATTCTATTTATAATCTAATAAAACGAATAACTTTATAAAAGTATTTTGTTTTATATAAAAAGATTTTACCATGCAAAACACTATGTAGGCATTATGCAAAATACTATGCATAATAGAATATAATATATTCTATTTATAGAATAACTTTATAAAAGTATTCTGTTTTATATAAAAAGATTTTACTATGCAAAATACTATGCATAATAGAATATAATATATTCTATTTATAGAATAACTTTATAAAAGTATTCTGTTTTATATAAAAAGCTTTTCTGTTTTATTACATTAATAATACTAATAAAACAAAACTGAGTGACTTATCACGTAAACATCAATAATCAATACCGTGTGCTACTATGCAACCACGCGTATTACTGTGCTTTTAGTACCGAGTAGTTCAACAGTTTTAACGATAAAACTTCCGTCGTTATTCTCATAAAAATATTTTTGTCGTTTTCTTCATCCGACAATAATTCCGTTGCGGGGTCCACCAATGATTGTACCGTCGTACGGATATTCCCCGACAAAAAGAATATTCTCCGACCAATCGAATATTATACAACAACTTGCATACTTTTCAAAATTTATAAATATTATCCACAACTATAACATTATCTCAAATCCACACCATAATATTAAAAAAATATTTCGAAAAAATTAAGTCTTTATTCATAAAATCTGGGGTCTCACAATCTCCCCTACTTATGAAATTTCGCCCTCGAAATTTACGTACGTACCTGGTATGCTGAAGAAATGAGGATACCTTGACTTCATTTCAGATTCTAACTCTTGAGGTATAACTTTTGAGTATTGAATACGATTCTTCTTATCCAAGATTTTAACATGTATCTCTTCATACGTTAAATCTTCTGTTATCTCGTCTAGTTCTAATTCAATAATGTGGTTCGGGTCGTCCATATAATTACGTAACATCGATACGTGAAAAACGTTATGAACACGCGACATACTTGGCGGTAAAACGAGTCTATAGGCCACAGTTCCTACTCAATCGAGGATTTTAAATGGGCCAATTAAATTGAGGGTTGAGATTTTCTCTCTTCATCGATTCTTGCTTATAGAATAACACCCTCTTGAACCTTCTTCTTCACATTCATCAGCTCTGAGTATGTAGCTTGAGCAGCTTTAACTTTATCGATTAAAGTCGATTTTAATCGTATATTCGTTATCTTCACGTTGGTCCCTAGAGTCTTTAACTATATCTCCATCATTTGTAAGTTATACGAATGGGTCTTTGTGTTAAGAACATCACACTCGCATACGATCTTCTACTCAACGCGTCAGCTACCACGTTCGCTTTTCCCACGATGATATTGAATGGTACGATCGTAATCTTCAACAGCTCGAGCCAACGTCTTTGGCACATTACATGTTCGTTTTGGGTGAAGAAAATATTTGAGGGTTTAAGAAATGGGTTTTGTACTGGGGTCAATACAAAATTCGATTTTACACTCTAGGGGTAGGCTAAGAAGTCTTCAAGAATACGTCAGGAAATTTATTAACAATAGAAATATCATTCAAAACTGTGATTCTCATCCAAGACTTGGTTAGCACGTCACATTGATACCTATCAACTTGTCACCGTTATTCACAACGTCCCCTACAAAAAGTTCGGCTTCGGTGTATTTCACACAAGGAAGTCAACAACGAAAGGACCGGGGCTTTTTACTTATGGCTTGATATGACAATGATTGACTTTAGTGGTTTGGTTGCTTGAATTCGCATAATAGGTTGGTTAGGAATATGAAAGCTAACAACCTTACGAAAAGCTTGATGAGTAGTTAACCAATCGATTCCTAAAATCGCATTAAAAGCAAGTTTTTTTCAAAGAGATAAGATCGACAGGTAACGTGAAAGTGTCGATTTGAATCAACAAGATTTATAAACAGTGGAGGTAACAAAGGTTTCTACTATCGAAGTTTCAACCAATAAGTCAAAGTCTAATGTTTTCGAAGTCAAATTTAAACGTTGAGCGCAAGCAAGAGAGATAAAAGAATGGGTAGAATCGGTATCTAATAAGGTATAGACTTCGCAAGAATTTATAATTAACTAACTCGTGATAACTTCGTTCGGGTCACTCACTTTTTGAGAAGTCATGAAAAACGCTCTTCTTGAAATCACCGACTTTGTTTTGTCCGTATCCGCCTTTGGTACCACCGTCCCAGCTGGACTTGACTTTGGTGCACGACAAAATCGGGCTAGGTGGCCTTCTTTTCCACAATTGTAACATGCTTTGGACTGCATCATGCAGTTTGGACTAATATGTCCCTCCTCTCCGCATTTGAAGCATACGACCGGCGGTCGTTCTCCTTCCTTAACAGGTGCTGGTGCTGTTGTCTTTCCATCATTATTGAACCTTCTCTTCTTGAAATTTTCACTTCTATTATCTTGGCCATGATTACTACCGAAGTGGTTACCATTCTTGGCATGATAATTTCCCCCACGATGGTTATCATTGTTCCGATGGTCGTTGCCACCGGTATAATTATTATCGTGTTGTTGGTCGTTACCTTTTGGTTGAGCTAACTCAACTGTCTCATGTGCTTCATTGCTTATCTCAGCATTTTCAGATGCCATTTTCAAACACTGTCATAAAACAAGGGTTAATTGACATGTCACATATTATCCCTATAATCTGACCGACTAATTAAATAACAAATAAACTTAGGTAGGTCATATTAGCGAAGAATTCCTCGTCTCTCCCCTCCTAGTTCTTGTCTCACATCTCAGCCAGGGATCATATCCCTAAGCTTTGATACCAATTGTGACGCCCCCAAAATAAGTATACATCACCCATCTTAAGTCGCCAAATATATGGTACAAAATTCAAATATAACTTAATTATACAACAGTCATGTAAAATACGACTAAACATATGCTGTGAGTTTTAATACAAATATTGTCATCTAGACAATATACAAACTCAATGGGGTCATCACTACATTTAATATTACACTATTTCACAGAATAGTGAGGACTATTAATGCACCATCTAGGACTATCACTCTGTTTCCCTCGTCTAGTCCCATCTACGTTCTCATTTTCTGAAGAGAACAATGAAAGCAAAAGGGTGAGCTCAACTAGCCCAGTAAGAAATATTATGACAAATATAATGCAGAATAAATTATCGTTAGCCTTCAACAGTGTTAAACTGATACAATATTAGAAACATCAAGTTTAACTGCAGCGGAGCAAACAATCCATTAGAAGAGTCAAGTAGAGAATAAAATCTACTATATTCTATGATTTAAAAGGTTTTTTTATCACTTTTATCGCTGAGACTCAGCTTAATAGATAATTCACATCATCAAATCATCCATGCACTACAGGTCAAGGATATTTTTTAGTATCACGACCACGAATTATCCAGGCACTACGGGCCAAGTATATTCGTGTATTAATCAATGGTCATGATCATGCCAACAACTGTCCATCAATGCACTACGGGCCAATGATGACTTTTTCCACATCATTTGTAACATTACGCTCATGATTATACCGAATAATCCCTGGTCATAATCATACCAAGTCCATCTATGCTCTACAGGTCATAGATGACTTTCAACATAATATAAACATGATGATGATGACAATGATATAAGAATTCAATAAAACAAGTTCAAGAATTAATTTATCCAGGAACCAATAACGTCTAAATTGTCAACATGATACTTCTCTGTGGAGTAAAATTCAAGAATGCTTAGAAGAATATTTCCATGAAAAGATAATGGATGAAGCACAAATATCAAGGATATTCCACTAATTTTATGGAGTATAGAAGCCAAAACTTTAACCAAAAGAGTATCATAGAATATATGAAACTGCAATGGATTTTTACCCGCCATGCGGTAATCCACGTGGACAACTCATTTCCATAATTTAATAAGAAATGAATACGAAGGGTCATTCACCATGCATGTGACAATCCACATAGACAGGTTATTCCAACAGAATAACAAAGAATGGAATAATAGAAGAATTCACCATGCATGCGATAAACCACACAGACAGGTTATTCCAACAGAATAATAAATAATGAAACCAGGTCCGGCGTAAACGCACGGACATGATATTTCGACAGAATAATAAATAATGGAACCAGGTTCGGAGTAAACGCACGGACAAGATATTTCGACAGAATAATAAATAATGGAACCAGGTTTCGGCGTAAACGCACAGACATGATATTCTGACAGAATAATAAAGAACGCAATATTGGAAGAATTTCACCAAGTATAGGATAGACCGCGTATACAGGTTATTCCAACAGAATAATAAAGAATGGAATAACAGAAGAATTTCACCATGTATGCGGTACTTCGCATAGACAGGTTATTCCAACATAATAATAAAGAATGGAATAACAGACTAATTTCACCATGTATGTGGTACTTCGCATAGACAAGTTATTCCAACATAATAATAAAGAATGGAATAATAGAAGAATTTCACCATGTATGCGGTACTTCGCATAGACATGTTATTCCAACATAACGATAAAGAATGGAATAACAGAAGTTCTCTTCATGAAGACGAAAGAATAATACCCCTTACGAGTACAACAAATAATATCCCTTACCTTTGAAAGAAGAGTATTCCGCCTGGTAGGGCGAGGATATACTCGAAGAAAATTTGCACTACGTTCAAAGCTTTCTTAAACTCTAAAGAAATACGCTCAAGATTATAGTAGAAGAACTCTTTCTATAGTTTCTCTCTCTAGAGTTTCAGTGAATTCGTAAGAAATAATGAAAGACTGAGCTTCTATTTATAGAAGAATGGACTGCATAGTAACTAATTCATGAACGGTCCAGATTGATTTACTTTTAATCGAACGGTCCATATTTAATCAAAATCTTTTAAATAAAATATAATATATTCTATTTATAATCTAATAAAACGAATAACTTTATAAAAGTATTCTGTTTTATATAAAAAGATTTTACTATGCAAAATACTATACAAGCACTATGCAACACTATGCATAATAGAATATAATATATTCTATTTATACAATAACTTTATAAAAGTATTCTGTTTTATATAAAAAGATTTTACTATGCATAATAGAATATAATATATTCTATTTATAAAATAATTTTATAAAAGTATTCTGTTTTATATAAAAAGCTTTTCTGTTTTATTACATTAATAATACTAATAAAACAAAACTGAATAACTTATCACGTAAATATCAATAATCAATACCGTGTGCTACTATGCAACCACGCGTATTACTGTACTTTAACTACCGAGTAGTTCAACAGTTTTTACGGTAAAACTTTCACCGTTATTCTCATAAAAATATTTTTGTCAGTTTTCTCCATCCGACAATAATTCTGTTGCGGTGTCAGACCCCAAATTATTAATAATTAAATTTTATTTTTTTCTATTTTAAAATAGTAAGGGTTGATTTGATTAATGTGGTTAGTTATGGGTAAAATGCACAAATATTTTAAATAAGCAGGTGGTTATAAAATATTCATTTTTTTCGAGGGAATATTCGTTTGGTCGTGAAATATTCTTGCTGTCGGGGAATATTTGTACGACGGCGCAGTCATTTGTGGGCCCCATAACGGAAAGCGATTAGATGAAGAAAACGACAAGTATACGTTGTTTATAAATAACGGCGTAGTTGTTACCGTTAACACTATTGGAATACCCGGTGGTTAAAACACTGTAATACGCGTTGTTGCACAGTAGCACACGGTATTGCACCAATTATTGATTCTTAATTAAGAAGGCACTACTCAATAATTATTACAGTAGTTACTGTTCAGTATTTTATTTTATTGATTCAATAATTGCTGCGTTGATATTTTATATTACTGTTGTTTCAATAATTGTCAGTACACAATATTTTCCATTATCGAAGCAATAATTCATATTATCTGAATAATATTATTAGAAAACATTATTGAAAATGTCTATATAGTTCTGTCAAAGGAGAGGTTTGGTCACCTAATTGCGCGCCAGTAAGGAGAAATTCTTATTGGAAAGCCCTCTCTTTCCTGGGAACAACCTTGTTGCCAGTACTGTGATTCTATAATATTATTTGTGAATAATTAATTATTGATTTATATGATGAGGAAAAATATTAATTTTATATGGATATAGATGGAGAAAATTTTTAAAGTGACAATTGTTGAAAATCGATATTTTTATCTTTTCTGATAAAATAATATTTTATTATATTATTATAATATAATAATGATGATATTTTTATAATGAATGTGAGATATATGAGTATATGAGGAGGAAGAGTATTTTTGTTGCAAAAGTTATTTAGCACATGTTTTGTGTGACGGTGGACCCCATTTCTTGACTGAAATTTGATTATAGCCTGTAAAATTATCCGTATGTGGATTTTGGTCAATTTCTATTTGGAATTTAGAAAACCTTTCTTCTGTAAAGTTGTAGAGAATTAAATTTCCTATAAAAAATCGCGAGATTCAAATTTTCTGATAAAAGGGCTATTTATTATAAATTATTGAAATTCCGAAATTCCTGAATAATTGATTTTTGAAAGTTTTAATTATTTTAAATAATAAAAAATGTTTTTTATACTTGGTTGACATCATTAGCATATGCAAGATGGCTGAGTTCAGATATTAGAATGTGTGCGTAGGAATTTATATATAATATATTAATATTATATTAAATTTTCTGCTTCGGTGTTCTAAGCATTTTCCTATAAATAGGGTGCTTAGGTTAGAATTGAAAATCACACCAGAAACTAAAGATTTCTCTCTCTTTCTCACTCTATATATTGAGAGTATTCTTGTGAGTATTTTAATACTTTGAGTGTTGCTATACGGTGTAAGTTTAAGTCATAGCTTATATGCGGTGTTTCAACTAGAAGTACTGTTTTTGCAAGGTAAGAGATGTTATTTTCTTCTCAAATGATATTATTTCTTCAATATCATTATGCTAAAATATTGGTTAGAACTTTTTATCAAATTTGGAACCTTTTCATGTTGGGATTACTATTCATGAGTTACTATTCACGAGTACTATTCACGAAGCATGATGATGTTTTTGTGAAATTTCTATCTTTTGGTGTCGGAGTTACTATTCACGTATACGACACTATTCACGAATACGACACTATTCACAGAAAAATTAAATTTTTGTTTTTCCTCCAAAATATCTATTATGGATACTAACTTTGATTGTATCCATGTTTTGATCATTCTTGAATTTTACTCCACTATGATTATTTATGAGGTATTTTTATACATGAAATAACTAAAATACGAATCCTTAATATTTATTCTTTTGTTTCACTGGATTCGTTTCATTTAAAATATTTTTCATTATCCTCCATCCTAAATGATGATATAATTGAATATCTTTGGCCTGTAGTGCAAAGATTAATGATTTCTGATGAATATCTTTGGCCCGTAGTGCAAAGGTGAACATGTGTTTAGATGAACATGACCAACTGGTGAATATCTTTGGCCTGTAGTGCAAAGATGAATATTTAATTCCAGATATATATTGATTGATGTTACAGGGATAAAATATCGACGACGAACTTTTAAATTCATATATAAAAGACAGTAGTTTGCATTCTCTACTTAACTCTTCTAATAAATTATTATTTTCGCTGCGAGGATTGATTTAAAACTGGTTGTCTATTGTATCCTATCAGATTTTTCCCTGTTGAAGACTCACGATAATTTGTTCTATGTTATCTTAGTCATAATATTCTTTACTGGACTAGTTGAGCTCACCCTTTTCCTTGTTATTTCATTTCTCTTCTCAGGAGGCGAGAATGTAACGAGTACTAGTCGGGGTGTGGAATGATGGTTCTAGAAGTTATTTTAGTAGTCCTCACCATTTTTGTAAAATAATGTATCAATAATTGAAATGAGGACTTATTTGAGTGTGGATATTGTCTAGATGACAATATTTGTATTTAAAGTCACAGTTTTTATGTTGTATTAATAAAGTTGTAGTTGTTTCTGTACCATGTATTTTGACGACTCAGAATGGGTGTTGTATACCTATTTTGGGGGAGTCACAGTTGGTATCAGAGCTTAGGGATATGGTTTCTGGCGGAGATCGGGGAATAGTACTAGGAGGGGAGAGACGAGTAATCCTTCGCTAGTGTGTCATACCTAAGCTTATTTGTTGGTTAGTTGAAGTATATGGTTAATATGTGATATGTTAATTTGTTTAATTAACCCTTGTTTTATGGCAGTATTTAAGAATGACAGCTGAGAATATTAACGGTGGAGTTTATGAGACCGTGGAAACACCTTTAATCACCACCTAGGGGAACGTGCAACAGGAATGCAATATTCCTCCTGTAAACAACACCACTGAGCAGACGATGAATGGCGAGATGTTTAGGAGTTTTTGCAGTTCATAAAAAATTAGACGAGGGAGACTCGTGTACAGAATACGGATGGAAATGATAGCAACGCGCGGCTTGTCACGGCCAAGCAGTTCAAAGAGTTGAGACCACCAGAATTTAAGGGAAAGCCAGATCCGATCATGGCAGAAATATGGGTCAAGCAAATTACTAAGATATTCGATGTCTTGGGATGCACGGAGGAACAGAAGGTTCCATTCGCCACATTTATGTTCCGTGGCGAGGCAGACTACTGGTGGGAGTCTGTGAAACGGACCCAGCCTGCCACACTTAGCATATCTTGGGAAACGTTTCAGAAACTTTTCAACGAAAAATACTTTCCTGAAAGTATTCGCCATATGAAGGAGGTAGAGTTTATTAGACTAGATCAAAACAACATGACGGTGTCCCAATACAAGGCGAAGTTCGCAGAGTTATCTAGGTTTGCACCTCATTTGGTAGAGAATGAGGAACGAATGACGAGGATGTTTCTGAGAGGTTTAAAACCCGAGATTCGACAATATCTTATCTCTCATAAATTTGCTTTATATTCAGATGTTGTCAACAGGGCTCAATTATTAGAGCAAGATAGCGAGTACGTTCAACCAAGGGACCGCAACCAGGGTCATACCGGTGGCAGCAGTCATCGGAGTAATGAAAACCAGCGGGGAGGAAAACATTCAGACAAAAGCGGTAACCACTCTGGTGGTAATTGTGGCCATGAAAATAGAAGAAGCGACTCGGGGGGAGATTTTAAAAAGAGAAGATTCAACAATGATAATGTGAAGACGTCAGCACCAGCAGCAACTAGTTCCAAGGGAGGAGAATGACCACCGGTCATATGCTATAAGTGCGAAAAAGAAGGACATATCAGCCCAAACTGTCCATAACAGTTTAAGGTATGTTATAACTGTGGAAAGGAAGGACATATCGCTTGAGATTGCACTGCAGCGAAACCAAGTCCAGCGGGGATGGTGACTCAAAAGGCTTTCCCAGAAAAGTCAAAGTCAACGGTTCCTGGAAGAGCGTCTGTTGTGACTGGTCAACACGCGAGGAACCCAAACGAGGTGATCACAGGTAAGCTAATCATAAATTCATGCGAAGTTTATACATTACTTGATACCGGTGCTACCCATTCATTTATCTCTCCTGCTTGTGCTCAACGTTTAAACTTGACTCCGGAGAAATTAGACTTTGACCTATCTATGGAAACTCCGTTAGGAGAAACTTTCATCACATCCACTGTTTATAAATCTTATTTGATCCAAGTTGGTACCATCACATTACCTGTTAACCTTATCTCTTTAAAGATACTTGCTTTTGATGTGATTTTAGGGATTGATTGGTTAACTACTCATCATGCCAAAATTGATTATTTTTGTAAGGTTGTTAGTTTTCATATTCCTAATCAACCTGTTGTTCGAATTCAAGCAACTAAACCATTAAAATCAATCACTGTCATATCAAGTCACAAAGCTATTCGTTTATTAAAAAATGGATGTCAAGCTTTCTTAGCCCATGTTATGGATTTGAATAAAGACACGTCAGCTTTGAATAATATTCCTGTTGTTAGTGACTTTCCTGACGTATTTCCTGAAGAAATTTCCGGTCTACCCCTTGAACGTGAAGTTGAATTCTTTATTGACCTTGAAGCTGGTACAAAGCCCATTTCTAAAACCCCATATCGAATGGCTCCTATTGAACTTCAGGAGTTAAAGGTCCAACTACAAGAGTTGTTGGACATCGGTTTCATTCGTCCTAATACATCTCCTTAGGGTGCTCCTATTTTATTCGTAAAGTAGAAAGACGGGAGTATGCGACTTTGTATTGACTACCGGGAATTAAACCATGTCACTATCAAGAATAGGTATCCGCTACCTCGTATTGATGACCTGTTTGACCAGTTGCAAGGAGCATAATTCTTTTCAAAAATCGATCTTCGTTCTGGATATCATCAGCTGAAGGTTAAAACTGAGGATATTCCAAAGACTGCTTTCAGAACTCGGTACGGGCATTATGAATTTTTAGTCATGTCTTTTGGATTGACTAATGCTCCTGCTGCTTTCATGGATATGATGAACCGAGTATTCAAGGAATATTTGGATCAGTTCGTTGTTGTCTTTATTGATGACATCCTCATCTATTCCAAAAGCCGTGAAGATTATGAGCGCCATTTGAAGTTGGTACGACAAAGGCTTTGTGATAACAAGCTATATGCCAAACTGAAGAAATGCGAGTTCTGGCTTGAGGAAGTAGCATTCCTTGGGCACATGGTGTCAAAACATGGAGTGTCTGTTGACCCGACGAAGATTGAAGCAATACAAAGTTGGGAACAACTGAAGATGGTGATTGAAGTACATAGCTTTCTGGGCTTAGCTGGTAATCTAAGATTCGTGGAAGAATTTTCTCGAATCGCTACTCTGTTAACTCAGCTGACTCGTAAAGATACAAAATTCGTATGGAGCGAGGAATGCGAGAAGAATTTCCAAAATCTCACGAGGAGACTCATTTTGGCACCTGTTTTGACAATACCATCTAGTTCAGATGGATTTGTTATCTACAGCGATGCTTCAGGCAAAGGTTTAGGGTGTGTTCTCATTCAACGTGGGAAAGTCATAGCCTATGCCTCGCGGCAACTTAAAGAATATGAGAGGAATTATCCTACTCGTGATCTAGAGTTGGCAGCAGTCGTTTTCGCGTTAAAGATCTGGAGGCACTATCTATATGGGGAGAAAGTGGAGATATATTCAGACCATAAAAGCCTCAAATATTTCTTCACTCAAAAAGAACTCAACATGCAGCAACGACGTTGGCTCGAGCTGTTGAAAGATTACAACCACACTATTCAATATCATATTGGAAAAACAAACGTGGTAGCTGACGCGTTGAGTAGAAGATCATATGCAGGAACGAGTGCGATGATGTCAAATATACGCATAGAACCGACTTTAATCGAAAAGGTTAAAGTTGCTCAAACCACAGACCCGGAGCTGATGCGTATGAAGAAGAAAGTACACGAAGGTGCTATTCCAGAAGCAAGAATCGATGAAGAAGGAATACTTCGAGTCCACTCTAGACTTTGTGTTCCTAACGATTCTGACTTGAAGCATATAATCATGATGGAGGCACACAACACACCGTTTGTAATGCATCCTGGGTGTACCAAAATGTATCAAGATCTTCGACATACATTTTGGTGGAATAATATGATGAGAGAGATTGCAAAGTTTATCTCGATGTGTTTAACTTGTCAACGTGTAAAGGTGGAGCATCAAGTACCAAAGGGTCCATTGCAACCACTTAAGATTCCGAAATGGAAGTGGGAACACATTACCATGGATTTCGTTATGGGTCTTCCCACAGTTTCTCAAGGCATAAATGTGATTTGGGTTATTGTTGATAGATTAACCAAGTCTGCCCATTTCTTGCCAATACGGGAGACTTATTCCCTTGAACGTCTTACTAGTATGTATGTGAATGAGATTATGAGGTTGCATGGCATGCCAGTATGCATAGTTTCGGATCATGACCCAAGATTCACTTCAAGATTTTGGGTTAGCTTGCAAAAAGCTATGGGGACGGATTTACTATTTAGTTCGGCATACCATCCTCAAACGGATGGATAATCAGAGAGGACTATTCAAACTCTTGAAGATCTATTAAGACTTTGTGTCCTATACTTCAAAGGGAGTTGGGATAAGTATTTACCATTGGTGGAATTCTCCTACAACAACAGTTATCAGGCAAGTATAGGTGTGGCTCCATTTGAAGCATTGTATGGACGAAAGTGTCGCTCTCCAATATGCTGGGATGAGGTGGGAGAAGCAACGTTGTTGGGACCAGAGTTGGTACGAATGACTATAGAAAAGATCCAAATGATTCGATAATGTATACAAACGACACATGATCGACAAAAGAGTTATGCGGATCTTCATTGAAAGGACGTGGAATTTAGTATTGGGGATCACGTATTATTGCGTGTTGCTCCATGGAAAGGAGTTACAATATTTGGGAAGAGAGAAAAGCTCAATCCACGATTTATTGGTCCATTTCAGATTCTTGACCGAGTAAGATATGTGGCATATAGACTCGCGTTACCTCCAAGTATGTCTCGTGTTCATAATGTTTTTCACGTATCCGTGCTTCGTAAATATGTGAAAGACCCGAACCATGTTATTGAGTTAGAACCGGACGAGATAGCCGAAGACTTAACGTATGAAGAGGTACCTGTCAAGATCTTGGATAGGAAGGAGCATGTCCTACGCACGAAGGTCATACCACAAGTTAAAGTTTTGTGGAGAAACCATGCTATTGAGTAAATGACCTGGGAGTTGGAAACGGAAATAAAAGCGAGGTATCCTCATCTTTTCGAAACACCAGGTACGTACGTCAATTTTGAGGACGAAATTTCATAAGGAGGAGAGGTTGTAAGACCCAAAATTATTAATAAATGAAATTTATTTTCCTCTATTTTGAAATAGTAAGGGTTGATTTGATTAATGTGGTTAGTTATGGGTAAAATGCGCAAATATTTTAAATAAGCATGTGGTTATAAAATATTCATTTTTGTCGGAGAATATTCGTTTGGTCGTGGAATATTCTTGCTGTCGGAGAATATTCGTATGACGGCGCAGTCTTTTGTGTGTCCCATAACGGAAAGTGATTGGATGAAGAAAACGACAAGTATAAGTTGTTTATAAATAACGGCGTAGTTGTTACCGTTAACACTGTTGGAATACCCGGTGGTTAAAACACAGTAATACGCATTGTTGTACAGTAACACACGGTATTGCACCAATTATTGATTCTTACTTAAGAAGGCACTACTCAATAATTGTTACAGTAGTTATTGTTCAGTATTTTATTTTATTGATTCAATAATTGCTGCGTTGATATTTTATATTACTGTTGTTTCAATAATTATCAGTACACAATATTTTCCATTATCGAAGCAATAATTCATATTATCTGAATAATATTATTAGAAAACATTATTGACAATGTCTATATAGTTCTGTCTAAGGAGAGGTTTGGTCACCTAATTGCGCGCCAGTAAGGAGAAATTCTTATTGGAAATCCCCCTCTTTCCTGGAAACAACCTTGTTGCCAGTACTGTGATTCTATAATATTATTTGTGAATAATTAATTATTGATTTATATGATGAGGAAAAAATATTAATTTTATATGGATATAGATGGAGAAAATTTTTAAAGTGACAATTGTTGAAAATCGATATTTTTATCTTTTCTGATAAAATAATATTTTATTATATTATTATAATATAATAATGATGATATTTTTACAATGAATGTGGGATATATGAGTATATGAGGAGGAAGAGTATTTTTGTTGCAAAAGTTATTTAACACCTGTTTTGTGTCGGTGGACCCCATTTCTTGACTGAAATTTGATTATAGCCTGTAAAATCGTCCGTATGTGGATTTCGGTCAATTTCTATTTGGAATTTGGAAAACCTTTCTTCTGCAAAGTTGTAGAGAATTAAATTTCCTATAAAAATTCGCGAGATTCGAATTTTCTGATAAAAAGGCTATTTATTATAAATTATTGAAGTTACAAAATTCCTGAATAATTGATTTTTGGAAGTTTTAATTATTTTAAATAATAAAAACGTTTTTTATACTTGGTTGGCATCATTAGCAGGTGCAAGATGGCTGAGTTCAGATCTTAGAATGTGTGCGTAGGAATTTATATATAATATATTAATATTATAATAAATTTTCTTTTTCGGTGTTCTAAGCATTTTCCTATAAATAGGGTGCTTAGGTTAGAATTGAAAATCACACCAGAAACTAAAGATTTTTCTCTCTTTCTCACTCTATATATTGAGCGTATTCTTGTGAGTATTTTAATACTTTGAGTGTTGCTATACGGTGTGAGTTTAAGTCAAAGCTTATATCCAGTGTTTCAACTAGAAGTACTGTCTTTGCAAGGTAAGTGATGTTATTTTCTTCTCAAATGATATTATTTCTTCAATATCATTATGCTAAAATATTAATTGAAACTTTTTATTAAATTTGGAACCTTTTTATGTCGAGATTACTATTCATGAGTTACTATTCACGAGTACTATTCACGAAGCATGATGATGTTTTTGTGAAATTTCTATCTTTTGGTGTCGGAGTTACTATTCACGTATACGACACTATTCACGAATACGACACTATTCACAGAAAAATTAAATTTTTGTTTTTCGTCCAAAATATCTATTATGAATACTAACTTTGATTGAATTTATGTTTCGATCATTCTTGAATTTTACTCCATTATAATTATTTATGAGGTATTTTTAGACATGAAATAACTGAAATACGAATCCTTAATATTTATTTTTTTGTTTCACTGGATTCGTTTCATTTAAAATATTTTTTATCATCCTCCGTCCTAAATGATGATATAATTGAATATCTTTGGCCTGTAGTGCAAAGATTAATAATTTCTGATGAATATCTTTGGCCCGTAGTGCAAAGATGAACATATGTTTAGATGAACATGACCAACTGATGAATATCTTTGGCCTGTAGTGCAAAGATGAATAGTTAATTCCAGGTATATATTGATTGATGTTACAGGGATAAAATATCGACGACGAACTTTTAAATTCATATATAGAAGATAGTAGTTTGCATTCACTACTTAACTCTTCTAATAAATTATTATTTCCGCTGCGAGGATTGATTTAAAATTGGTTGTCTATTGTATTCTATCATATTTTTCCCTGTTGAAGACTAACGATAATTTGTTCTATGTTATCTTAGTCATAATATTCTTTACTGGGCTAGTTGAGCTAACCATTTTTCTTGTTATTCCATTTCTCTTCTCAGGAGGCGAGAATGTAGCGAGTACTAGTCGGGGTGTGGAATGATGGTTCTAGAAGTTGTTTTAGTAGTCCTCACCATTTTTATAAAATAATGTATCAATAATTGAAATGAGGACTTATTTGAGTGTGGATATTGTCTAGATGACAATATTTGTATTTAAACTCACCGTTTTTATGTTGTATTAATAAAGTTGTAGTTGTTTCTGTACCATGTATTTTGACGACTCAGAATGGGTGTTGTATACCTGTTTTAGGGGCGTCACATGCGGGGTCCATCAATGATTGTACCGTCGTACGAATATTCTCCGACAAAAAGAATATTCCCCGACCAATCGAATATTATACAACAACTTGCATACTTTTCAAAATTTATAAATATTACTCACAACTATAACATTATCTCAAATTCACACCATAAATTTAAAAAAATATTTCGAGAAAATTAAATCTTTATTCATAAAATTTGGGGTCTCACAATAAATATATGAACAAATAAATTATTAATTCAAAGATAAATAATATCATTTATATTATATAAATAAATGAACAATTATTTTAGATTTCAAAATTTATTTATTTTAGGGTTAATTTTTTTTTTTCTATTGAAGTGAGCCCCAACTTACATTTATATTATTAAACTGAATATTTTTTATAATTTGACACATTGATTTATAATTTTTTTACGAATCATTACAAAATTCGTTAAGTTGTTAACTTTTAACAAAATATCAAGCATGTGAGAGACTAATTATGTCATATATTAGGCATTGTGGGAAAATGAGTTTTTTTATGCCGGCATAATAATTGAATATGAATATTTTACAATTTTATATATTTGGATTTTTTTCCATTCATGTTCAATTATCATTTTCGAATAGAATTTTTTGGATAAAAAATACTTAAAAATGAAATCAGTAAACTGAATTAAATAATTAAAACAAGTGAAACATTAAACAAAACTAAAAATTAAAAGCTGCATGGGTTCTTCGTCAAAAATCTAAATTGTTGCCATAACTTTCGAATATACTGCAGAACTAATAAAATCTCTCCAAAGAAACCCTAGTAATTGCCTCTGCGTTTTTGTCCAATAGATGCCTGTAAGGATTGTGATAGTGTTTTGGGTTTCTATATAAAAGAAATTACAGTTGCCAAAATTAACTAAAGAGAAAGGAAAAAAATAGATAAAATATTTCATTCATTGCTCATCTTCAACCGGACTTCAATTCCCTATTTTATAGTAGGAAAACCTACATCTACTGCATCAAAATTATGGGGAGAGCACGTGGGAGCTATATAAATGAAAGAAATTAAAGACAAATAATTGATACTCTTGAGCTGAGCTGGCACATGAAAAACTGACTCCATTTCGTAACAAAGCTTCCCCCTCTAAGAATCCTTGTCCTCAAGGATGAAAATTGAGAAATTTCTGATGAATCATATAGGCATCCTCCCAAGCGGAATCTGTCGGGATATTACTGAACCATTGGATTAAGTATTGAACTACAACAGTGTTGTTCCTCTTCACCATCATGCGCTCAAGCATTGCAATAGGTTCAACCAAGAGTTGCCCCCCATCCCCTACTGGTGGCAACATTACCTCATCTATATTTGCAGCACCTAGATTCTTTTTACGGAGTGACATATGGAAAATTGGGTGAATTAGGCTACCTGCATGTAGGTCTAATCTATAAGCCATAGCTCCAACATTTTCCTTAATTTGAAACGGTCCATAAAATCGTGGGGCAAGCTTGAAATCCCGACGCATAGAAATACTTGTTTGTCTATATGGTTGCAATCGAAGGTATACCCAGTCCCCGAGACTGAACTCATGCTCAGTTCTATGTTTATCCGTCTGGAATTTCATTCTTTATTGGGTGTTGGTTAGGTTGTCTTTGAGAATAGACAATCAAACAGAGAGGTTTTTAAAAAAGGTACACACTTTTTCCAGTCTAGGGGTCTCGGCAGCCTGTAGAGTCATCATTGGTGGTGGGTACCCAAACAAGGCTTGAAAAGGGGAGACCTTAATAGTACTGTGGTAATTGGTGTTATACCACCATTGTGCTAGGCTGAGTCATTGTCTCCATTTCTTTGGTTTTTGACTAGTAGCACACCTCAAATATGTTTCCAAACATTTGTTCAATCTTTCGGTATGGGGATGATAAGAAGTGCTAAAATTGAGTTGTGTACCCAATAACTTGAACAACTCCCTCCAAAACTGCCTAAGGAACAGAGGGTCTCGATCACTTACAATAGGTTAGGGAATGCCATGTAATTTGGCAATGTTATCTAGAAACAGTTGGGCTAGGATTTTAGCTTCAATAGGGTGTTGCAGGGGAATAAAATGCCCAAACTTAGTAAACATATCTACGATGACCCAAATGATAGTGTAGCCTTCAGATTTCGAGAGTCCAGTTATGAAGTCCATTGATATGTCTTGCTAGGCTCCATTTGGAATTGGAAGTGGTTGTAGCAGACCTGGGAGTGCCACATTTTTAGTCTTATGTTTTTGGCAAATGTCACATTGTTGTACGTACGTAGCTTTGGATGTTTGTTCTCATATTTGGTCAGTGAAAGTATAGAGAGGCTCTCCTGTAGGTGCCAGTGATTCCGGAGTGTTCGTTGAGCCCGATTGAATGAAGTTGTTCAATAATTCTTGTTTTTATGTTTCCATTGCTGCCCACATAAATTTGTTGGTTGTGCCGCAAGAGCCTGTTGTCCAGGGAAAAAGGGTGGATTGTTGGACTTGTCAATACTGAGTCGAGTAATTAGCTTCTCAGCTTCCTTGTCTCCTTCTAAACTTAATTACTATAACTTCTTTCATCCATTCAGGTTGAATAATTGTGACAACAGCACAACTGCTTTCCACTTCTTACCTGTTGCCCTATTTTCTCTTCCTTCCTTATGTATAATTGTATAATCAAAGCCCAACATCTTTGTTATCCATTTTTGTTGGAGGGTATTTGTAATTTTCTGCTCAAGTAAATACTTGAGACTTTGGTGATATGTTTTAATGACAATGGGTATCCCATAAGATAGTGTTTCCATTACTGGACAAGCAAAGAGTATTGCATACATTTCCTTCTCATAAGTAGATCATCCAAGCTATTTTGGACCAAAAGATTTACTCAGACAAGTAAGTGGATGTCCCTTTTGCATTAGAACGGCCCCAATCCCAGAGTGACAAGCATCTGTTTCTAAAGTGAAGGGGATACTGAAATTGAAAGTAGTATGCACACAAGCCAATCATGTTTGTTGGTAAAGCATATACTTTGTAACAATCTTATTCATTTATCAATAAAAATAATAATTTATTAAGGCTTTTAATTATCTACATGATGTTGCTTTATAATACGTGATAAACCCATAATTTTAAGCAAATGCTTTAAGAATAATGATGATGATCATTCTAATGAGATCTAAATTCTTAGAAAGCTTAAAAACTAAAATAGTTCTCAATCGTTGGATTACTAAATTGGGGATTAGTGAATCTGAATAGATTGGTACATACGTTGTTTGCTCATTGGATGAGGATTGTTGATCTCATGATTATTTGTGTGGAGACACTAAAACAAGTATGTAGGTGCTTATTGGAGAATAAATACACTGAACGTAGCTCACTAAGGAATACCTAATGGAGATTTATTACCTGTTAATAGATATTCATATAGTGATAGTAGTACAAGTGATCCTTGGACTTGAGATCATCATAGTATCTTGTGTATGATGAATTATACTTTGACTTATTCCTTAAAACCCTTAGGTATATAAAAGGGTATGCTTGGGTATAATAAGTTTTACATGGAGATAATGTATGATCAATAAAGAATCTACCATTTGTAGTAAAAGAAGAGAAATGTCATATGTGATTCAATAAATGACAACACAATAGTCCTTGGCCAAAGCAGAATAAAATTAGAAAGTAGTTTCTAATTTGCATTATTTGGAGTTGCGCATATATGAATCGAAATACATATAATTAAATAAAATAAGACTTAACAATAATTTCATGTCTTATATTTAATCGGAATATTGTATGGTGGAATGATTGAATTGTACGGTAACTATTTATTCAAATATTTTTTATGATTAATGTTAAAATCTATATTATGTGAAAAGTCGTTAATCGATAAGGAGACTTATCTCTATTGTAGAATAAATATTATTTATTTAAATAAATTAATAGTTTAATTTATTTAATTAAATAAGATTAGAATTGTTCTAATTGATTTATTCACAACCGATTTAATATGGAGATCTTAAAGGGTCACACTATAAAAGGATGAATAATTATTTAAGAAGTTAATGACATAATCATAATAATAAGTTAAGTATATTTAATTTAATCTATGGTGATAGAATAAATTAAATAGCTTAATATTTATTATTTAATATTTTGAAAATATTAAATATAAATTAATAAGATAAGTCTTATTATTATTATTATTTAATTTCTAAAGGAGTTTGAGAATTAATTAATAAAAGTACTCTCATATATTCCTAATAAGATTAAGAGGTTTAATTAATTAAAAGAGTTTAATTAATTATCCCTAATAAGATTAGGGAATTTAATTAATTAAATGAATTTATTTAATAAAATAATACCTTAATTCTAATTAGATTAGAAGGGTTAAATGATATCTTTATAAGAGGAGTCTTATATAAGATATCAAGTAGACGTGATTTCAATTGTTGGAGAGTACACTTTCTTTTTTCTATAGAGATAGAAAAACTAGGGTTTTGCCAAATACCCATCTTCTTGAATTTTTCTTCTTCCTTGGTGGATCACCTCTAGAGGCCACACACTTGGGTGGCTAACGTTGATCAAAGGAATAAATCAAACGCGGTAGATTCAAGTTGAACGCGAAAAAGATTTAGAGGTGAACTTGTACATGAGGAAGCTCGAATCTTCAAGGGTATAATTCTTGTTCTTCTTCTTTTCGTTTAATTAATAATTGTGCATAAAGGATGATCATGGTATATGATTTGTAAAATTTTAAAACTCTAAATTTCCATGTTTTCGCTTATTTTGTGCAATTTGATTGCGTCCATGAATCTTACAAACCTAACAGTGGCATCAAAGTCAAACCTTTATGCGAATTATTAATTGTTCAGATTCGATATGTATGTTGATATGTGCTTAGAACAATTTTTTTGGGCATAATTATTGGTATAAAATCATATTTTTGGGGGAAAACTACGCAATTCGCAAACTCCGTGTTTTTGATACTGATGACGTGGTGCTGCAGCACCTGATGCTAGTTCACTAGCGACGGTGTAACGCCACTTTTCAAAAACTAAAATATATATTTTTATTTTAATTTTTATTATTTTTTTGTTTTTTATTAAGATAAAAGGTTTATTTTAATTAAAATTAAATTAAATGTTTGTGCAGTAATTCTAAATTAAAAATAAATGAGTTTATTTTTATTTGGAACTGGATTAAAATAAAGTTGTTTATTTTAATTGGAATTGGAATCCACGTTTGTTTGAATAAAAGAGTTTATTCAAAAGTTTTATAATAACTTGGAATTGAATTTCACGTTTGTTTGAATAAAGGAGTTTATTCAAAAGTTTATTTTAATTGGAATTAGATTCCACGTTTGTTTGAATAAAAGAGTTTATTCAAAAATGTTTTATATTAACTTAGAGTTGGATTCCATGTTTGTTTGAATAAAAGAGTTTATTCATATATGAAATTGAATTCAATATTTCCTAGAATAAAGGAGTTTATTCACATATGGAATATGATTCCAAGTTTCTTAAAATTATAAAGGTGTTTAATTTTAATAAGGAATATGATTCAACTAATTTTATTTTTCCAGCAATTTAAAGTTTAAATAAAAAAAGTTCTATTTTGTACTTGAAATTGGATTCCTTATTAATTAAAATAAATGAGTTTATTTTGATTGGGAATTTGTTTAAAAATAAAAGAGTTTATTTTTATTCAAAATTGGATAAAATAAAATAAAGAAATTTATTATGATTTTGATTAAAATAAATGAGTTTATTTTGTTTCAAAATTAGATTTTATGCTAATTAAATTGCCCATTAAATCGATATCAATGTATAAATTGAATATTTATTATTCATGAGATGAATGTTATTTATTGATGCATATGATTATGTGTATGATAATAAATGAGATTGATCAGAGAATAAGTTCACTGAACGTGGCTCGCTAAGAAATACCTAATGGAGTTTTACTTGCATGTTAGTAGGAATTCCTGTAGTGATTGTAGTACAAGTGATCCTTGGACTTGAGGTCATCATAGTATCTTGTGTATAATGAATTATACTTTGACTTATTCTTTAAGACCCTTATGCTACGTTTGGATTGGTGGAATAGGAGGGAGAATGGAATGAATTATTTCGTTGGAATGATAAAAATGTTGTTTGGTTTGTTTATTTTGTTTTCCTCCTGGAATGATAATTAACTTAAAATTTTAATTTTTATTCCTTGAGGGGTGGCCAGGAATAAATCATTCCATCCATTATTTTTAAATAATTAACAAATATACCCCTAAAGATATAATAGCGCTTTTTACACATTCATTCGATTCGATCGATCTGGGAACGACGAGAGAGAAGGAGCCGAGGATAGGAGATACAAATCTTCAATTGATTGATCCAGCAGATCTGAAGGCTCTCCAAAACCCTCACCATCATATCGTCTAACAATTCAGTTTATTCCTTCTTTTTTTGTTGTTTTTTTTTCTTCATTTCGATTATTTGCAACCAAGTTAATAGTTCTTGATCTTCAATTGATTGATCTATGGTTTGTAACATGGAGAATGATATAATAGTGCTTTTTTCTGTTTGTTGTTTTTTTTCTTCACAAGTCAGATCTGAAGGCTCTCCAAAACCCTCACCATCATATCGTCTCAAATCTAGTCGATTGTTTGTTTAAAATCACGTTGCCGGATCTATTACAGTTCTTATGTTATAAATTTTTGGGATAATTTTGCTCTTCCTTATCCATACTGAAAGTATATATCAAATTATATATTACAGTTCTAGTGTTAGAAATTTTGGGATTTCTTTGAGCATAATTTGTCCAGATATTAGTCCAATTGAATTGTTCAATAGGTGTTTGATGAAATGTCTCATTGAATATAACACTAGCTATTTTTATTTGCATGAAAGAAAGAGAGTACTGACCTTAGATAGCTATATAATTATCCATTTTGTGGACAATTAGACAACTCTTTTCCTTTTTGTAAACTCAAACTTAAAATACCCAATGTTTTTCAGGGACAATCAGACAACTCTTTTCCTTTTTGTAAGTCAGTCACATAATTTTACAACTCCCATATTAATGATATAACTGTATCAACATTTTTGTGGAGAGTTGTGTTGCATTTTGGAGTAAACTAGAGTGCAGGAGTAATTTATCATGTCAGGCTGACAATTTTTGGCACTCATCTAGATTTTCTGATTTGGTGAAACATATATGATACAAGGATCTGTGTGTTAGCTGTGCCTTTATTAGAATATTGCATGATGACAAAAGTGAAAGAAAAGACAATACTATAACAATATCGTCTTCCTTAGATGAAAATATATAATACTAATATACTATCATTTGTATCAGAAAGCTCTTACACGGTTGAGTTTTATTGAATAGTTAGTTCTCTGGACTACTATACTGTTTAATTGGTTCCATAAAGTGCTTAAAACTCTGTTTTGCTGTATTTTTGAAACCTTTAAATTTGATTTTGACTTTCCCCTATTTTTTTGCTGATAAACAAATGTGTAAAGAGTTAGCTTTGCTCAGCAGTTGTAACATGAAAATATCCATCAAAAAAATAACTCCCAGTTATGCTACTTATTTTAACATTCAAGTTTGTATAACAACATTTATACTCGTATAGAAGCTTTTCCAGTTTCATGGGAATGGATAAATGTTGATTGCTCTTGACAGTTTATAGTGGTTGCATTGATTCTACTTTCTTAGTTTGTCTACATGAATTTGAATTTTTTTTAAAAACTGAGCTTCAGCTTCAATATAAGATTTAATTTTATCCTAGGATTTTTTAGAGTGATCATTTATTTTTAGTATTGTATTTGTCATACTTTTAGTAAATTTTTAGCCTTTTAGACCCATTAAAATAGTTTTAGCCTTTTATAGGTGGAAAAATTAAGTACATTGATTCCTTATTCCGAATACACACAGATCTTTGTTTTGAAGCATAGCGAATGAACTGTTTCATTATTGCTTTCATTATAATATGTTTCTTGAATTTGTTTTACAATATGTTTATTGTTTGAGTTTGCTCTTACTTTTTCAATTGAATTGCAGTCATGGCTCGTCGTAGATTAGACAAACGGAAGAGAATGAAGAGATTAATTGCCTTTTTTTTATTTTTGGTCCGAAATAGTTGCCATGGTTACCTTATTCATGCAATTTGTTATATCTATGGCACGACATAGACATATGAGAGCATTTAATCGACCAAAGTACACCCTTTCTTGCTCGAATGATCTAAAATTTATGAGGGAGCTAGTGTATGACAGTGACATTACATGCCACAATTACCTTAGAATGGATAGGGCAAGTTTTACCAAATTATGTGATATTTTACATACCACAGGCAAATTTAGTAGTACAAAGTACCTTCAAATAGATGAACAAGTTGTCATATTCTTGTATGTGCTAGCCCATCATGTGAAAAATCGTGTCATAGTATTACAATTTCGTCGATCCGATGATACAATTAGTAGGCATTTCAACAACATACTCAATGCCGTTATAAGATTGGAAGGTCAACTTTTTAAGAAACCGAAACCTATACGTGAAAACTCTACTGACGATAAGTGGAAATGGTTCAAGGTATTTCTTTAACTTAGATATTTGTTATCCTACCAGAACAAGCTTTTTTTAAATTACATATTTATCATTATGTTTTTGAAAAATATAAGTATTTCTTACTAGGGTTGTCTAGGGGCTTTGGATGAAACATACATAAAGGTTCATTTCCTTGAAGAAGATAAACCTAGGTATCAAAATCGAAAAAATGAGATTACAACTAACGTGTTAGGTGTTTGCTCCCCGGAGATGCAATTTATCTACGTCATACCTGGTTGGGAAGGGTCCGCAGCAGATGGTAGGGTAATTTATTCTGCAATGCATCGTAATCATGGTTTGAAAGTAAATCGAGGTAAGAAATAAGAAATATCTTAACATAATTTAATATGTATAGACTTACACTAACAAAAACAAATAAACACAACCCCATTTAACATCCTTTTTTATTTGGTTAAGGTAACTACTACCTTGTAGATGCTGGATATACCAATGGAAAGGGCTTTCTTGCACCTTTTAGAGGTCAAAGATATCATTTAAATGATTGGTTGGATGATGGACATCGACCTACGACTGCCAAAGAATTGTTTAACATGAAGCACTCCTCAGCTAGAAATGTCATAAAGCGTTGTTTTGGCCTTTTGAAGAAAAGATGGGGAATTCTTAGAAGTCCTTCATTTTATCCTATTAGGACACAAAATAAAATAATTGTTGCTTGTTGCCTAATGCATAACTTTATAAGGCAAGAAATGGATATTGATCTGTTCGAAGATGAGGAGATAGAAGTCAACCATGAGGAAACTAGAGTTGATGAAGACTAAATCAATACAATTGAGACATCCCATGTGTGGACAAACTTTAGAGAAAATCTTGTTGTTGAGATGTTTGATGTGTGGAGGGCTGACCATAGTTTATAGTTTAAAATTGTGTTATTTATTATTAGTAGTACCTTTCAATGCTTATTGTATCGATTAATAGGATTTTGTATGATACTTATGTTTTAAGATTGAGATGTTTGAAATGTTTTCTTGTTCTATCTCCCCTCTCAGTTTGATGAAGCCAGTTTGAGATATTAGTGTGAATATCAGTTTGATGAAGCCAGTTTGAGATATTAGTATGATACTAATATCAGTTTGAGATATTAGTTTGAGAATATGATACTAATATCAGTTTGAGATATTAGTATGATATCAGTTTGAGATATTAGTTTGAGATATTAACTTGATATTGTACATTCCTCTTAACAATTGGCCGAGACGAAAAAAGAAAAGAAAAATGATCTTGAGCTGCTGTTACATGTAGAAGCAACATCATCATCAACTGTGAATTCTTGTTGATTGTATCACTGCTCTAACTTTGTTAATATCTTGATTAGATATCCTTATATCAATATATATGGAACACTGGGTACTTTCATTTCCCAATATCGAATCTGAGCAGTCACATGGATCTTCATAATTGACGATTTTGATATGATATTCTTTTCTTAAATACTTTTGAGGTATAGTTTCTGCTTGGTTGGTCCAACCCATTCACCATGAAGCATTCTCTTTTTTAATTTGTCCTTAGCTTATTAGGCACTCACCATGTAAGTATGTCAATTGATAATTTACTGTAACAGGCTAAACCAACTAATGTTGCGAAGCTTTGAGATTTACTGCATGCACTGTATTTTTATTATGCATACACTAATAAAAGAATTAATTTATATTTGGACAAACTTCAATTTATGATGGATTCTCAAGATTATTATGCGTATAGTAAAAAAAAATTATATGAAAAAATTATACGAAAAAGTATAGTAAAAAAAGAAGAAGAATATAATTATAAAAAAAATCTAGAGAAATATGTGTTAAATTTTTAATATAAATTGAATTTAAGTTAAATTTGAACATTTGGGGGTATTTAAGTCACTCTCTAATTATTTATTTCATTCTTAGATGTATTACTAACATCAACCAAACATGTACAAGGAATATTAAAAAATCATTCATTCCCTTCCTTATTCATTCCCTACTCTATTCCATTCCTTCAATCCAAATGTAGCATTAGGGTATATCAAAGGGAATGCTTGAATATAATAAGTTGTACATGGAGATAATGTATGATCAATAAAGAATCTACCGCTTCTAGTAAAATAAGTGAAATATCATATGTGATTCGATAAATGACAATCCAGTAGTCCTTGGCCAAGGCAGAATGAAATTAGAAAGGAGTTTCTAATTTGCATTATATGGTGTTGTGCATTTAAGAATCGAAAAACATATAATTAAATAAAATAAGATTTAACAGTAATTCCATGTCTTATATTTAATTGGAACATTGTATGGTGGAAGGATTGAATTGTACGGTAACTATTTACTCAAAGGTTCTTTTATGATTAATGTTGAAATTTATATTATCTGAAAAGTCGTTGATCGCTAGAAAGGCTTATCCCTATTGTAGAATAAATATTTTTTGTTTGAATAAATTAATAGTTTAAATTATTTATTTAAAAAAGATTAGAATTGTTCTAATTGATTTATTCACAACAGGTTTAATATGGAGAACCTAAAGGGTTACACCATAAAAGGAAGAATAATTATTTAAGAAGTTAATGGGATATTCATAATAATAAGTTAAGTATATTTAATTTAATCTATGGTGATAGATTAAATTAAATATCTTAATATTTATTATTTAATATTTTGGAAATGTTAAATATAAATTAATAAGAGGAGTCTTATTATTATTATTACTACTACTACTATTATTATTATTATTTAATTTCTAAAGGAGTTTGAGAATTAATTAATAAAAATATTCTCATATACTCTTAATGTGACGCCCCAAAAATCGGTATACATCACCTATTTTGAGTCGCCAAATACATGGTACAAAATTCAAATACAACTTAATTATACAACAGTCATGTAAAATACGACTAAACATATGCTGTGAGTTTTAATACAAATATTGTTATCTAGACAATATACAAACTCGATGGGGTCCTCATTAAATTTATTATCACACTATTTCATAGAATAGTGAGGACTACTAATGCTATTATCTGGACCATCACTCTGTTCCCCGACTAGTCCCTGCTACGTTCTCATTTCCTGAAGAGAACAATGAAAGCAAAAGGGTGAGCTCAACTAGCCCAGTAAGAAATATTATGACTAAGATAATGGAGAATAAATTATCATTAGCCTTCAACAGTGTTAAACTGATAAAATATAACAAACATCAAGTTTAACTGCAACAGAACAAGCAATCCACTAGAAGAGTCAAGTAGAGAATAAAATCTACTATCTTCTATGATTTAAAAGGTTTTTCATGACTTTTATCGCTGAGACTCAGCTTAATAAATAATCCACATCATCCTTGCACTACGGCCAATGATATTCATTAGTATCACAACCACAAATTATCCATGCACCACAACCAAAGTTATTCGTGTATTCATCAATGGTCATGATCATGCCAACAACTGTCCATCAATGCACTACGGGTCAATGAGGACTTTTTCCACATCATTTGTAACATTATGGTCATGATTACACCGAATAATCCCTGGTCATAATCATACCAAGTCCATCTATGTACTACAGGCTACAGATGACTTTCAACATAATATAAACATGAGGATGATGACAATGATATAAAAATTCAATAAAACAAGTTCAAGAATTAATTTATCCAGAAACTAATAATGTCCAAATTATTAACATGATACTTCTTTGTAGAGTAACACTCATGAATGCTCAGAAGAATATTTTAATAAAAAGATACTGTATGAAGCGCAAATATCAAGAATATTCCACTAATTTCATGTAGTATAGATTTCAAAACTTTAACCAACTAAGTATAATAAAGAATAGAATAACAAAAGAAATCACCAGGCATGCGGTAGACCGCACAGATAGGTTATTATAACAGAATAATAAATAATGGAACCAGGTCATGCATAAATGCATTGACATGATATTTCAACAGAATAATAAATAATGGAACCAGGTCATGCGTGAACGCACTGACAGGATATTCTAACAGAATATTAAATAATGGAACCAGGTAATGCGTAAATGCACAGACAGGATGTTCCAACAGAATAATAAACAACGGAACCAGGTCATGCGTAAACGCACAGACATGATGTTCTAACAAAATAATAAATAATGGAACAACAGAAGAATTTCACCAAGTATAGGGTATCCCGCGTATACAGGTTATTCCAACTATAATAATAAAAAATGGAATAACAAAAGAATTTCACCAAGTATAGGGTATCCCGCGTATGCAGGTTATTCCAACAGAATAATAAAGAATGGAATAACAAAAGAATTTCACCAATAAGAAAGAAGAAATACCCCGAACGAGTACAACAAATAATATCCCTTACCGTAAAGAAGAGTATTTTGACTGGTAGGGCGGGGATATACTCAAAGAAAACTTGTACTATGTTCAAAGCTTTCTTAAACTCTAAAGAAATACGCTCAAGATTATAGAAGAAGAACTCTCTCTATAGTTTCTCTCTCTAGAGTTTTTGTGAATTCGTAAGAAATAATGAAGGAATGAGCTTCTATTTATAGAAGAATGGACTGCATAGTAACTAATTCATGAACGGTCCAGATTGATTAATTTTAAACTGACGGTCCAGATTGGTTTATAATAAAATATAATATATTTTATTTATAATCTAATAAAACGAATAACTTTATAAAAGTATTCTGTTTTATATAAAAAGATTTTACTACGCAAACACTATGCAGGCACTATATAAATACTATGCATAATAAAATATAATATATTCTAATTATTGTCTAATAAAACAGATAACTTTATAAAAGTATTTTGTTTTATATAAAAAGATTTTACTAGTAGTCTAATAAAACGAATAACTTTATAAAAATATTTTGTTTTATATAAAAAGCTTTTCTGTTTTATTACATTAATAATACTAATAAAACAAAACACATCATCATTATTATAATTCACAATATTAATCGATCAGGTCGTTCCCAGGAAAGAGGGGGCTTTCTAATAAGGATTTCTCCCCATTGGCGCGTAATTAGGTGACCAAACATCTCCTTGACAGAACTTCTAGACATCGTTAATATTGTAACTAATAATATTAATAACTTTGTCATCTCAATTATTGATTATAAAATATTGACAATAATTGAATCAAATAACGTGAGATACTATGCAGCAATTACTGTAACAATAATTGAACAAAACTGAGTGACTTCTCATGTAAACATCAATAATCAATACCGTGTGCTACTGTGCAACTACGCGTATTACTGTACTTTTAACACTGGGTGTTTCAACAGTTAACGGTAAAACTTCCGCCGTTATTTTTATAAAGCATTTTTGTCGTTTTCTAAATCCAACAATAATTTTGTTGTGGGGTCCACCAATGATTGTTCCGTTGTACGAATATTCTCTGTTAAAACGAATATTCTCCGACCAATCGAATATTATATAACAACTTGCGTACTTTACAAAATTTATAAATATTACCCACAACTATAACATTATATCAAATTCATTCCATAATATTCAAAAATGATATTTATAAAAAATTCATCTTTATTCATAAAAATTGGGGTCTTACAACTAATAAGATTAGGAGACAAATTAATTAAAAGATTTTAATTAATTATTCTTAATAAGATTAGGAGCCTAATTAATTAAAAGAATTTAATTAATTAAAATAAAACCCAATTTCTTAATGTTAAGAAGAGTTGTCCACATCTATAAATAAGAGTAGTCTTATTGTGGGTGGTGTGGTTGATACTTTCACAATATTTCTATGAGAAATAGAAAACTAGGGATTTGCCAAATACCCATCTTCTTGAATCTTTCTTCTTTCTTGGTGGATCACCTCTAGAAGCCAAACACTTGGGTGGCTAACGTTGATCAAAGGAAGGAACCAAATCCGGTGGATTCAAGTTGAACGCGAAAAAGATTTGGAGGTGAACTTGTACTTGAGGAAACTCGAATCTTCAAATGTATGATTCTTGTTCTTTATCTTTTCGTTTAATTAATAATTGCGCATAAAGGATGATCCGTGTATATGGTTTGTAAAATTTTAAAACTCTGATTTTTTCACATTTCTGCTTTTTTTGTGCAATTTGATTGCGTTCATGAATACTACAAACCTAACAGTGGCATCAGAGCCAAACCTTTATGTGAATTATTAATTGTTTTGATTTGATATGTATGTTGATATGTGTTTAGAACAATTTAATTGGGCATAATTTATCGTATAAAATTATAATTTTATGAAGAAAAAAAACCGTGAATCATGGACGTGCTGAAGTAATCAAGATAGTAATCATATATACGGAGCCGTTCTAAAGCGGACCAAATAAGCGGACCAAATAAGCGGACCAAGGTAAAAAAACACACGGGTCAGGGTATGGGTCGGAAAAACACGCGGGTTGACCTTGACCCGCGTGTTTTTTTGCCTTGGTCCGTTCTTTGGTCCGCTTATTTGGTCCGCTTAAGAACGGCTCCGATAATATATATATAATATATATATATATATATATATATATATATATATATATATATATATATATATATATATATATATATATATATATATATATATATATATATATATATATATATATATATATATTACGAAACCTTGACCTGCATCCTGTTTACTATATATAATAGAGTGATTCTATGATTATTAATATATATATATATATTAATTTTAATTATTTTAATCTTAAAATAAAAATTTTATTTTAATTTTAAAATTAAATTTCATGCTAACTAATTAGAGTTGAAATTGGATTCCATAATAACTAATTGGATTCCATGTTTCCTTAAATAAAGGAGTTTATTTAGATATGAAATAAAATTTCATATTATTCAAAATAAAGGAGTTTATTTGTGAATAGGAGAGTGAATCCATGTTTCCTTAAATAAAGGAGTTTATTTAGATATGAAATAAAATTTCATATTATTTAAAATAAAAGAGTTTATTTGTGAATAGGAAAGAAAATTCGTGTTTCGTTATAATAAAAGAGTTTATTTTGACATGGAATTGGATTCCATAATTAATTAAAATAAATGAGTTTATTTTGATTAAAGAATTGATTAAAATAAAATAGTTTATTTTATTCAAATTGGATAAATTAAAATAAAGGAAGTTTATTTTGATTTAAATTGGGATTAAAGTAAAGGAGTTTATTTTGATTCAAAATTAGATTTTATGCTAACTAAATTTGCCCATTAAATGATATCAATATATATATATATATATATATTGAATGTCTATTATTCATGAGATGAATGTTATTTATTGATGCATATGGTGATGTGAATGATAATAAATGAGATTGATTATGGACTATTGACCAATGTGATTGGATTTTATTTTAGTTGGATGCTTGAATGTATGAGTTTTATTAAATGGGGTCTGCGTACCTCGTCTTCTCTAATTTTTTTCTTAATGTAAATTATATTTCCCTCCTATGTATTTTCCTTGACTGCTGATCAAGGTTTCTATTTATTTTAAATAGTTTTGTAATAGGAATAGTTCGAATTACTTTTAAAGAATTGGAGATCAAGGAGCAATGAGTGCTTGAAGACCCATTTGTAATGGAGCCCGGGTTTAAATGTAATAGTTATAATTAAATATTAATTCTTGCACCCCTATGGTTTGACCTTTTGGTTCACTTGGTGGCTCTAGTGAACCAAACTAGAATAAAAGTCCATAATCAATCTGGATAGAATATAGTATTCTATATGTGCATGCTTATACTATATATATATATATATATTATATTATGCAAACATGTTTCGCATGTTAATTAATATGACGCGTATTTTATTTATATATGTGCATGCGCGCTAAACAAGATGAGACAAATAATAACAAACCCCTCAAAGATTTTATATTAAGTCCTAAGCGTTCAAAGATATTTGGAATATCGAACGTCACCTTCTAGCATGATAAAAAATAATAGAGTATCAATTAATTATTATAAGTTTGTTGTGTCACCACAAGGCTTATCTTAATTCTTTGAGATGTTAATTTTATCACATTTGATGCTTATAAATAAAATTAAACAATGTTGTTTTGTTGTGTCCCCGCAAGGACAATGTTGTTCTTTTTTGAATATATGAAAGTGTTAGGTTGGACTTAACTTAGATGATTTTGATTCGGATGTGCCACCACTTGATCAAAATAATCTAAGAGACAAAATAAAAAGAGTTACATGATGAGTAATTGACAAGAGTTGTCTCCCTATTTATTTATATAGTGTGTTGTGTCACCACAACGCTATATACATTTGAAATGAGATCCTTATTCACACTAGTAAATCTTTAATTAGATTTTGCCGAACTATGTGACGCCCCCAAAATAGGTATACCTCACCCATTCTGAGTCGTCAAATACATGGTACATAAATCAAATACAAACTTCTTTTATACAATACGACAACAGCGTAGCTTAGAGCTTTTACACGAATATTGTCTCATAGACAACATTCAAACTCAAATGAAATCCTCATTACATTTATTATCATACTATTTTATAAAAATAGTGAGGACTACTATAGCCACCATCTCGGAACATCACTCCATTCCCAAACTAGTCCCAGCTATATATTCTCATTTCCTGAAGAGAACAGTGAAAGAAAAGGGTGAGCTCAACTAGCCCACAAAGAAATATTATGACTAAGATAATGCAGAATAAATTATCCTTAGCCTTCAACAGTATAACAACTGATAGAATAAAATAGACAACAAGTTTTAGATCAACAACTGCAGCGGAACAAGAAATCCATTAGAAGAGTCAAGTAGAGCATGATATCTACTATTTTCTATTATTTAAAAAAAATTCATCAACTTTATCGTTGAGACTTAGCTTAATAAATAACCACATCATCGAATCATCCCTGCACTACGGGCCAAAGATATTCATGTAATCATCAATTGTCATGATTATAACGAATAATTCCTGGTCATAATCATACCAATAACTGTCCATCAATGCACTACGGGCCAATGAGGACTTTTACCACATCATTTATAACATTACGGTCATGATTATACCGAATAATCCCTGGTCATAATCATACCAATCAATAGTCCATCTATACACGTAAGCCACAGATGAATTTCATCACAATATAAACATGAGGATGATGACAATGATATAAGATTTCAATTAAAAGAAAGCAAATGATAAATTTTAAATATTTATAGTTTAATTTATCCAGAATTCAATAATGCCCAGATTGTCAACATGATACTACTTTGTGTAGTAAAATTCAAGAATAATATTATATCAAAAATGATTTGGACTGAAAAAATCAATTTTTGTCATGAATAGTACCATAGTGAATAATACTTCAAGAATAGTACCCTGTGAATAGTACTCATGAATAGTGTAAGACCCCGACTTATTATAAATAAAATTAAATTTCTTCTATTCATTATTTTAAAATAGTAAGGGTTGATTTGATTAATGTGGTTAGTTATGGGTAAAATGCGTAAATATTTCAAATAAGCAAGTGGTTATAAAATATTATTTTTTATCGAAGAATATTCGTTTGGACATGGAATATTCTTACTGTCAGGGAATATTCATACAACGGCGCAGCCTTGTATGGGCCCCATAACAAAAAACGATTGGATGAAGAAAATGACAAGTATATGTTGTTTATGAATAACGGCGTAGTTATTACCGTTAATACTGTTGGAATACCCGGTGGTTAAAACACAGTAATACGCGTTGTTGCACAGTAGCACACGGTATTGCACCAATTATTGATTCTTACGTAAGAAGGCACTACTCAATAATTGTTACAGTAATTATTGTTCAGTATTATATTTTATTGATTAAATAACTTGCTGCGTTGATATTTTATATTACTGTTGTTTCAATAATTGTCACTACACAGTATTTTCTATTATCGGAGCAATAATTCATATTATTTGAATAATATTATTAGATAACATTATTGGCAATGTCTAGAAAGTTCTGTCTAAGGAGAGGTTTGGCCACCTAATTGCGCGTCAGTAAGGAGAAATCCTTATTGGAAAGCCCCCTCTTTCTTGAGAACTGCTTGGTTGTCAGTATTGTGATTCTGTAATATTATTTGTGAATAATTAATTATTGATTTATATGATGAGGAAAATATTCATTTTATGTGGAAATAGATGGAGAAAATTTTTAAAGTGATAATTGTTGAAAATTGATATTCATTTCGGTCAATTTCTGTTTAGAATTTAGAAAAACTTAAACTTAAAAAGTTGTAGAAAATGAAATTTCCTATGAAAAAGACACGAGGTTTGAATTTTTCTGATAAAAGGGCTATTTATTATGAATTATTGAAGTTCCGAAGTTCCAAAATAATTGATTTTTGGAAGTTTTAATTATTTTTATTATGAAAAACGTTTTTTTCCATAATTGTGGGTCTTGCATGTGATGTAGTTGCTGAATTCAGATCTAGGAAAGTGGGCGTAAGGAAAATTTTATAAATATATTAATATTTTATGAAATTTTCTGTTTTGGTGTTCTAAGCATTTTCCAATAGATATGGTACTTAGGTTAGAATTGAAAATCACACCAGAAACTGAAATCTTCTCTCTCTATATTATCGAGCGTATTCTTAGTGAGTATTTTAAGATTTTGAGTGTTGTTATACGGTGCAAGTTCCCTTCAGCTCTATATCCAGTATTCCATTCAGAAGTACTATCTTTTCGAGGTAAGGGGATGTTATTTTCTTCTTAAATGATATTATTCTCTTCAATATCATTATGCCGAAATATTGGTTTGAACCTTTTATCAAATTTAGAACTTTTTGTGTCGGGGTTACTATTCACGTATACAGCACTATTCACGTATACGACACTATTCACGAATACGACACTATTCACAGAAAAATTAAATTTTCATTTTTTGTCAAAAATATCTATTATGGATACTAGCTTTGATTGTACCCATATTTTGATCATTCTTGAAATTTACTCCACTATGATTACTTATGAGGTATTTTTGGACATGGATAAACCGAAATATGAATCCTTAATATTTGTTATTTTGTTTCACTGGATTCATTTCTTTTAAAATATTTTTCATCATCCTCAGTCCTAAATGATGATATTACTGAATATCTTTGGTCTGTAGTGCAAAGATGAATGATTTTTGATGAATATCTTTGGCCCGTAGTGCAAAGATGAACATGTATTTAGATGAACATGACCAACTGGTGAATATCTTTGGCTTGTAGTGCAAAGATGAAGATTTGATTTATGATGTATATTGATTGATGTTACAGGGATAAAATATTGATGATTGACTTTTAAATTCATAGATAATAGTAGATTTTATTCTCTACGTAACTCTTCTATGAATTATTGTTTTCGCTGCGAATATTGATCTGAAACTTGTTGTCTATTGTATTCTATTAGATTTTTCCCTGTTGAAGACTAATGATAATTTGTTCTATATTATCTTAGTCATAATATTCTTTACTGGGCTAGTTGAGCTCACCCTTTTCCTTTTTGTTCTATTTTTCTTCTCAAGAGGCGAGAATATAGCGAGAACTAGTCGGGGTATGAAATGATGGTTCTAGAAGTTATTTTAGTAGTCCTCACCATTTTTGTAAAATAATGTATCAATAATTGTAATGAGGACTTATTTGAGTGTTGATATTGTCTAGATGACAATATTTGTATTTAAACTCACAGTTTTTATGTTGTATTAATAAAGTTGTAGTTGTTTTTGTATCATGTATTTTGACAACTCAGAATGGGTGTTGTATACCTATTTTGGAGGCGTCACAGTTGGTATCAGAGCTTAGGGATATGATCTCTGACGGAGATCGGGGAATATAATTAGGAGGGGAGAGACGAGTAAATCCTTCGCTAGTGTGTCCTACCTAAGCTTATTTGTTGGTCGGTCATAATATAGGGGTATTATGTTATTTTTTAATTTGTTTAATTAACCCTTGTTTTATGGCAGTATTTAAGAATAGCAACTGAGAATGTTAACAGTGGATTAAATGAGACCGTGGAGACGCCTGTACTCACCAACGAGGAGAACGTGCAACAGGCTGGCAATGTTCCTCCTGTGAACAACACCACTGAGAAGATGATGAACGATGGGATGTTTAGAAGCTTTTTGCAGTTCATGCAAAATCAGATGAGGGAGACTCGTGTTCAAAATACAGGAGGAAATGATAGCAATTCATGGTTTGCCACAGCTAAGCAGTTCAAGGAGTTGGGACCACAAGAATTCTGGGGAAAGCCGGATCCGATAAAGGCGGAGACGTGGGTCAAACAAATTACCAAGATATTCGATGTCTTGGGATGCACGGAGGAACAGTAGGTTCCATTCGCCACCTTTATGTTTTATAATGAGGCAGATTACTGGTGGGAATCTGTGAAGCGTACCCATCCAGCCGCACTTAGCATGTCTTGGGAAACGTTTTAGAAACTGTTCAATGATAAGTACTTTCCTGAAAGTATTCGTCATATGAATGAGGTAGAGTTTATTAGACTGGAGTAGAATAACAAGACGGCGTCCCAGTACGTGGCGAATTTTGCAGAGTTGTCCAGGTTTGCACCTCATTTGGTGGAGAATAAGGAACGTATAACGCGGATGTTTCTGAGAGGTTTGAAACCCAGCATACGTCAATATCTCATTTCACATAAATTTTCTCTCTATTCAGATGTTGTCAATATGGCTCAATTATTAGAGAGAGATAACGAGTACGTTCAACCGAGGGACCACAACCAGGATCATACCGGTTACAACAGTCATCAGAACAACGATAACCAGCGAAGAAAGAAAAACATGGACAAGAGGGGCAACCACTCTGGTGGTAATCATGGCCATTAGAATAGAAGAAGCGAGTCGGGAGGAGATTTTAAAAAGAGGAGATTCAACAATGACAATAAGAAGACGTCAGTACCAGCAGCAACTGGTTCCAAGGGAGGAGAACGACCACCGGTCATATGCTATAAGTGCGGAAAAGAAGGACATATAAGCCCAAACTGTCCACAACAGTTTAAGGTATGTTATAATTGTGGAAAGGAAGGACATATCACTCGAGATTGTATGGTAGCGAAACCAAGTCCAGCGGGGATGGTGACTCAAAAGGCTGTCCCTGAAAAGTCAAAGTCAACGGTTCCTGCAAGAGCGTTTGTCGTGACTGGTCAAAATGCAAGGAACCCAAACGAGGTGATCACGGGTAAGCTAATCATAAATTCTTGCGAAGTTTATACTTTACTAGATACCGGTGCTACCCATTCATTTATCTCTCCCGCTTGTGCTTAACGTTTAAACTTGACTCCGGAGAAATTAGACTTTGACCTATCTGTGGAGACTCCATTAGGAGAAACTTTCATCACATCTACTGTTTATAAATCTTGTTTGATCCAAGTTGGCACCATCACCTTACCTGTTGACCTTATCTCTTTAAAGATACTTGCATTTTACGTGATTTTAGGAATTGATTGGTTAACTACTCATCATGCCAAAATTGAATATTTTCGTAAGGTTATTAGTTTTCATATTCCTAACCAACCTGTTGTGCGAATTCAAAAAACTAAGCCGTTAAAATCAGTCACTGTTATATCAAGTCATAAAGCTATTCAGTTTATTAAAAAATGGATGTCAAGCTTTCTTAGCTCATGTTATGGATTTGAATAAAGACACGTCAGATTTGAATAATATTCCCGTTGTTATTGACTTTCCTGACGTATTTCCTGAAGAACTTCCCGGTCTACCCCCAGAACGTGAAGTTGAATTCTTTATTGATCTTGAACCTGGTACAAAGCCCATTTCTAAAACCCCATATCGAATGGCTCCTATTGAACTTCAGGAGTTAAAGGTCCAACTACATGAGTTGTTGGACATCGGTTTCTTTCGTCCTAGTACATCTCCTTGGGGTGCTCCTATTTTATTTATAAAGAAAAAAGACGGGAGTATGCGACTTTGTATTGACTATCGAGAATTGAACCATGTCACCATCAAGAATAGGTATCTACTACCTCGCATTGATGACCTGTCTGACCAGTTGCAAGGAGCACAATTCTTTTCAAAAATCATTCTTCGTTCTGGATATCATCAGCTGAAGATTAGAACTGAGGATATTCCAAAGACTACCTTCAGAACTCGGTACGGGCATTATGAATTCTTAGTCATGTCTTTTGGATTGACTAATGCTCCTGCGGCTTTCATGGATATAATGAATTAAGTATTCAAGGAATATTTGGATCAATTCGTTGTTGTCTTTATTGATGACATCCTCATATATTCCAAAAGCCGTGAAGATCATGAGCACCGTTTGAAGCTGGTACTACAAAGGCTTCGTGATAACAAGATATATGACAAGCTAAAAAATGCGAGTTCTGGCTTGAGAAAGTAGCATTCCTTGGGCACGTGGTGTCAAATTATGGAGTATCTGTTGACCCGGCGAAGATTGAAGCAATACAAAGTTGGGAGAAACCAAAATCGGTGACCGAAGTACGTAGCTTTCTGGGCTTAGCTGGTTATTATCGGAGATTCGTGGAAAGGTTTTCTTGAATCGCTACCCCGTTAACTCAGCTGACTCGTAAAGATACAAAATTCGTATGGAGCGAGGAATGCGAGAAGAGTTTCCAAGATCTCAAGAGGAGACTCATTTCAACACCTGTTTTGACAATACCATCTGGTTCTAATGGATTTGTTATCTACAACGATGCTTCAGGCAAAGGGTTAGGATGTGTTCTCATACAACGTGGAAAAGTCATAGCCTATGCCTCGCGACAACTTAAAGAATATGAGAGGAATTATCCTACTCATGATCTAGAGTTGGCAGTAGTCGTTTTCGCGCTAAAGATCTGGAGGAACTATCTATATGGGGAGAAAGTGGAGATATATTCAAACCATAAAAGCCTCAACATGTGGCAATGATGTTGGCTTGAGCTGTTGAAAGATTACGACCATACCATTCAATACCATCCTGGAAAAGTGAACGTGGTAGCTGACGCGTTGAGTAGAAGATCATATGCGGGAACGAGTGCGATGTTGTTAACACAAAGGTCTCTTTTGTGTGATTTACAAAAGATGAATATAAAATTCAAGACTCTGGGGACCCATGCAATGATGTCAAGTATACGTATAGAACCAACTTTAATCGAAAAAGTTAAAGTTGCTCAAGCCACAGATCCGAAGCTGATGTTTATGAAGAAGAAAGTACAAGAAGGTGTTATTCCAAAGACAAGAATCGATGAAGAAGGAATACTTCAAGTCCACTCCAGACTTTGTGTTCCTAATGATTCTGATTTGAAGTACAAGATCATGGTGGAGGCACATAATACACCATTTGTAATCCATCCTGGAAGTACCAAAATGTACGGTGATCTTCGACATACATTTTGGTGGAACTATATGAAGAGAGAGATTGCAAAGTTTATCTCGAGGTGTTTAACTTGTCAACATGTAAAGGCAGAGCATAAAGTGCCTAAGGGTCCATTGCAACCACTTGAGATTTCGAAATGGAAGTGGGAACACATTACCATGGATTTCGTTACGGGTCTTCCCACGGTTTCTCAAGGCATAAATGCTATTTGGGTTATTGTTGATAGATTAACCAAGTCTGCACGTTTCTTGCTGATACAGGAGACTTATTCCCTTGAACGTCTTGTTAGTATGTACGTAAATAAGATTTTGAGGTTGCATGGCATGCCAATATCCATAGTTTTGGATCTTGACCCAAGATTCACTTCAATATTTTGGGTTAGCTTGCAAAAAGCTATGGGCACGGATTTACGATTTAGTTCAACATACCATCCTCAAACGGACGGACAGTCAGAGAGGACTATTCAAACTCTTGAAGATCTATTAAGACTCTGTGTCCTAGACTTCAAAGGCAGTTGGGATAAGTATTTACCATTGGTGGAATTCTCCTACAACAACAGTTATCAGACAAGTATAGGTGTGGCTCCATTCGAAGCATTGTATGGACGAAAGTGTCGCTCTCCAATATGTTGGGATGAGGTGGGTGAAACAACATTGTTGGGACCTGAGTTGGTACGTATGACTACAGAAAAGATCTAAATGATTTGACAACATATATAAACAGCACAAGATCGACAAAAGAGTTATGCGGATCTTCATCGAAAGGACGTGGAATTTAGTATTGGGGATCATGTATTGTTGCGTATTGCTCTATGGAAGGGAGTTACAAGATTTGGAAAGAGAGGAAAGCTCAATTCATGATTTATTGGTCCATTTCAGATTCTTGACCGAGTAGGAAATGTGGTCTATAGACTCGCGTTACCTCCAAGTATGCCTCGTGTTCATAATGTTTTTCACGTATCCGTGCTTCGTAAATATGTGAATGACCCGAACCACGTTATTGAGTTAGAATCGGACGAGATAGCCGAAGACTTAACGTATAAAGAGGTACCTGACAAGATTTTGGATAGGAAGGAGCATGTCCTACGCACAAAAGTCATACCACAAGTCAAAGTTTTGTGGAGGAACCATGCTATTGAGGAAATGACCTGGGAGTTGGAAATGGAAATGAAAGCGAGGTATCCTCACCTTTTCAAAACACCAGGTACGTGCGTCAATTTCAAGGACGAAATTTCATAAGGAGGGGAGATTGTAAGACCCCAACTTATTATAAATAAAATTAAATTTCCTCTATTCATTATTTTGAAATAGTAAGGGTTGATTTGATTAATGTGGTTAGTTATGGGTAAAATGCGCAAATATTTCAAATAAGCAAGTGGTTATAAAATATTCATTTTTATCGGAGAATATTCATTTGGTCGTAGAATATTCGTACGACGGCGCAAGCTTGTGTGGGCCCCATAACGGAAAGTGATTGGATGAAGAAAATGACAAGTATAAGTTGTTTATAAATAACGGCGTAGTTGTTACCGTTAATACTGTTAGAATACCTGGTGGTTAAAACACAGTAATACGCGTTGTTGCACAGTAGTACACGGTATTGCACCAATTATTGATTCTTACGTAAGAAGACACTACTCAATAATTGTTACAGTAATTACTTTTCAGTATTATATTTTATTGATTCAATAATTGCTGCGTTGATATTTTATATTACTATTGTTTCAATAATTATCACTACACAGTATTTTCCATTATCGGAGCAATAATTCATATTATCTGAATAATATTATTAGATAACATTATTGGCAATGCCTAGAAAGTTCTGTCTAAGGAGAGGTTTGGTCACCTAATTCCGCGCCAGTAAGGAGAAATCCTTATTGGAAAGCCCCCTCTTTCCTGAGAACTGCCTGGTTGTCAGTATTGTGATTCTGTAATATTATTTGTGAATAATTAATTATTAATTTATATGATGAGAAAAATATTCATTTTATGTGGATATAGATGGAGAAAATTTTTAAAGTGACAATTGTTGAAAATCGATATTTTATCTTTTTTGATAAATTAATATTTTATTATATTATTATAATATAATAATGATGATATTTTTATAATGAATGTGGGATATATGAGTATATGAGGAGGAAGAGTATTTTTGTTGTAAAAGTTGTTTAAAACATGTTAAACATGTCTGTGGGCCCATTTCTTGACTGAAATTTGATTATTGCCTGTAAAATCGCCTGTTTGTGGATTTCGGTCAATTTTTGTTTGGAATTTGGAAAAACTTAAACTTACAAAGTTGTAGAAAATGAAATTTCCTATTGCAAAGACATGAGGTTTGAATTTTTCAGATAAAAGGGCTATTTATTATGAATTATTGAAGTTCCAAAGTTCTGAAATAATTAATTTTTGGAAGTTTTAATTATTTTTATTATGTAAAACGTTTTTGTCATTAATTGTGGGTCTTGCATGTGATGTAGTTGCTGAATTCAGATCTAGGAAAGTGGGCGTAAGGAAAATTTTATAAATATATTAATATTTTATTAAACTTTCTACTTTGGTATTCTAAGCATTTTCCTATAAATAGGGTGCTTAGGTTAGAATTAAAAATCACAACAGAAACTGAAATCTTCTCTCTCTATATATTATCGAGCGTATTCTTTTGAGTATTTTAAGATTTTGAGTGTTGTTATACGGTGCAAGTTCCCTTCAGCTCTATATCCAGTATTCCAGTCAGAAGTACTATCTTTTCGAGGTAAGGGATGTTATTTTCTTCTTAAATGATATTATTCTCTTCAATATCATTATGCCGAAATATTGGTTTGAACCTTTTATCAAATTTAGAACTTTTTGTGTCGGGGTTACTATTCACGTATACGGCACTATTCACGTATACGACACTATTCACGAATACGACACTATTCACAGAAAAATTAAATTTTCATTTTTTGTCAAAAATATCTATTATGGATACTAGCTTTGATTGTACCCATATTTTGATCATTCTTGAAATTTACTCCACTATGATTACTTATGAGGTATTTTTGGACATGGATAAACCGAAATATGAATCCTTAATATTTGTTATTTTGTTTCACTGGATTCGTTTCTTTTAAAATATTTTTCATCATCCTCAGTCCTAAATGATGATATTACTGAATATCTTTGGCCTGTAGTGCAAAGATGAATGATTTCTGATTAATATCTTTGGCCCGTAGTGCAAAGATGAACATGTATTTAGATGAACATGACCAACTGGAGAATATCTTTGGCCTGTAGTGCAAAGATGAAGATTTGATTTATGATGTATATTGATTGATGTTACAGGGATAAAATATTGATGATGGAGTTTTAAATTCGTAGATAATAAAAGATTTCATTCTCTACGTAACTCTTCTATGAATTATTATTTCCGCTGCGAATATTGATCTGAAACTTGTTATCTATTGTATTCTATTAGTTTTTTTTCTGTTGAAGACAAACGATAATTTGTTCTATATTATCTTAGTCATAATATTTTTTACTGGGCTAGTTGAGCTCACCCTTTTCATTTTTGTTCTATTTTTCTTCTCAGGAGGCGAGAATGTAGCGAGTACTAGTTGGGGTATAGAATGATGGTTCTAGAAGTTATTTTAGTAGTCCTCACCATTTTTGTAAAATAATGTATCAATAATTGTAATGAAGACTTATTTGAGTGTAGTTATTGTCTAGATGACAATATTTGTATTTAAACTTACAGTTTTTATGTTGTATTAATAAAGTTGTAGTTGTTTCTGTACCATATATTTTGACGACTCAGAATGGGTGTTGTATACCTATTTTGGGGGCGTCACAAATAGTACTTCATGAATAGTACCTTTGAATAGTACCCCATGAATAGTACTTTGTGAATAGTACCGTATAAATGAATAGTACTCATGGACAGTACTCCGGCATGAAAAGATTTAAATTTAACAAGAACATGCAAAAAATATCCTTGTGAAACGATACTAGATGAAGCACAAATTTCAAGAATATTCTATTAATTTCACGGATCAGGATCCTCTATGAGGATTTTTCTATGAGGATCTTGTGAGGGTTTTGCTATGGGATTGACAACACATTAAAAAGGAGATCCAATGGCTCACAACTCTCTTTTTTTGTTTGTGTATCAAAACAACATCGTTTTGATAAGAATTTTTTTTACAAGTTGACAGAAAATTGAAAACAACTAAACGCGGTTTACTTTTTCCAAACAAATAAAGTAAAGTAAAAATAGAACATTTAAAATAGTATTTGAATTGTGATGGTGATTGTCTCCGTTGAGCAGTGGAATAAGAGGTAAAGTAAAACGATTATTATTAATAAAAAAGATATAAAGGAATATGTAAATAATAATAATTGATAGGTCTAGAATATTTTCTTGGTTGACCCAGCCGGCCCAATGGTTAGAGTAAATAATAATAATATTTTCAATGGTGAGAGTAAACTCTTTTTATGGAACAAATAAATATAAATTATAATAATAATTATAAATAATAATATAAATAAACAAACAAAAATAATAATTAATGAAAAATAACTAAAGCCGCATTGAAAACATTAACGATAATTATAACCGATATATTTATTCATTTTTTGAGCCAAGTTTGTAGTTATCTTAATATTAATAGCAAGCTAAGTTATTAAATATAAAAAAAATCATATACAGAATAATCAAGAAATTTAAAATAATTATATGTAAACATAAACGGCGTTTGGTGGCTTCTAATTTTTTGTCAACTTGTAAAAATAATTCTTATCAAAACGAAGTCGGTTTGATACACAGACAAAAAAAAGTTGTGAGCCATTGAATCTCCTTTTTGATGTGTTTTCAACCTCACAGCAAAACCCTCACAAGATCCTCACTGAGAAACCCTCATAGAGGATCCTGATTCTAATTTCACGGAGTATAGAAGCAATACTTAAACAAAATGAGGGTATAATCAGGAATACGAGATGAAATAATATTACTCACATACTACCGAGTATGGAAGAAAATATTATTCCTTATAAATACTGAACAAAAATAATATCCCTTACGAATATTGAACGAAAATAATATTCCTTACGAATATTAAACGAAGATAATGAATATTGAACGAAAATGATATTTCTTACGAATATTGAACAAAAATAATATTCATATGAATACGAAAAATAATATCTCTTCAGAATATGAAATAAATAATACCCCTTACCTCAGAAGAAGACTAGATACTGGAATAATGAAGTAGCAGACTACTCTTTTTCTTTCTCTCTATAAATTCTCTCTCTATAATTGCTCTTGTGAGTCTTAGTGAATTGGTGAGAATGAAAGAAGAATGGACTTCTATTTATAGGAAAATATTGTTTCGATAATTGCACGTTTTGGGGGTCGAAATATTACATTATAATACATTCATCTTTTTTTCATTTTTAATTTAGTTCTACAAGTATTATCACACTTGCACCACCTCCCCTAATAGTACATCATGTGAATCAATAGTACAGGAATCAATAGTTCTATGCATGTGAAAAAAATAATTACAGTATAGTACATTTATCTATACATCCATTTTTAATTTAGTCATGCAAGTATTATCAATCTTGCACCACCTCCCCTGATAGTACATTCATGTGAATCAATAGTATACACATGTGAATAAATAGTTATAAGCATGTGAATTTGTAGCAATTAATTGCTTATTTATCCGATTAATTACCCGATTAGTCAATATAACCTCCAGACATCAATTATTATCGGAATAGATGTTGATTTCCACTAACACTAATAATCCTAACACAATGGAAATATCAATTTTATCTTTAATCAACACGAACTTATTTATCATTAATATTATAACTTACAATATTTAACAACTAGATCATTTCCAGGAAAGAGGGGGCTTTCCGATAAGGATTTTTCCCTATTGACGCACAATTAGGTGACTAAACCTCTCCTTGACGAAACTTTCTAAATATCGTCAAAATTACAAATAATAATATGAATGACTTTATCATCTCAATTATTGATTTAATAATATAAATATTATGCAGATGATATTGTGACAATAATTGAATTAATAATATGAGAGATATTATGCAACAATTACTGTAGCAATAATTGAGTATAACTGAGTGACTTCTCACGTAAGTATCAATAATCAATATCATGTGCTATTATGCAATCACGCGTATTACTATACTTTTACTACAAGGTAGTTCAACAGTTTAACGGTAAAATTTTCGTCGTTATTTTTAAAAATATTTCAGTCATTTTCTAACTACGACAGTACCTTCGTTATGGGGTCCACCAATGATTGTGTTGTCATACAAATATTCCCTGTTAAAACGAATATTCCCCGAACAATCGAATATTCCCTGACACAACGAAAATTATATATCAACTTGCTTACTTTGCAAAATTTTCAAATGTCACCCTTAACTTTAACCTTTATCAATTTAACAATTTACTAAATAAAATAATCATTAATTGAATACTTTTATTTTATAAAATTCGGGGTCTTACAAACTATATAAGTGAGGGTAATATAGTTTGATAAAAATAGTGGGAGATACCAATTTAAAATAAGACCTAAATTATTTTGGTAATTAATAAAAGAATGTATGCTAAAATATTATTAAGTACAAATTCATTTACAGAATTTTACAATGTCTAAATTACTATCATTGCGAAACATATTAAATGTTAATTTATCGAACCGAATTACTCGGATTGGTTAAGGAATTTGAGAATAGTTTTCATGGCTGAAAAGCTATCTTATGTCCCTAATATGTATATCCCTGCAATGGTTGCAGACAGTGCCTCTGAGGAAGAGATTACTACTTTTAGAAAGTGGCAGATGATGGACAGTTGGCTCAAAGCATCATTCTCGCATCCATAGGTAATGAGCTTCAGCGTCAGCATGAAACTATGGATGCTCTTACTATATTCCTGAACATCAAGTAGTTGATGGTGAGGAAAGTAGGATTGATAGATATCAAATATCTAATGAGCTCTTCCGATCTAGAATGACCCATCAATTTGATTGATCAATTAGAACAACTGGTTTTGTCATAGATGGAGAGTTGAGCCAAGATTTGATCTTGCACTCACTCCCAGACTCTTATCATAATTTTTGTGAATTTTTCATATGAACAAGCTAGATATCAGATTCACTGATTTGCTTAACATGTTGAAAAATATTGAAAGTACTTTCTAACCAAGAAAGACCAAGTTTTACTGGTAGGGGCCTGTTGGGAATTGCATATTCAAATTTGATGTTGAAAGTAAATAAACATGCTTATATGTAAAGTTTTTCTAAGAACATATGTACAAGGACTTAGGTGATAGAAAAAATTATTAGGTTGATCTGTATTTTATGTTTATCATTCTGTAAATGAATATATAGAAGAAAAGATCAAAGCTGCTAGGTTGATCTATTTTGAGATGTAATTGATAGGCATCAACAGAATTGTAGTCTGTCGAGCCAGCCGAGGGATTGCAGAAGCCAAGGTAGAATCGTAGAGTATCGAGAAAGTTGCCATAGAATTGTAGTCTGCGGCCTCACTCAGAATCGTAGAGTTGGTCCAAGCGTTTGCCGAACCAAGTCAAAGAATCGTAGTCTGCTCTCGGAAGCGTAGAGTCTGTAAAAGCTAGCGAGTAAAGATCGTAGTCTACCAGTACTTAAGAGAAATCGTAGTGTATCTCCTGTCAGCATCATAAGCATCGAGCCTTGTCCATTAACTGAAGGATAAAATACTACAAATAAAGAATGGATTATAGACGTTAAGACTTTCAAGAATCCCAATGTTCATCCTTAGTATGTATCGAAGAAACGTATTGAAGAAACTAAGGAAAAGGACTGCATGTCTGCCTAAAAACACCTTTTTAGGTGTTAGATGAGATAGCAGTCTGCCGTGTCAGTGAGTTAGACGGCTGAACATCAAAGTTCCAGGAAGTCACCATTAGTGCTCAGAAATGTCTAATTCATTTAATTTAATGCTTCAACGGATGCCTTCAAACGGACATATTTTCAAAGGCTCCTTCATATAAATAGTCAGACACATATGAAAATACAAGTAAGAATATAACAAAAAAAGTTGAAGAACACTCAACGCTTAACTCTATGATCAAAGAAAAGAAAGCTTGCTCAGCTACTCAGTTCTTTCGAACACATGCTTAACAGCAACTGAGTAGCACCACCCAAGAACTCAACTCTCATTAAGTGTATACCAAGTCTGCTGAACTTGAAGAGTTCTAAGTGAACTAAGAAGTTCTAAGACTGCTGGTCTTGAAGGAATCTAAGTGATTCACAGATTGTAAAGATATCCTTAGTAGATTTTCTACTCGAGGAGTAGAAGAGTGTACTAGGAGCTTTGAGTGCTCTGAACCACTTAAAAATGTTGTGTCTTCTATATTCTTACTATAACTGCTATATGTGTTATAACTTCTTATCTCCTATTAACTTGGTTTATCTTAAAAGGGAACAATCAAATCTTATATTCTATTATGATTAATTTATTAACAAGTCTGACAAGTAATTTTGAAAAAGAAAATATTAAAAATTTCTATTCACCCCCCCCCCTTCAAGATAACTATTGTGTCTCTGGGAACTAACCTGGCCAAATGATCTTCAGAAAAGAAGAACGATTCAAAGAAGGTAAATATAAAGGCAAAAATAAAGGATAATAAGAGCAAAGCTGATACGGATAGCAAAGGAGTTTGCATCCACTACAATAAGCCTGGACACTGGAAAAAAACTACGAGAAGCATCTTGCAGAGCTAACCAGAAGAAGCTTAGCGAAGCTTCGGTTACAAATGCAATTTTGTTCATGATTAAAATAAATCTTTCAGTAGGTAAAGTTTCTGCTTGGGTATTGGATACCGGTTTTGGTTCTCATAAATATAGATTTATGAAGAAACCAAGCAGAAGTAGAAAGCTAAACAAAGATAAGTAATCCAATGTATGGAAAATTAAGCAAAGGTTGCTTGCATTAGCCATATGAACTTATAGTTTAACACAGCTTACGAACAAATCTATTAAGTTAATAAGTTGTTATTGTATTCCAGTTCTCGTTAGAAATATTATTTTCATTTTGTTGTTGGACAATAAAATTTTTGATATTATATTTAAGAACAATAGTTGTTCTATTTATAATAATAATATTTTGTATAGAACTGGAATACTACTTAATGGATTTTGTATTCTTGACTTACGTGAAAAATTATTTTGTAAATTGAACAAACTAGTATAAGAAAAGGAGATGATCATTCAAAGAGTTGAATGTTTGTATTTGATGAAATACAAGTCTGAATCATTTGAAAGGTTCAAAGAATTCAAAAGTGAAACAAATTGGCAAAGTATTAGGATTCGTTGATAATCAATGAAGGAATACGTGTGCAATGAGTTTCTAGATCATCTTAAACGGTTTTCTCACAATGGACACCTCCTGATATGTAATAATTGATTGATGTGTCTGAAATGAAAAATTGTACCTTGTTAGACATGGTGCGGTCCATAATGATTTTATTGACATTCTAGTGTCCTCCTGGGTAATACTCTATAAATGACTGCATATCTGTAAGACCCCGAATTTTATGAAATGAAAGTATTCAATTTTCTTATAATTATTATTTTATTTAGTAAATGGTTAAATTGATAAAAGGTTAAAGTTAAGGGAGATATTTAAAAATTTTGCAAAGAAAGCAAGTTGATATAAAATATTCGTTGTGTCGGGGAATATTCGTTTTAGCAGAAAATATTCGTACGACGACACAATCATTGGTGGACCCCACAACGAAAGTATTGTCGTATTTAGAAAACGACAGAATTATCTTTTTATAAAAATAACAGCGAAAGTTTTACCGTTAAACTGTTGAACTACCCGGTAGTAAAAGTACAGTAATACGTGTGGTTGCATAGTAGCACATGGTATTGATTATTGATGCTTACGTCAGAAGTCACTCAGTTATACTCAATTATTGCTATAGTAATTGCTGCATCATATCTATCATATTATTGATTCAATTATTGTCACAGTATCATCTGCATAATATTTTATATTATTAAATCAATAATTGAGACAACAAAGTTATTCATATTATTATTTGCAATATTGATAATGTCTAGAAGTTTTGTCAATGAGAGGTTTGGTCACCTGATTGCGCGCCAATAAGGAGAAATCCTTATCGAAAATCCCCTCTTTCCTGGGAACGACCTAGTTGTTAAATATTGAGAGTTATAATATTAATGATCAATAAGTTCGTATTGATTAAAGATGAAATTGATAGTTCCATTGTGTTGGGATTATTAGTGCTAGTGGAAATCGATATTTATTTTGATAATAATTGATGTCTGGAAGTTATATTGACCAACCAGGTAATTAATCGGATAAATGAGCAATTAATTGATATTAATTCACATGCTTATAACTATGTGTTCACATGTGTGTACTATTGATTCACATGCATGTACTATTAAGGGAGTTGGTGCAAGATTGATAATACTTGCATGACTAAATTAAAAAGGGAGGTATAGATGAAGGTATTATACTGTAATTATTTTTTGCACATGATTGTACTATTGATTCACATTATTATACTATTGATTCACAAGATGTACTATTAGGGGAGGTGGTGCAAGTTTGATAATACTTGTAGGATTAAATTAAAAATGAAGGAAAAGATGAAGGTATTATACTGTAATATTTTGAGCCCAAAAACGTGCAATTATCGAAACTATGTTTTCCTATAAATAGAAGCTCATTCTTCTTTCATTCTCACCAATTCACTAAGACTCACAAGAGCAATTATAGAAAGAGAAGCTATAGAGAGAGAAGCTTTAGAGAGAAAGTAGAAGAGAAGTCTTCTACCTCACTATTCCAGTATCCAGTCTTTTTGTGAGGTAAGGGATATTATTTTGTTCTGTATTCATAGGAATAATATTTTCTTCCATACTCTATAGTATGTGAGTAATATTATTTCGTCTCGTATTCCTGATTATACTCTCATTTTGTTAAAGTATTGCTTCTATACTTCGTGAAATTAGTAGAATATCCTTAAAATTTGCGCTTCATCTAGTATCATTTCACAAGGATATTTTCTGCACATTCTTGTTAAATTTTAAGCTTTTAATGTCGGAGTATTGTCCATGAGCAGTATTCATTTTTATGGTACTATTCATAAAGTACTATTCATGGGGTACTATTAACGGGTACTATTTATAAAGTATTATTCATAAAATACTATTAATGGGGTACTATTCCTGAAGTACTATTCACGGGATACTATTCACTCGGGTACTATTCACCCGGGAATTATTCATGACAAAAATTGATTTCTTTGCTGTCCAAATCATTTTTGATACAATATTATTCTTGAATTTTACTCCACAAAGCAGTATCATGTTGACAGTTTGGACATTATTGAATTCTGGATAAATTAAGTTATAATCTTTAAAAATGTATCATTTGCTTTCTTTTAATTGAATTCTTATATCATTGTCATCATCCTCATGTTTATATTTTGATAAAAGTCATATGTGGCTTACGTGCATAGATGTACAATTGATTGGTATGATTATGACCATGGATTATTCGGTATAATCATAACCGTAATGTTACAAATGATGTGGTAAAAATCCTCATTGGCCTGTAGTGCATTGATGGACAGTTGTTGGTATGATTATGACCAGGGATTATTCGGTATAATCATGACCATTGATGATTACATGAATATCATTGGCCCGAAGTGTAAGGATGATTTGATGATGTGGTTTATTTATTAAGCTGAGTCTCAGCGATAAAATTGATGATAAACTTTTTAAATCATAGAAGATAGTAGATATCATGCTCTACTTGACTCTTCTAATGGATTGCTTGTTCCGCTGCAGTTAAACTTGATGTTTATTATATTTTATCAGTTTAACACTGTTAAAGGCTAACGATAATTTATTCTGCATTATCTTAGTCATAATATTTCTTACTGGGCTAATTGAGCTCACCCTTTTGTTTTCATTGTTCTCTTCAGGAAATGAGAACGTAGTCGTGACTAGTCTGGGAACAGAGTGACAGTCCTGAGATGGTGGCTATAGTAGTCCTCACTATTTTATGAAATAGTGTGATAATAAATGTAATGAGGATTTCATTTGAGTTTGAATACTGTCTGTGAGACAATATTCGTGTAAAAACTCTAAGCTACGCTTTTGTCATATTGTATAAAAGAAGTTTGTATTTGATTTATGTACCATGCATTTGGCGACTCAGAATGGGTGATGTATACCTATTTTGAAGGTGTCACAATATCTACAAAAAAGGTAACCTAAAAATCCGACCCCAAGACTCCATAAAATTTATGGACATGGAGGATTCTTAATCTTAAGTATGTTAAGATAAGAGGTTGTCCAGCTTATGTGAAATGGTTTCAAAAGGATAAGTTTGGGACAAAATTTGACAAGTACAGATTTGTGGGACATCCTAAAGTAAGTTTAGGGTATATATTCTATAATCCTACTTAGCAAAAGGTTTTTATTGCGAAACACACTACCTTTTAAGATAAAGGTGTTTATCATTGAAGGGGATAGTGGGAGGATAATAGAATCTTGAAGAGTTCAAAAACCACAAAGCACTATAAATCAAATAAGAGGAACCTGTAGATAGACTTATTGTACCACAACCGAATCGTAAATCTAAAATAGTACCAAAGATACCTAGGAGGTATGGATTCATCATGGATGATGATGATGAGGTACAAATCAAAAAGATGATGATCCATTTACATACAATTAAGTAATAGTTACAGACACTTGGAGAAAAGGATTGAAGCAAGCTTATCAAAAATAGAACATTTGATTTGATGAGATAATCAAAAGAGTTTGATTTTACCAAAAACAAGAATGAACCTAGTGTGTATAAAAGGGTCAGTGGGAGCGACGTGACATTCCTAGTATTATATGTTGATATACTACGGATAAGGAATGACATACCAATGCTACAATCAGTAAAGATAAAGTTGTCTAAACATTCCTCCATGTTGATTAATACTGTTGTTATATAATATTCGATTGGTCGGGGAATATTAGTTTTAACAGAAAATATTCGTACGACGGCACAATCATTTGTGGACCCCACAACAGAATTATTGTCGGATTGAGAAAATGACAAAAATATTATATTGAAAATAATGGCGGAAGTTTTACCATTAATACTGTTGAACTACTCGGTAGTAAAAGTACAGTAATACGTGTGGTTGCATAGTAGCACACGGTATTGATTATTGATGCTTATGTGATAAGTCATTCAGTTTTATTTTATTGGTATTATTAATGTAATAAAACAGAAAAGCTTTTTATATAAAACAGAATACTTTTATAAAGTTATTCGTTTTATTAGGCTAATAGTAAAATCTTTTTATATAAAACAGAATACTTTTATAAAGTTATCTGTTTAATTAGACAATAATTAGAATATATTTTATTTTATTATGCATAAGGTTTGTATAGTGCCTGCATAGTGTTTGCATAGTAAAATCTTTTATAAAGTTATTCGTTTTATTAGATTATAAATAAAATATATTATATTTTATTTAAAAGATTTTGCTTTAAATATGGATCGTCAGATTAAAGTAAATCAATCTGGACTGTTCATGAGTTAGTTACTATGCAATCCATTTTTTTATAAATAGAAGCTCATTCCTTCATTATTTTTTACGAATTCACTAAAACTCTAGAGAGATAAACTATAGAGAGAAAGAAGAAAAGTATTCTGCTACTTCACTAGTCATATATCCAGTACTCTTCTTCTTAAGGTATGTGATATTATTTTTTGTACTCGTAGGGGGTATTATTTCTTTTGTATTCATGAAGAGAACTTCTGTTATTCCATTCTTTATTATTCTGTTGGAATAACCTGTATACGCGGGCTACCCTATACTTGGTGAAATTCTTCTGTTATTCCATTCTTTATTATTCTGTTGGAATATCATGTCTGTGCATTTTATGCCGGACCTGGTTCCGTCTTTATTATTCTGTTGGAACATCCTGTCGGTGCGTATTACGCCTGACCTGGTTCCGTTATTTAGTATTCTGTTGGAATAACCTGTCTATGCTAAGTACCGCATGCATGGTGATTTTTGTTGTTATTCCATTCTTTATTATTCTGTTGGAACATCCTGTCGGTGCAAATTTCACCTGACCTGGTTCCGTTATTATTATTCTGTTGGAATAACCTGTCTGTACGAAGTACCGCATGCATTGTGATTTCTTTTGTTATTCCATTCTTTATTATACTCAGTTGGTTAAAGTTTTGACTTCTATACTCCATGAAATTAGTGGAATATCCTTGATATTTGCGTTTTATCCAGTATCTTTTCATGGAAATATTCTTCTGAGCATTCTTGAATTTTACTCTACAAAGAAGTATCATGTTGACAATTTGGACGTTATTGGTTCCTAGACAAATTAATTCTTGAACTTGTTTTATTGAATTCTTATATCATTATCATCATCCTCATGTTTATATTATGTTGAAAGTCATCTGTGGCCTGTAGTGCATAGATGAACTTGGTATGATTATGACCAGGGATTATTCCGTATAATCATGACCGTAATTTTTCAAATAATGTGGTAAAAGTCCTCATTGGCCCGTAGTGCATTGATGGACAGTTGTTGGCATGGTCATGACCATTGATGAATACACGAATGTCCTTGGCCCGTAGTGCATGAATAATTTGTGGTCGTGATACTAAAGAATATCCCTGGCCGTAGTGCAGGGGTGATTCGATGATGTGGATTATTTATTAAGCTGAGTCCCAGCGATAAAAGTGATGAAAAACCTTTTAAATCATAAAAGATAGTAGATTTTATTCTCTACTTGACTCTTTTAATAGATTGATTGTTTCACTGCAGTTAAACTTGATGTCTATTGTATTTTACCAGTTTAACATTGTTGAAGACTAATGATAATTTATTCTGCATTATCTTAGTCATAATATTTCTTACTGGGCTAATTGAGAATGTAGCTGGGACGAGTCAGGAAACGAAGTGATGGTCCAGATGATAGTATTAGCTAGTAGTCCTCACTATTTTGTTAAATAGTGTGACAATAAATGTAATGAGGACTTATTCTGAGAGTGGATATTGTCTAAAAGACAGTATTTGTATTAAAACTCACAGCTCTCTTGTTGTATAATTAAGATTGTATTTGTATTCTATACCATGTATTTGGCGACTCAGAATAGGTGATGTATACCTATTTTGGGGGTGTCACAGTTGGTATCAAAGCTTAGGAATATAATCCCTGGCTAAGATGTGAGACTTAGAACTAGGAGGGGAGAGACGGGGAATTCCTTCGCTAGTATGACCTACTTAAATTTATTTGTTATTTAATTAGTTGGTCAGAGTTTAGAGATAATATGTTACATGTCAACTAACCCTTGTTTTGTGGCAGTATCTGAAAATGACATCCGAGAATGTTGAGAATAGCAATGGAGCACATAAGACCGTTGAGTCTCCACATATCAATAATCAGGAGAATGTGCATCAGGAAGGCGACAATCCTCATGCAAACAACAACACTGAACAAATGATGAATGATTGAATGTTTAGAGACTTTATGCAATTTATGCAACATCAGGTGAGAGCAGCTCCTGTCTAAAATATAGGTGAAAACATTGGAAACTCTAGGACGGTCACCGCTAAATAGTTCAAGGAGCTGGAACCACCGGATTTTATTAGAGAGCTAAAACCACTTAAGGCGGAAGCATGGATAAAGCAGATCACCAAGATATTTGATGTCTTGGGATGCTCCGAGGAGCAAAAGGTTCCCTTTGCCACCTTTATGTTGCGAGGAGAGGCAGATTACTGGTGGGAATCGGTAAAGCATACTCAACCTGCCGCACTGAAGATGAAGAAGTTCCAAGAATTGTTTAACGACAAGTACTTTCCCGAAAGTATTCGTCACAAGAAAGAAGAAGAATTCATCAAGCTGGAGCAAAACAACATGGCCGTATCACAGTACGAAGCCAAGTTTGCTGAGTTGTCCCGGTTTGCATCCCATTTGGTTGATAATAAGGAGAGAATGATGCGAATATTTTTAAGAGATTTGAAACCGGAGATACGTCAATATCTTATTTCTCATAAACTATGTTTGTATTCAGATGTTGTAAATAGGGCTCAGTTATTGGAGTGTGAAAACGAGTCAACGCAATTAAAAGAGAGCAGCCGGTAAAATGATAATACCAGTGAGAGCAGTCACCGAAGCGGTGAAAACAAGCGTGAAGGGAATCAACATGTCAGAAATGGTAATCATTTCGGTGGTAATCAGGGCCAAAACAATAAGAATGGACATTTCAAGAAGAGGAGATTCAACAATGATGGAAAGACGTCAGCACCAGCACCCATTGTTAAGGAAGGAGAACAACCACCTATCATATGCTTCAAATGCGGAGGGGAGGGACACATCAGTCCAAACTGTGTGATGTCATCCAAAGAATGTTATAATTGTGGAAGAGAAGGTCACCTAGCCCAATTTTTTCGTTCACCAAAGATAAGTTCAGCTAGAATGGAGGCACCAAAGGCCGTCCCAGAAAAGTCAAAGTCGGTTGTGCAAGGGAGAGCGTTTGTAGTTACCTCCCAAAAAGTAAGGAACCCGAACGAGGTCATCACGGGTAAGCTTATCATAAACTCTAGCGAAGTCTATACCTTATTTGATACTGGTTCTACCCATTCTTTTATTTCTCCTACTTGCGCTCAACGATTAAATTTGACTCCGGAAAAATTAGACTTTGACTTATCTGTAGAAACTCCGTTGGGAGAAACCTTCATTACATCCACAGTTTATAAGTCTTGTTTGGTTCAAATCGATACCCTCATATTACATGTTGATCTTATTTCATTGAAAATACTTGTATTTGATGTGATTCTAGGGATTGATTGGTTAACTTCTCATCATGATAAAATTGATTATTTTCGTAAGGTTGTTAGCTTTCATATTCCTAATCAACCTATTATGCGAATTCAAGCGACCAAACCATTAAAATCAATCACTGTCATCTCAAGCCATAAAGCTATTCGTTTATTGAAAAATGGATGTCAAGATTTCTTAGCTCATGTCACAGATCTAAACAAAAATACGTCAGTTTTGAATGATATTTCTATTGTTAATGAATTTCCTGACGTATTTCCTGAAGAACTTCCTGGCCTACCCCCAGAGCGTGAAATTGAATTTTGTATCGACCTTGAACCCAGTACAAAACCCATTTCCAAAGTCCCATATCGAATGGCTCCTATTGAACTTCAGGAATTAAAGACCCAATTGCAAGAATTGTTAGATATTGGTTTAATTCGTCCTAGTACGTCTCCTTGGGGTGCTCCTGTTTTATTCGTGAAGAAGAAAGATGGGAGTATGCAACTTTGTATTGATTATCGGGAGTTGAATCATGTCACCATCAAAAATAGGTACCCATTGTTGCGTATTGATGACCTACTTGACCAGTTGCAAGGAGCCAAATTCTTTTCAAAGATTGATCTTTGTTCCGGATATCACCAATTGAAGATTAGAACCGATGACATTTCAAAAAGGCTTTCAAAACTCGGTATGGGCATTATGAATTCCTAGTCATGTCCTTTGGATTGACTAATGCTCCTGCTGCCTTCATGGATATGATGAACCAAGTATTCAAGGAATATTTGGATCACTTTGTGGTCGTCTTTATTGATGACATCCTTATTTATTCCAAAAGTCGTGAAGATCATGAGCAACACTTGAGGCTGATACTCCAAAAGCTTCGTGAATACAAGCTTTATGCCAAGTTGAAGAAATGCGAGTTCTGGCTTGAGGAAGTAGCATTCCTTGGGCACGTAGTATCAAGTCATGGACTATCTGTTGACTCGGCAAAGATTGAAGCTATTCAAAGCTGGGAGCAACCCAAATCAGTGACCGAAGTACGTAGCTTTCTTGGCTTAACTGGTTATTATCGGAGATTCGTGGAAGGATTTTCTCGAATCGCTACTCCATTAACCCAGTTGACTCAGAAAGATATAAAGTTCGATTGGAGCGAAGAATGTGAGAAGGGTTTTCAAGAACTCAAGAGAAGACTCATTTCAGCACCTGTTCTGACAATACCATCTGGCTCGGAGGGATTTGTCATCTACAGTGATGCTTCGGGCAAAGGGTTAGGATGTGTTCTTATGCAACATGGGAAAGTTATAGCCTATGCCTCACGACAACTCAAAGAATATGAGAGGAATTATCTTACTTATGATCTAGAGTTGGCAGCTGTTGTTTTCGCACTAAAGATTCGGAGGCATTACTTGTATGGGGAGAAAGTGGAGATCTTTACGGATCATAAAAGCCTCAAATATTTTTTCACTCAAAAGGAACTCAACATGCGACAAAAAAGTTGGTTTGAACTGTTGAAAGATTATGATCATACCATCCAATACCATCCTAGAAAAGCGAATGTGATAGCTGACGCATTGAGTAGAAGATCATATGCGGGTACGAGTGCAATATTGTCAATGCAAAGGCCCATTTTGTATAACTTACAAAGGATGGAGATAGATATAAAGACTCCAGGGACCCACGTGATTATGCCGAATATACGAGTAGAACCGACTTTAATTGATAAAATTAAAGCTGCTTAAGTTATAGATCCGGAGCTGATGCGTATGAGGAAGAAAGTGCAAGAAGGTGTTATGCCGGAAGCAAGAATTGATGAAGAAGGAATACTTCGAGTCAACTCCAGACTTTGTGTTCCTAACAACCCTGATTTAAAGTATAAAATCATGATGGAGACGAACAACACACCATTTGTAATCCATCCTGGCATGGCTCCATTCGAAGCGTTGTATAGAAGAAAGTGTCGTTCTCCAGTATGATGGGATGAGGTGGGTGAAGCAAAGTTGTTGGGACCAGAGTTGATACGTATGACTACAGAAAAGATTCAAACGATCCGACAACGTATAGAAACCTCATAAGATCAACAACAGAGTTATGTCGATCTTCATCGAAAGGACGTGGAATTCGATATAGGAGATCATGTGTTATTACGAGTTGCTCCGTGGAAAGGAGTTACGAGATTTGGAAAGAGAGGAAAGCTCAATCCTCGATTCATCGACCCATTTTTAATCCTCAATCGAGTAGGAACTGTGGCCTATAGACTCGCTTTACCGCCAAATATGTCTCGTGTTCATAACATTTTTCACATATCCATGTTACGTAAATATGTGGAAGACCCGAACCACATTATTGAGTTAGAACCGGACGAAATAGCGAAAGATTTGACGTATGAAGAGGTTCCTATTCAAATCTTGGATAAGAAGGAACATATTCTACGCTCCAAGGTTATACCTCAAGTCAAAGTTTTGTGGAGAAACCACGATGTTGAGGAAATGACTTGGGAGTTAAAATCTAAAATGAAATCAAGGTATCCTTACCTCTTCGACATAACAGGTACATACCCTAATTTCAAGGGTAAAATTTCATAAGAAGGGGAGGTTGTAAGACCCAACTTTTATAAATAAAAATGAATTTTCTATAAATTTTATTTTTGAATATTATGGAGTGAAATTGATATAATGTTATAGTAATGGGTAATATTTATAAATTTTGTAAAGTACGCAAGTTGTTATATAATATTCTATTTGTCGGAGAATATTCGTTTTAACAGGAAATATTCGTACGACGGCACAATCATTGGTGGACCCCACAACAGAATTATTGTCGAATTGAGAAAATGAAAAAAATATTTTATTGAAAATAACGGTGGAAGTTTTACCATTAATACTGTTGAACTACTCGGTAGTAAAAGTACAGTAATACGCGTGGTTACATAGTAGCACACGGTATTGATTATTGATGCTTATGTGATAAGTCACTCAGTTTTGTTTTATTAGTATTATTAATGTAATAAAACAGAAAAGCTTTTTATATAAAACAGAATACTTTTATAAAGTTATTCGTTTTATTAGGCTAATAGTAAAATCTTTTTATATAAAAAATAATACTTTTATAAAGTTATCTGTTTTATTAGACAATAATTAGAATATATTATATTTTATTATGCATAGTATTTGCATAGAAAAATCTTTTATAAAGTTATTCGTTTTATTAGATTCTAAATAGAATATATTATATTTTATTTAAAAGATTTTACTTTAAATATGGACTGTCAGATTAAAGTAAATCAATCTGGACCGTTCATGAGTTAGTTACTATGCAGTCCATTTTTTTTATAAATAGAAGCTCATTCCTTCATTATTTTTTACGAATTCACTAAAACTCTAGAGAGATAACCTATAGAGAGAAAGAAGAAAAGTATTCTGCTACTTCACTAGCCATATATCCAGTACTCTTCTTCTTAAGGTATGTGATATTATTTTTTGTACTCGTAGGGGGTATTATTTCTTTTGTATTCATGAAGAGAACTTCTGTTATTCCATTCTTTATTATTCTGTTGGAATAACCTGTATACGCGGGCTACCCTATACTTGGTGAAATTCTTCTGTTATTCCATTCTTTATTATTCTGTTGGAATATCATGTCTGTGCATTTTATGTCGGACCTGGTTCCGTCTTTATTATTCTGTTGGAACATCCTGTCGGTGCGTATTACGCCTGACCTGATTCCGTTATTTAGTATTCTGTTGGAATAACCTGTCTATGCTAAGTACCGCATGCATGGTGATTTTTGTTGTTATTCCATTCTTTATTATTCTGTTGGAACATCCTGTCGGTGCAAATTTCACCTGACCTGGTTCCGTTATTATTATTCTGTTGGAATAACCTGTCTGTACGAAGTACCGCATGCATGGTGATTTCTTTTGTTATTCCATTCTTTATTATACTCAGTTGGTTAAAGTTTTGACTTCTATACTCCATGAAATTAGTGGAATATCCTTGATATTTGCGTTTTATCCAGTATCTTTTCATGGAAATATTCTTCTGAGCATTCTTGAATTTTACTCTACAAAGAAGTATCATGTTGACAATTTGGACGTTATTGGTTCCTAGACAAATTAATTCTTGAACTTGTTTTATTGAATTCTTATATCATTATCATCATCCTCATGTTTATATTATGTTGAAAGTCATCTGTGGCCTGTAGTGCATAGATGAACTTGGTATGATTATGACCAGGGATTATTCCGTATAATCATGACCGTAATGTTTCAAATGATGTGGTAAAATTCCTCATTGGCCCGTAGTGCATTGATGGACAGTTGTTGGCATGGTCACGACCATTGATGAATACACGAATGTCCTTGGCCCGTAGTGCAAGAATAATTTGTGGTCGTGATACTAAAGAATATCCTTGGCCGTAGTGCAGGGGTGATTCGATGATGTGGATTATTTATTAAGCTGAGTCCCAGCGATAAAAGTGATAAAAAAAACCTTTTAAATCATAAAAGATAGTAGATTTTATTCTCTACTTGACTCTTTTAATGGATTGCTTGTTTCACTGCAGTTAAACTTGATATCTATTGTATTTTATCAATTTAACATTATTGAAGACTAATGATAATTTATTCTGCATTATCTTAGTCATAATATTTCTTACTGGGCTAGTTGAGCTCACCCTTTCTTTCATTGTTCTCTTCAGGAAATGAGAACGTAGCTGGGATGAGTCGGGAAACGGAGTGATGGTCCGGATGATAGTATTAGCTAGTAGTCCTCACTATTCTGTTAAATAGTGTGACAATAAATGTAATGAGGACTTATTCTGAAAGTGGGTATTGTCTAGAAGACAGTATTTGTTTTAAAACTCACAGCTCTCTTGTTGTATAATTAAGATTGTATTTGTATTCTGTACCATGTATTTGGAGACTCAGAATAGGTGATGTATACATATTTTGGGGGCGTCACAATCTTAATTGGGGATACAAATCTATATATATATATAGATTCAAGAGGATGCTCGGCTTAACCCAAGAAACGTATATTCATTTGATGCTAAAATCGTTTAGCATGACAAACTCCAATAGTTGTCTCATGTTGATGAGCCATGGAGTGTATCTCTCTTAATAGTCCCCATAGACTCATAAAAGAGAGATCGTATGAGTAACTATCATGTATGCAATGAAATGTATGAGACCTGATGATGATCGGTCATATTCTGGAGAAGATCACTGTAAGACAGTGAAAAACATCTTAAAGTACTTTACCGGTACTAAGGATGTGATCATATTTATGTTGGGTCTGAATTAAAACTAGAGGGCTTAACAGACTCAAGTTTTTTCAGACAGACCAAGACGATAGAAAATCCACTTTAAGGTAAAGTGTTACCTTGAACGGTGGTGCAGTGAAATTGAAAAGGTTTCAAACAACAAAAAGTTGTTGGTTTAGTGATAAAAACAAAGTATATACCTATAAATGAAGCTGCAAGTTGATTATTTGGAAGAAAAGTTTATTACAGAACTAGGAATAGTTCATAAGTCTCATCTTGGATCTAAACATGTGTTGTGGCACTTTCATTTGATTATAAGAATCATTGAAAGATGGGAAATCCCTATAATGATAGTGGACTCTCAAGAACAACATTACATATCCATTAACTAAAGCTTACCCAACAACATGATAATCGTCACTTAGAGAATAAGGGTATGAGATACCATGGCAATTGGCTTTAGTGTAAGTGGGAGATTGAAAGTAGTATGCACACAAGCCAATCATGTTTGATGATAAAGCATATACTTTGTAACAATCCTATTCATTTATTAATAATAAGTATTAATTTATTATAGGCTTTTAATTATCTATATGATGCTGCTTTATAATATGTGATAAACCCATAGTTTTAAGCAATGCTTTTAGAATAATGATGTTCATCATTCTAATGAGATCTAAATTCTTAGAAAGCTTAAAACTAAAATAGTTCCCAATCATTGGATTATTAAATTGGGAATTAGTGAATCCGAATAAATTGATACATACGTTGCTTGCTCATTGGATGAGGATGATTGATCTCATGATCATTTGTGTGGGGACACTAAAGTAAGTATGTAGGTGCTTATCAAATAATAAGTTCACGGAACGTGGCTCGCTAAAGAATACCTAATGGAGTTTTACTTGTCTGTTAATAGGAATTCTTATAGTGATAGTAGTACAAGTGATCCTTGGACTTGAGATCATCATAGTATCTTATGTATGATGAATTATACTTTGACTTATTCCTTAAGACCCTTAGGGTGTATCAAATGGTATGCTTGAGTATAATAAGTTTTACATGGAGATAATGTATGATCAATAAAGAATCTACCGCTTATAGTAAAAAAAGAGAAATGTCCTATGTGATTCGATAAATGACAACCTAATAGTCATTGGCCAAGGTAGAATGAAATTAGAAAAGAGTTTCTAATTTGTATTATTTGGAGTTGTGCATTTAAGAATCGAAATACATATAATTAAATAAAATAAGACTTGACAGTAATTCCATGTCTTATATTTAATTGCGATATTATATGGTGGAAAGATTGAATTGTACGGTAACTATTTACTCAAAGGTTCTTTTATGATCAATGTTGAAATGCATATTATCTGGAAAGCCGTTGATCGCTAGGGAGGCTTATCCCTATTGTAGAATAAATATTATTTATTTAAATAAATTAATAGTTTAATTTATTTATTTAAATAAGATTAGAATTGTTCTAATTGATATTTATTCACAACCGGTTTAATATGGAGAACCTAAAGGGTCACACCATAAAAAGAATAATAATTATTTAAGAAGTTAATGACATAATCTTAATAATAAGTTAAGTATATTTAATTTAATATATGATGATAGAATAAATTAAATAGCTTAATATTTATTATTTAATATTTTGAAAATATTAAATATAAATTAATAAGAGGAGTCTTATTATTATTATTTAATTCTTAAAGGAGTTTGAGAATTAATTAATAAAAATACTCTAATATATTCCTAATAAGATTAGGAGGTTAAATTAACTAAAAGAGTTAATTAATTATCCCTAATAAGATTAGGGAGCTTAATTAATTAAAAAAATTTAATTAATTAAATAATACCCTATTTTATAATTAGATTAGAAGGGTTAACTGATATCTTTATAAGAGGAGTCTTATATAAGATATAAAGTAGACGTGATTCCAATTGTTGGAGAGTATGCTCTCTTTTTTTTCTATAGAGATAGAAAAACTAGGATTTTGCCAAACACCCATCTTCTTGAATGTTTTTTCTTCCGTGGTGGATCACCTCTAGAGGCCAAACACTTGGGTGACTAACGTTGATCAAATGATGGAATCAAACCCGGTAGATTCAAGTTGAACGCGTAAAAAATTTGGTGGTGAACTTGTACCCGAGGAAGCTCGAATCTTCAAGTGTATAATTCTTGTTCTTCTTCTTTTCGTTTAATGAATAATTGTGCATAAAGGATGATCCGGATATATGGTTTGTAAAATTTTAAAACTCTAATTTTTACGCTTCCGCTTACTTTGTGCAATTTGATTGTATCCATGAATCTTATAAACCTAACAGAAATTGGGTAGGGCAAGCACTTGTGTGCAACACATGGCTGCCTTGAGATGGTTAAAAGCTTGCTCTGCTAAGGAGTTCCACTGGAAAGCTCCCTTATGTAATAAATCAGTGAGTGACTGACAAGTAATCTCATAGTTCTTTACATAACGTCGGTAATACCCAGTAAGCCCAAGGAAGCCTTTCAATGTCTTTAGGGTAGTGGGCCTGGGCCAATTCTGTATATTTTCTATCTTGGCTTTGTCCGTCGAGATACCTACTGCAGAGATGATGTGACCCAAGTATTCCAACTTAGTTTGACTAAAGACGCACTTGCTCCATTTTTCCAAGAGTTGGTGTTGCTATAAAATACTTAGAGTAATCCATAAATGTTAAAGGTGTTCTTCTTTACTTGAGTTGTAAATTAAAATGTCATCGAAAAAAACTAGTATAAACTTTTGTAAGTGCAGCTTGAAAATTTCGTTCATTAACCCTTGAAAAGTGGTTGGAGCATTCGAGAGCCCAAAAGGCATAACTAAAAATTCAAATAAGCCTTGGTGGGTTCTAAACACTGTTTTATACACATCCTTTGCAGCCACTCGAATCTTGTGATATCGCACTCGCAAGTCAATTTTAGAATAAATTTTGGAGCCAGTTAACTCATCGATCAACTCCTCAATGATAGGTATAGGAAATTTATCCTTGACTGTTATAGCATTAAGACCCCTATAGTTTATATAAAATCTCCAGTTTTCATCCCTTTTTTTGACTAAAATAAAAGGTGCATCAAAAGGGCTATTGTTGGGTTGTATAATTCTCGAGTTTAGCGTTTCTTCTACCCATTTTTCAATCTCTTGTTTTTGGATGTGTGGATACCTGTAGCTCCTTAGATTCACAGTCTCACTGCCTTGTTTAAGGGGTATGTGATGATCTTGTGGTCTGGTTGGTGACAGCTATTTTGGTTCACCAAAAATAATTATAAAATCCTAAATTACCTCGTCAAGCCAAAGAGGGACTTTAGTAGTATCATGTCATGTGTTAAAGGTCACTATAGCATCAAGCATGGGCTCATTCTTCTTGATTTATTTTTCTAGTGATTTATAGGACATCGTTTCAATGTGGGAGTGGTGTTGGTCAGTTTACAACCGGTGAGTTTCACTGTTTCTATACCCTTTGAGAATATGAGATACTGTTTAGAGAAATCAAATATAAATGGGCCCAGTATTTGTAACCATTGTACGCCTAGCACTGCATCATAACCCCCAAATCAATTATCCTCATTTCAGTTTTGAACTTGTGACCTTTCAGTTCCCAATAAAAGTCCTTACACTTGACATGGCTGTAAATTTAGGTGCCATCAGCTAGAGAAAGGGAAAAGGCATTGGTGGGTTCTAGTTGACAGTTTGTTCTCTTGGCAGCTGCTACATCAAGGAAATCGTGGGTAATACCTGTGTCTATCAATATATTAATTGGGCAACTTCTGCTATACCCTTGTAACACCAATGTTCTCCCATGTACATTTCCAGACAAGGCATGCAGGGGATTCGCGTTTCATCCTCCAAATTAGAGTTGTCCTCTTCAACCTCCATGGGTTCCAAGTGAGCATCCACTATTTCTTCCTCACCTCCAATTAATGCATAGACCTGCTTGTTAGGACACTTATGGCCCAAAGTATATTTTTCATCGCAAGTATAACACAAACATTTCATTCTCCTATTTTGTGCCTCACTTCGGGTATAACTTCTATAACATCGAGGGTTAGATTTAGTAATTCTCGGTGTAGGGATTTGGAATTTACTGGAGGCGGTTTGCTGGTTATAAAAGTTGGAGTTGGAGAAAGAGTGGGGGAATCTAGTGGGCTTAGGTAAGGAAGTAGTTCTGGGGTAAGTTTTGTTTGTTGTGGATATAACCTTATTTCTTATCTCAACAGTGGACTCATGGAATTTGGATAAGGAATAGGCTAAGGAAAGATCTGTAGGAAATGAGGCTTGCATCATGTTTCTAATTTCCTCCTTTAATCGTCCTACATAATGATCCACATAGTCTTGTTTAGTCCAGTTACCATTTCGCAACTTCATCACTCCCTTTTGTTTCTGAAATTTCTCTTTATATTCTTGGACAGAGCCAGTTTGTCGTAATTCCTTGAATTCCCATAACACATTTTCATGGGGCAATGGACTAAACCGTACTGAGATTTCATTAAGGAATGCATTCCACTGCATAAGGGGTTTACTAGCCTGTTTAGAACAATACCATAAACTAGCAACCCCATCTAAATGGATTGAAGCAATGATTACCTTCTGTATGTCATCTTTAGGACTCATCAAAAAATAAGAGTGACATTTATAGATCCAATCCTAGACATCGGTCCCATCAAACCTAGGGAAATCGATTTTTGGTTTATAACCATGATGGTTGAAACCGTAGTATGGAACAGTTAGTGTAAAATGAGGAGCACAGAAGAGTGGATTACTAAGCTGAGGAAATTGATGTAACAGAGGCCTGATCTGACTTGACCCACCAAATTGGTAATTGAATCCAATTCCCTTCATTCTGAATTCTGGCGTTACTAGTATTTTGGGATCCAACCCATTTACAGAGGTCTTTTCATCGTCGACCACCCTGTCTTTGTCCTTAGAAAGCTTAGAGACTTGCAGAGTTAATTGGGCCAAAGTCGATTGCACCTCCGCGAGAGTCCCCTGTATCTATCCCACCGTTTCATCAACATGCTTCCAAAGGTCCTCGGTAGATTTCATTAATTCCTCATGGGGTCGCATCATAGAGGCAGACGGTCGGTGGCTCTAATATCATTTGTAAGGATTGTGATAGTGTTTTAGGTTTCTATATACAGAACAAAGAAGGAGAAGAAATCACAGTTGCAAAAATTAACTAAAGAGGAAGGGAAAAAATATATAAAATATTTCATTCATTGCTCATCTTCAATTGGACTTCAATTCCCTATTTTATAGTAGGAAAACCTACATCTTCTATAAAATACAGTAGACTAATGAATAATGGCATAATATTTTCATTGATGTTATGAGGTATAAATAAAATAAGATTACAATACAGAATCAATTTGTTACAACCAAAAGATATTGATAGCAAACCTAATAACTAAAGAATCAGTCAGTCCCTAATTTAAGGGAATGAGATAATTATAATTAAGTAAAGAATCAGTCAATCACTAATTTAAGGGAATGAGATAATTAAATTAAATACATTAATTTAATTCTCTATTATGCCCCCGCAAGTTGGAGCTCATTGAAGTGAGACCAATCTTGTTCAACAAGCCATGGAAACGCGTGCGGGGTAGTGGTTTGGTGAGTGCATCAGCTAGTTGATCAATCGAAGAGACATGAGTGACTCGTAAGATGCCATCTTGAACTTATTCACGAATGAAGTGAAAGTCGAGAGCTACATGTTTCATGTGAGAATGGAAGACTGGATTTGAGCAGAGGTTCGTTGCTCCCACATTATCACAATAGATTACTGGTTTTTGTGAGGATGTGACACCAAGTTCACTAAGAAGAGATGGGATCTATCTCACCTCAGCAGCCGTGGAGGCAACAGATCGGTACTCGACTTCAGTCGAGGAGCGAGCTACTGTTCGTTGCTTCTTCGAACTCCAGGATATCAGGTTTTATCTGAGGTAGATAATTTAAGTACTGGTGGAGTTGAAGTCGTCTTTATTACTAGCCAGTCGGCGTCCGAGTAGGCGTGTAAAGTGAGAGGCGACTGACGATGTAACAGGATGCCATGATCAATGTTTCCACACAAATATCGAAGAAGTCGCTTGGCAGTATTCCAGTGATCGATAGTAGGTTGATGCATTTATTGAGATAGTTTGTTGACTACATAGGCAATGTCTGGATGGGTAAGTGAAAGATACTGAAGACTGCCAACTACAGCTCGAAATTCGGTTGGGTTAGTAAGTGTTGTCCTCGATTGAAGAGTGAGGATGGGAGAGGTGGCTAGCGGAGTTGCAACATGACGTGCATCAGTCTGCTATGTATCTTTGTTGTGAGAGGAGAAAGCCTTGAGGGCAAGGAACAACTTCAACATCAAGGAAATAATGAAGAGGGCCAAGGTCTTTGAGTAAGAAGCAATGAGCAAGGACCGAGATGAAGGCTTGGATTGATGTTTTATTGTTACCTGTGATAATGATATCATCAACATAAACAAGTAACAAGATGGTTATACCTTTATCACTGAAAATGAACAAAGAGGTGTCAGCAACTGAGTTGGAGAAATGAGATACAAGTAGAAACTGGAAAAGTTCAGTGTACCAAGCTCTAGGAGCTTATTTAAGACCATATATTGCCTTTTGTATTTACAGATATGGAGTGGATGATCAGAATCAACAAAGCCTTGAGGCTGGGTTATGAAGACATCTTCAGTGAGGTTGCCATGGAGAAATGCATTGTTGACACCAAACTGTCGAAGATCCCAACCGCGGCTGACCGCAAACGAGAAGATGAGACGAATTGTGGTCGGCTTTACAACTAGACTGAATGTCTCATGGTAGTCCACTCCGGGCCATTGGTGAAACCTCTTTGCCACTAAGCGAGCCTTGTACCTATCAATAGAGCCATCAGATAAACGTTTAAGTCAAAATATCCAATTGCACCCCATAATATTTTGCACACCAGTGGAAGTTACCAGTTCCCATGTGCCATTTCGAACCAAGGCATCAAATTCTTCGGACATCGCCATTCTTCATTTTCTATCTTGGATGCCTTGAGTTACACATGTGGGTTCAATTGCTGAGGCAAGTTGGGTCGAGAGGTTGAGTTTAGTGATTGGTTTGTGGATGTTGTTTCGAGAACGAGTGATAATTGGCGAGGTGCGAGGCAGAGATTGTGAGGATGGGGCTTCGGAGGCTTGAGGAAGTACTGGTGGAGGTGAGGCCAAAGTGACAGGCGTGGACGTGCTAGGAGCAGGTGCATGTATTGGGTTGGGTAGTATGAGGGATACTTGGGGCAAGTCAGTGTGGGCTACCATAATCGTTTGTGTGGTGGAGTCAACTGGCGAAGAGGCGCTAGAACTACCTTCGGATGATGGTTATGAAACCGGGAGAATGACATGTTATGGGAGTCATGTGTCACATGTTAAGTTATCAGGATGAGCAAGAGGTAGATCAACTTTAGACATGGGAAACTTAGACTCAATAAATCGAACATGACGTGAGATGAAGATCTGTTGACTACTTGGATCAAGACACAGATAAGCACTCTGAGTGAGGGAGTAACCAAGGAAGACACAAGGTGTGGAGCGACTAGCGAGTCTGTGAGGAGAATATGGACAGAGCCAGGGATAACATAGACAACCAAAGGCTCAAAGCTTGGAATAGTTGGACGGCGACTCAAAGAGTTTATGATAGGGAGAGGTCATATAGAGAGTTGGTGTTGAAAGGCAATTTATGAGATAGACTGCAGTGGAGAAGGCATATGACCAGTAGGTTAGTGGTAAGGTAGCTTTAGAGAGAAGAATAAGTCATATTTCAATAATATGGCGATGTCGACATTTTGAGAAGCCATTATTTTTTGGTGTGTGAGGTAGTGAAGTGAGATGCGAGATTCCATGTGTGGATAAGTATGTGGCGAGACCAGTGAGACCCATGTATTCCCCCCCCCCCCCCATTGTCCGAGTAGAAGGTGATTATTTTGTTTTTGAAGTAGTTTTCAACAAGAACTCGAAAACGAGTAAAAATAGTGGCAACATTAGATTTATAGCTAGGCATGCACAACAGGTCGGCCTGGCCTGGTCTGGTCTGGGCCTGCCAGGCCTTGGGCTTTGACCAGGCCAGGCCATTGACTTTTGGCCTCCAAGCCAGGCCTTGGTCGCTGGGTTGTGGCCTGGTTAGGCGGCCAGGCCAGGCTAGGCCAGGCCCAAGGCCTTGGCTTGTCTGGTCCCTTTTTTTTAATGTTACATATTAAAAATATAAATAATAAAATATAAATTAATAAATTTTGTAAAATATTAATATTGTAGATTACTTAAATACTGTAGATTACACTTTTATTTTTTGAATATAAAGTAAGTTTCAATTTTATTTTCTTATAGTATGTACTAGGATCGGTTGGACATATATTTTGTAAAGTTTAAACACACATATCTTTTCATTTTTGATCATTAAACTCTTACATGGTTATATCTCAAGTATTAATTCCAGTTAATTTTCTAATTACTTTATGGAAAATTTATTTAAATTGGTACAACAGAATACCTAAAAAATAACTAAAATCATAAATCCCCCCAAGAATTTAGCATATCCAAATTAATGAAGAACTTGAGTATTTACAAGAAACTACATTATTATTAATATTTAATATTAAAAATTAGTTTATTGATGTATTAATTAATGTTAATATTTAACATTAAAGTAACAAATAATATGAATAAAATTTTATTATTAAATATTAGTACTTTAGTATTTACAATAAATTAACTTATTATTAATATTTAATCAACTAAGTAACTAACTTATTATTAATATTAAATATACTAACTAGTTATATTCATTGAAGATGTATATTAATTAAATGTATCAACAAGAAATCAAGAATAAATAATTAAAATTTTAAATTTTATTAATATATTAATTAAAACTAATGTATTATAATTTATAAATTACAATAATGAATAAGTAAAAATTTATACTTTATTGATGAATAATTATAAATTTAAAGTTCAAAAATTACAAATAATTGGATAAAAAATCATGTAAGGTCTCAGGCCAGGCCAGGCCTCATGTCTGGCCAGGCCAGATTTTTATCTAAAAAAAGCAATCTTTTCAAGCCTTCCAAGCCAGGCCTGACTGGGCCAGGCCTTGATCGGGCCAGACTTTGACCAGGCCGGTCCCAGGCGAGACCAAGGTCAGGTCGCAGACCTCGGGCCTTTTGTGCATCCCTAGGTAAAGCCATATGTAGTGAGTGAAGTGATTCACAAAATTAAAATTGTATTTGTAACCATCGACATAATAGATAGGCGAGGTCCACACATTAGAATAAATAATTTGGAGAGGGGAAGTCGACACAATAGATGATTGAGAAAAAGGTAATTTATGACTTTTATTGCAGAAACAATCATTACAATGGAAATGCTTAGAACTAGAGAAATCTAAAGGTAAACAAAACTTAATTACTATATGACGTAGGATTGACTCGGATGGGTGACCAATACGATGATGCCAAACACATGAGGATACTTTGATACTGATGAAGACCGAAGGACGAGAAGCGGGGTACAAAACCGGTAATTCATACACACCATCTTTAGGTTATCCTTCGAGCAGTATTACCCCTGTCAGTAGATCCTTCACACGAAAAGAATATGGTAAGAACTCAATCCAAGTGTTATTAGTTTCGATGTCATCAGACCCGTCGTATGGAGCATGAAGCGAAAGGCTGACGAGGTCAGCAGTGACATGATGAGAGGCACCATTGTCGAGAAGCCGGGTCGGGGTCTCAACACCTGATGTTGTGGCTATATATGCTTTTGGGTACCATTGAGGTCCATTGTGCGATGAACGAGGAGCGTCATGTGAGAGGGCGGGTACATACTGAAAGAGGTGACACTGAGCAACTGTGTAGCCCTGTTGGCGGCATCCTTGACACTTGCCGAGATAAGGCCTTTGCTGGCGAGTCATGGCATAAAGAGGCTGAGATGGCTGGTGTTGCGAAGTAAGATGTGGTAGGTGTGTTTGTTTTGACACGGACCGGTGTGAATTACTGAATCTGGTCGACGCAGCGCTGGCCGTGGTGAGATGCGGGAAGGAAAAAGATTACGACTGCTGAAGTGTCAGTTCCCTGCTGATGAGTTTCTCATAAAACTCATCAAATGAGATGGGGTTGTCCCTACCTGCCACTATATCGGTAATATGGCGATAGTCATCACCTAGACCCTCTAAGATCGTCTCAATGATGTCTTCATGGCCCATCGATTTGCCTAGTGTAGCAAGTTGATCAGTGCGACACTTGATGTATTGCATGTAGTCCGATATAGATAAGGAGCCCTTCGTGGATTTCTTGATCAGGTTCTTGAGTTGCTTTATGTGACCACGAGTCGGGCGAGCATAGGTGTTGGCAAAGGTTTGCCATGCTTCACGGGAAGTGGCTTATTATTGGATTAGCGGAATAAGAGAGTGAAAGATGGAACCAACAATGGCGCCAAACAGCAGTTTGTCTTGGCGAATCCATGGAAGAAAATCTGGGTTGTAAGCTTCAACACTGTTGGTGGTTATGGTGCGAGGAGGACATGGATGATTATTGTCAATGTATTTGTAGAGATCGTACCTATGAGAATGACCTCAATCTGGAGTTTCCTGGCGAGATAATTTGTGGAGGTTAATTTGATGATGGATGGATGAGAGATGTTTATGAGTTTAAGACTTTGGTTTGGATTTCCTGGGTTGGGAATGGCGATACTCTAGTGATCAGTGGCCACGGTGGGTCTTCGGCTAGGATTGGTTGAAGATTGGTTTAGGACCGACTAGAGCTCTGATACCATATAAAATACAGTAGACTAATTAATAATGGCATAATATTTTCATTGATGTTAGGAGGTATAAATACAATAAGATTATATGAGAGAATCAATTTGTTACAACAAAAATATATTAATAGCAAACCTAATAACTAAATAATCAGTTAGTCCCTAATTCAAGGAAATGAGATAACTACAATTAACTAAAGAATCAATCAATCACTAATTTAAGGGAATGAGATAATTAAATTAAATACATTAATTTAATTCTCTATTATCTTCTACATCAAAATTAAGAGTAAAAGAAAATACACGAATTATATATGACATGAGGAGAGCACGTGGGAGCTATGTAAATGAAAGAAAATAAAGACAAATAATTGATACTCTTGAATTGAGCTGACACGTGAAAAATCGACTCCATTTTATAACAATGCCTCCGCACTACAAGAGTTTCATCATTGATGCTGTCGCACAACATCAGCAGTTTAATCACTTTTCTGTTTCATATTTTCTCTCTCATGTTCTTGCCTTAGATTTGATATAAATATATATATATATATATATATATATATATATATATATATATATATATATATATTATTCAGAATTTCATGTAGAGTTCTGAATTTGAGATAGCTTTTGAAATTGAATAAGAGAACAAGATTTAAGTTTTATGCAGACATGGGTTCAGCGATGGTGGTGCTGGAAAGAAGTGGTGGCGGTAAATGGTGGTGGTGGGCGGAGATTGTGAGGGTGGTAGGTGTAGATGATGGTGGTGCAATAGAGGAAAGATTTTTTGATTTCTACGTCTTGAATGATGAGAAGAAGAAATGTGTCAAAACAAAATATAATTGTTTTCCACTTAAGCATGGTCCAGTTTGCCACAATGGGTTTTTAAACTAAGTTCTTCTCGAAATAAAATTTGGGTGTTATAAAGTGATTCCCTAAACAGGAGGGATCACCGACACTCTCTCCCTCAATTATTTCCCTCATTCTTTTCCTTTTCCTTCCATGACTTGGATTACTCCCCCTGACTCCTCTCATCTCCTATATAAAGGGAATGAGATTGAAGGAAATAAGTAGAGAACTCCTTTGAAAGAATTTCCCTCTCTATTCTTTTCTCTTGCTTATTCTCTCTAAATTTATGCAGCAATTATAAGAGTATATTTATACACTTCGCTAAAGTTTTATAATACGTTATCAGTACGAAGCTCTAACCAACTGAGACGGTAAAATTAAATTATTGCAATTTATTATTATATTACCGGTTTGGCTATGCCACCAATAATATAATTTTATTCTTATAATTGCCTTTAAATTCTTGCAATTTATTATTATGTTGGAATAACCTGTTTATGCGAAGTACCGCATACATGGTGAAATTCTTTTATTATTTCATTAATTATTATTCTGTCGGAATATCCTGTCTGTGCGTTTACGCCGGACCTGGTTCCATTAATTATTATTCTGTTAGAATAACCTGTCTGTACGGTCTATCGCAGTGCATGGTGATTTCTGTTGTTATTTCATTCTTTATTATTCTGTTGGAATATCCTGTCGGTGCGTATTACGCCTGACCTTGTTCCATTATTTATTATTCTGTTGGAATAACCCATCTATGTGGATTACCACATGTATGGTGAATGATCATTTATATCTATTCCTTATTAAATTGTGGAAATGATCTGTCTACGTAGATTACCGCATGACGGGTGAAGATCCATTTGCAGTTTTGTATATATATATATATATTTGTAATTTTATATATACATTAACGATTGCATATTCTTTTTACTAAGATAATATGCTAATAATATAAATATAAGATTATTTATATTTGCATTTTATCACCACTTGAGGTTGTGGTATAGTTTATTTTTTCTATATCATACATGCAATTATTTATTGTTTTAATAAATAATAAAATTGTGTTTTAACCTAGAATAGATGGCAAACTTGGTAAAAATAGATTTTTTTTATTTTGAAAATCTCTAGAGACAACTATTTGGTTTGTGCACTTGATGCAGAATTGCACCTTAGTGCAAATGAGTTAGAAAAGGCAATTACGGAATATAGTTCCAATGTTTATAAAATAACCTCTACTTTGGCTTTATGTGGAGATCCAGTTTCTGAAACCCAAATGTTAGAAGAAAAAAAATGCTCTCAACTTTTCATCCCACCAACATGATTCTATCACAATTATATAGACAGAGAAAGTTCATAAAATTCAGTGACTCATTGTCTATCCTTCTTGTTGCAAAAAAAAAATAATAATGAATTGTTGTTGAAAAACTATCAAGTACGGCCAACGGGTGGTACCCCATTACCAGATATTAACAGCACGTCATTCTAGCAGAATAAACGTGACTATAGATGGCCATATAATAAGAAGCCTTGGGGGCAAAAGAATAAACGAGGCCATCATAACAACAAATTCTAGAACCTCGACAATTCAGGCCACCAGAAGTGGCAAGTGTCTGAGTCGGGTGAAAATAAAGAAAATGAAACAAAGATAAAGAACAAACCAGATGTTTATTTTAGGTGTGGGATGAATGGGCATTGGTCGCGTACCTGTCGTACACCGAGGCATCTGGTTAATTTATTCCAGGAGTCTCAAAAGAACAAAGTAATTGAGGTAGAAACAAACTTTGTTAATCATTAATTAGATATTGTTAATGATCCACCAATGACCCACAATGAGGAAAAAGTTGTTGATATTAATGAACCTTCTGAAAGTATCTTTTGGGATAACATTTAATTTTTGTTTTAATTAAACACCCTGCATGCATAATATTATTAGTTTTCGTTCTATACGTGGTATGTTTTTTTCATGAATAATATTTCTTATTTATGTTTTTACATGTGTCAGACCATCTTTAATGAATATCTTCTCATCATTTCTACTATTTCTGAAAAATAGAATATCCTAGAAAACTTCATTAAATTTCTTTTAAATTATATACTATGAAAATTAGAACAATTGAGTCTCATACTCTTATGATTCCAAAAATCATAGATCCCAAATCCTTTATGCTTTGGCATGAAAGACTCGATCATCCAGGTACTTCTATGATGTGTCGTATTATTGAAAATTCTTTTGGCCATCCTCTCAAAAATAAAAAGGTTTTTCTCGGTAGTGAATTTCCTTGTGCTGCGTGTTCTCGAGGAAAATTAATTGTCCGATCATCACCAGTAAAAGTTTATAAAGAAGCCACAAAATTCCTAGAGAGAATTCAAGGAGACATTTGTGGACCTATTCACTCATTGTCTGGCCCATTTCTATATTTCATGGTTTTAATAGATACTTCAACTAATTGCACGCCCATTGCTTGTTAAGGGCTAACTTACCTACCTCAGTTTGGGGTCATGCAATTCTTCATGCTGCGGCCATCATTCGAGTAAGACCAACGACACTTCATAAATTTTCTCCTCTACAATTAGTTCTTGGACAGACACCCAACATATCACACTTTCGAGTTTTTAGAAGGGCGGTATATGTTCCAATTGCACCTCAACAAAGAACTAAAATGGGAGCCCAACGAAAAATAGATATTTATGTTGGTTTTGATTCTCTTTCTATTATCAGATATCTTGAGCCTTTTAACTAGAGATATTTTTACTACATGTTATGTAGATTGTCATTTTGATGAATTTGTATTTCCACCATTAGAAGGAGGGAAATTTTTAAATAAAAAATCCTCTGACATATCATGGAATGCATCAAAATTAAATTCATTTGATCCTCGTACAGGACAATGTAAAATTGAAGTTCAAAGAATTATTTGTTTATAAAATATTGCAAATCAAATGCCAGATGCATTTAATGATGTTAGAAAAATGATAAGGCTATATATACATGCAGTGAATACTCCAGTAGAGATAGAAATACCTATTGAAAAATTAATTCCTGAAGAATTAACAAATAAGGTAATAGAAGAATCTAAACCACACCAGAAGCGTGGAAGACAAGTTGGTGCAAGAGACATTGTACCACGAAAATCAAAAGTAAATAAGGAAACCCCAGAAGAGGTACAAACCGCTCCAGAAGTAGCACTTATTTTAAAAGTGGGAATAACCCCAGAAGAGGTTCAAAATCTCAGTAAAGGGATAAGAGATGAACACCAAGAGATCTCAATAAATTATGTACATGATGAGAAAATATGAGATCGAAGCAAAGTCATGATTGATGATATATTTGCTTTCTTTATAGCATAAGATATTACTTTGATTCCTGACACGGATCCTGAACCACAAAACGTGGAAGAATGTCAGAAAAGAAAAGATTAGCCAAAATGGAAAGATGTTACTCAAAATGAGTTACAATCTCTATTGAAAAGAGAGCATACCTATATGGCTCACTTGAAGTGAGATTTATATGAGAATCGTTGAAGGATTGAAAATGACTGAATCACAAAGGCCAAGTCAGATATATTCAATCGAGTTTCAATGCTCATTATATAGATTGAAATAGTCTGGTCATATGTGGTATAATCGACTTAGTGATTATTTAATAAAAGATGGATATATAAATGATCATATATGTCCATGTATTTTTATTAAGAAATCACAAAGTGAATTTTCCACCATTGCTGTATATGTGGATGATTTGAATTTTGTAGGTACTCCTGAAGAACTCACAAGAACTACAACTTATTTAAAAGATGAATTTGAAATGAAAGATCTTAGAAAGACAAAATTTTGTTTGGGAATACAAGTGGAGCATTTAGCATCTGGAATTTTTGCTCATCAATACACATATGCTGAAAAGATTCTCAGTCGTTTTCATATGGATAAAGTTCATCTTTTGACTACCCCGATGGTTGTTCGCGATGGTTGTTTGATCTTTAGAAGTTGATAAAGATCCATTTCAGCCTCTAGAAAGTGGGGAAGAAGTTCTGGGACCTAAAGTTCCATGCCTAAGTGCAATGGAAGAAGTTCTTGGACCTGAATTTCCATGCCTAAGTACAATGGAAGAAGTTCTTGGACCTAAAGTTTCATGCCTAAGTGAAATAGAAAAAGTTCTTGGACCTGAAGTTCCATACCTAAGTGCAATAGGTGCTCTTATGTATCTTGCAAACTGTACACGACCTAATTTTGCTGTCAACTTGTTAGTAAGATACAATTCTTCTCCGACTAAGAGACATTGGGATGAGATCAAACACATTTTGAGATACCTCCGTGGAAGTATGGATCTTGGGTTATTTCATCCAAGAGATTCAATGTCGCGATTGGTTGGATATGTCGATGTAGGATATTTATCAGATCCACACAATGGAATATCACAAACATGTTATGTATTAACATATTGTGACACGGCTATATCCAGAAAATCCTCAAAGCAAACCATGACAGCTACATCATCAAATCACTCAGAGATTTTCGCTATACATGAAGCAAGCAGAGAGTATGTTTGGTTAAGATCAATCATTCAGCATATTCAAAAGTCATGTGCATTACCATCAATCAACGACATTCCTACAATTCTGTATGAAGATAACGTTGCATGTATTGCTCAACTTAGAGGAGGGTACATCAAGGGAGATAGAGCAAAACACATTTCACCTAAATTCTTCTTCACACATGAGCTACAAAAGAAGGGTGATATAGATGTGCATCAAATTCGATCATGTGATAATCTAGCCGACTTATTCACAAAGTCGCTACCAAATGCAACGTTTGCAAAACTTCGAAAAAGGATTAGAATGTGTCGACTGAAAGACTTGTGACAACATTTCATCCAGAAGTAATGAATTCCTTTTGAGGGGAAGACTGTACTCTTTTTCTTTAGTCACGGTTTTTATCCCAATGGGTTTTTCCTGACAAGGTTTTAACGAGGCAGTCAATAAAGATATTTATTATAAAAGATATATACTCTTTTTCCATTAGTTAAGTTTTTCCCACTGGGTTTTCTTAACAAGATTTTTAATGAGACATAATTTTCTATCGTAGGGAATCAGGGGAAGTGTTATAAAATGATTTCCTCAACAAGAGAGATCACCGACACTCTCTCCCACAATTATTTCCCTCCTTTTTTTCATTTTCCTTCCATGACTTGGATTACTCCCCCATGACTCCTCTCATCTCCTATATAAAGGGAATGAGATTGAAGGAAATAAGTAGAGAACTCCTCTGAAAGAATTTCTCTCTCTATTCTTTTCTCTTGCTTATTCTCTCTAAATTTATGCAGCAATTATAAGAGTATATTTATACACTTCGCTAAAGTTTTATAACAGATATGAATATATTTTATTTTTACTTATTTACATTTTTATTTAATACTGGAAGTCAAAATACAAATAAATAAATTTTAAATATATTCATGTTCACATAGAGTTTTTACTGAATAATCTACATTAGTATCCAACGTGGCATCACTTGGATAAACCGTTAATTTTAACACTTTTAAACGATTTTTTCAATTTTTATAAAAAAAATTATAATCACTTGGGCAACCCATTAATTTTAACACTTTTAAATAATAATTTAGTGAGTTGATTGGAAAAAAAATTGATTCGGTAATGCAAATATAAATTAGAGTTTAGTTTGATGGGAAAAAAGTGTTTAACCCATTTATTTTATCATTACTAATTAGTTATACATTAGTTAAATAATATTTTAGAAAATAATTTTTTTTTATTATTAAGAATAATATTAGTTTATTATTATTATTATAATTAATGTGACGCCCCCAAAATAGGTATACATCACCCATCTTGAGTCGCCAAATACATGGTACAAAAATTAAATACAATTTTATTATACAACAGTCATGTAAAATACGACAAAACATATTCTAAGAGTTTTAATAAGAATATTGTCATCTAGACAATATCCACACACAATGGAGTCCTCATTACATTTATTGTAACACTATTTAATATAATAGTGAGGACTACTAATGCTATCATCTGGACTATCAATCCGTTCCCCGACTAGTCCCGGCTACGTTCTCATTTCCTGAAGAGAACTGTGAAAGAAAGGGTGAGCTCAACTAGCCCAGTAAAAAATATTATGACTAAGATAATGCAGAATAAATTATCATTAGCCTTCAACAGTGTTAAACTGATAAAATATAATAAACATCAAGTTTAACTGCAACGGAACAAGCAATCCATTAAAAGAGTCAAGTAGAGAATAAAATCTACTATCTTCTATGATTTAAAGGGTTTTTCATCACTTTTATCGCTGAGACTCAGCTTAATAAATAAACCACATCATCCCTGCACTACAGCCAAGGATATTCGTTAGTATCACGACTACAAATTATCCATGCACTACGGGCCAAGGATATTCGTGTATTCATCAATGGTCATGATCATGCCAACAACTGTCCATCAATGCACTATGGCCAATGAGGACTTTTACCACATCATTTGTAATATTACGATCATGATTATACCGAATAATCTCTGGTCATAATCATACCAAGTCCATCTATGCACTACAGGCCACATATGATTTTCAACATATTATAAACATGAGGATGATGACAATAATATAAGAATTCAATAAAACAAGTTCAAGGATAAATTTGTAAAGATTTATAATTTAATTTATCCAGAAATCAATAACGTTCCAAATTGTCAACATGATACTGCTTTGTGGAGTAAAATTCAAGAATGTTCAGAAGAATATTTCCATGAAAAGATACTGGATGAAGCGCAAATGTCAAGGATATTCCACTAATTTCATGGAGTATAGAAGCCAAAACTTTAATCAACTGAGTATAATAGAATATATGAAACCGCAAATGGATTTTTTCCGCCATGCGGTAATCCACGTAAATAGATTATTCCAACAGAATAATAAAGAATGGAACCAGGTCATGTGTAATCCGCACAGAAAGGATATTCCAACATAATAATAAAGAATGGAACCAGGTCATGCGTAATCCGCACAGATATGATGTTCCAACAGAATAATAAAGACTGGAACCAGGTCATGTGTAATCCGCATAGAAAGGATGTTCCAACAGAATAATAAAGAATGGAACCAAGTCATGTGTAACCCGCACAGACAAGATGTTCCAACAGAATAATAAAGAATGGAATAACAACATAATTCACCAAGCATGCGATAGACCGCACAGACAGGTTATTCCAACAGAATAATAAAGAATGGAATAACAGAAGAATTTCACCATGTATGCGGTACTTCGCATAGACAGGTTATTCCAACATAATAATAAAGAATGGAATAACAACCCTTACGAGTATTGAAAGAAAATAACTCTCTTCATGAATATGAAAGAATAATACCCCTTTAGAAAAATTGGATACTAGAATAGTGAGGTAGCAGACTTCTCTTCTTCTTTCTCTCTATAATTTCTTTCTATAATAATTGCTCTAAAGCTTTTGTAAATGGGTAAGAACTGAAGGAAGAATGAACTTCTATTTATAGGAAAAAATAGTTTAATAATTGCACGTTTTGGGGCTCGAAATATTACAGTATAATACCTTCCTCTTTTTCTTTATTTTTAATTTAGTCCTGCAAGTATTATCAAACTTGCACCACCTCTTCTAATAGTAAATAATGTGAATTAATAGTTCATTCATGTGACTCAATAGTATAATCATGTGAAAAAACTAATTACAGTATAAAACCTTCAACTATACCTCCATTTTTAATTTAGTCATGCAAGTATTATCAATCTTACACCACCTCCCCTAATAGTACATGAATGTGAATCAATAGTACACATATGTGAACAAATAGTTATAAGCATGTGAAATAATAGCAATTAATTGCTCATTTATTCGATTAATTACCCGATTAGTCAATATAACCTCCAGACATCAATTATTATCGAATTAAATGTCGATTTCTACTAACACTAATAATCCCAACACAATAGAACTATCAATTTCATCTTTAATCAACACAACTTATTCATCATTAATATTATAACTCATAATATTTAATAACCAGGTCGTTCCCAGGAAAGAGGGGGCTTTCCGATAAGGATTTCATCTTATTGGCGCGCAATTAGGTGACCAAACCTCTCATTGACAGAACTTCTAGACATTGTCAATATTGCAAATAATAATATGAATAACTTTGTCGTCTCAATTATTAATTTAATAATAATAAATATTATGCAGATGATATTATGACAATAATTGAATCAATAATATGAGAGATATGATGTAGCAATTACTGTAGCAATAATTGAGTATAACTGAGTGACTTCTCACGTAAGCATCAATAATCAATACCGTGTGCTACTATACAACCACGCGTATTACTGTACTTTTACTACCGGGTAGTTCAACAGTTTTAACGGTAACACTTTCGCCGTTATTTTTATAAAAAGATAATTTTGTCGTTTTCTAACTACAACAATACTTCTGTTGTGGGGTCCACCAATAATTGTGTCGTCGTACGAATATTCCCTGTTAAAATGAATATTTTCCGACCAATCGAATATTATATAACCACTTATTTACTTTGCAAAATTTGTAAATATTACCCACAACTATAATATTATATCAAATCCACATCATAATATTCAAAAATATATTTCGAGAAAATTATTCTTTATTCATAAAAGTTAGGGTCTTCTAACCTCCCCTTCTTATGAAATTTCATCCTCGAAATTAGGGTACATACGTGGTATATTGAAGAGGTGAGGATACCTTGATTTCATTTTAGATTCTAACTCCCAGGTCATTTCCTCAACATCGTGGTTTCTCCACAAAAATTTGACTTGAGGTATAACTTTAGAGCGTAGAATATGATTCTTCTTATCCAAGATTTTAATAGGTAACTCTTCATACGTTAAATCTTTCTCTATCTCGTCTGGTTCTAATTCAATAATGTGGTTCAGGTCTTTCACTTATTTACGTAGCATAGATATGTGAAAAATGTTATGAACACGAGACATACTTGGCGGTAAGGCGAGTCTATAGGCCACAGTTCCTACTCGATCGAGGATTATAAATGGGCCAATGAATCGAGGATTGAGCTTTCCTCTTTTCCCAAATATTATAACTCATTTCCATGGAGCAACACATAACAACACATAATCTCCAATATTGAATTCCAAGTCCTTTCGATGAAGATCAACATAACTATTTTATCGATCTTGTGAGGTTTTTATACGTTGTCGGATCGTTTGAATCTTTTCCGTAGTCATACGTACCAACTCCGGTCCCAACAACGTTGCTTCACCCACCTCATCCCAGCATACTGGAGTACGACACTTTCTTCCATACAACGCCTCAAATGGAGTCATGCCAATACTTGTTTGATAACTATTGTTGTAGGAAAACTCCACCAATGGTAAGAACTTGTCCCAACTTCCTTTGAAGTCAAGGACACAGAGTCTTAATAAATCTTCAAGAGTTTGAATAGTCCTCTCTGACTTCCCGTCCGTCTGAGGATGATATGCAGAGCTAAATCGTAAATCCGTGCCCATAACTTTTTGTAAACTAACCCAAAATCTTGAAGTGAATCTTGGGTCTCGATCAGAAACTATGGATACCGGTATACCATGCAGTCTTACAATCTTGTTTATGTATATACGAGCAAGACGTTCAAGTGTATAAGTTTCTCGTATAGGTAGGAAATGAGCAGACTTGGTCAATCTATCAACAATGACCCAAATTGCATCTATGCCTTGAGAAACCTTGGGAAGATCAGTAATGAAATCCATGGTAATGTGCTCCCACTTCCATTCTGGAATTTCAAGTGGTTGCAATGGACCTTTTGGTACTTGATGCTCCGCCTTGACTCGTTGACAGGTTAAACACCTTGAGATAAACTCCGCTATCTCTTTCTTCATATTGCTCCACCAAAATGTATGTCAAAGATCACGATACATTTTGGTACTCCTAGGATGGATTACAAACGGTGTGTTGTGCACCTCCATCATGATTTTATACTTTAAATCAGGGTTATTAGGAACACAAAGTCTGGAGTTAACTCGAAGTATTCCTTCTTCATCGATTCTTGCTTCCTGTATAACACCTTCTTGCATTTTCTTCCTCATACGCATCAGCTCCAGGTCTGTAGCTTGAGCAGCTTTAACTTTATCGATTAAAGTCGGTTCTACTCGTATATTCGTCATCATCACATGGGTCCCTGGAGTCTTTAACTCTATCTCCATCCTTTGTAAGTCATATAAAATGGGCCTTTGCGTTGACAATAATGCACTCGTACCCGCATATGATCTTCTACTCAATGCATCAGCTACTACGTTCGCTTTTCCAGGATGGTATTGAATGGTATGATCGTAATCTTTCAATAAATCAAGCCGTCGTCGTTGCCTCATGTTGAGTTCCTTTTGAGTGAAGAAATATTTGAGACTTTTATGATCCGTATAGATTTCCACCTTCTCTCTATACATGTAATGCCTCCAAATCTTAAGCGCGAAAAACGACTGTTGCCAACTCTAGATCATTAGAAGGATAATTCCTCTCGTATTATTTGAGTGGTCGTGAGGCATAGGCTATGACTTTCCCATGTTGCATGAGAACACATCCTACCACTTTGCCTGAAGCATCACTATAGATGACAAATCCCTCCGAGCCAGATGGTATTGTCAGAACAGGTGCTGAAATGAGTCTCCTCTTGAGTTCTTGAAAACTCTTCTCACATTCCTCTCTCAAACTGAATTTTGTATCTTTTCGAGTCAGCTGAGTTAATGGAGTAGCGATTCGAGAAAACCCTTCTACGAATATCCGATAATAATCATCTAAGTCGAGAAAGCTACGTACTTCGATCACTGATTTAGGTTTCTCCCAGCTTTGAATTGCTTCAATCTTTGCCGGGTCAACAGATATCCCATGATTTGTTATCACGTGCCCAAGGAATGCAACTTCCTCAAGCCAGAACTCACATTTCTTCAACTTGGTATATAACTTATTTTCACGAAGCTTTTGGAGTATCAACCTCAAGTGTTGCTCATGGTCTTCATGGGTTTTGGAGTATATGAGGATGTCATCAATAAAGACGACCATAAAGTGATCCAAATATTCCTTGAATACTCGGTTCATCATATCCATGAAGGCATCAGGAGCATTAGTTAATCCAAGAGAAATGACTAAGAATTCATAATGTCCGTACCGAGTTCTGAAAGCAGTCTTTGGAATGTTATCAGTTTTAATCTTCAACTGATGATATCCATAACGAAGATCAATCTTTGAAAAGAATTTGGCGCCTTACAACTGGTCAAACAGGCCATCAATGCGAGGCAACAGGTACCTATTTTTGATGGTGACATGATTCAACTCCCGATAATCAATACAAAATCGCATACTTCCATCTTTCTTCTTCACGAATAGAACAGGAGCACCCCAAGGAGACGTACTAGGACGAATGAAACTGATGTCTAACAATTCCTGCAATTGGGTCTTTAACTCCTGAAGTTCAATAGGAGCCATTCGATATAGGGATTTAGAAATGGGTTTTGTATCGGGTTCAAGGTCGATAAAAAATTCAATTTCACGCTCTGGGGGTAGGCCAGGAAGTTCTTCAGGGAATACGTCAGGAAATTTATTAACAATAGAAATATCTTTCAAATCTGACGTATTTTTGTTTAAATTTGTGACATGAGCTAAGAAAGCTTGACATCCGTTTTTCAATAAACGAATAGCTTTATGGCTTGAGATGACCGTGATTGATTTTAATGGTTTGGTCGCTTGAATTCGCATAATAGGTTGATTAGAAATATGAAAGCTAACAACCTTACGAAAACAATCAATTTTAGCATGATGAGTAGTTAACCAATCAATCCCTAGAATCACGTCAAATGCAAGTATTTTTAAAGAAATAAGATCGACAGGTAATGTGCATTTACCGATTTGAATCAAACAAAACTTATAAACAGTGGATGCAATGAAGGTTTCTCCCAACGGAGTTTCAACCGATAAGTCAAAGTCTAATTTCTCCGGAGTCAAATTTAAACGTTGAGCGCAAGTATGAGAAATAAAAGAATGGGTAGAACTGGTATCAAATAAGGTATAGACTTCGCTAAAGTTTATGATAAGCTTACCCGTGATGACCTCGTTTAGGTTCCTTGCTTTCTGGGAGGTTACGACAAACGCTCTCCCTTGAACTATCGGCTTTGACTTTTCTAGGACGGCCTTTGGTGCCTCCATCCCAACTGGACTTGTCTTTGGTGCACGACAAAATCGGGCTAGGTGACCTTCTCTTCCATAATTATAACATCCTTTGGACTGTATCGCGCAGTTTGGACTAATATATCCCTCCCTTCCGCATTTGAAGCATATGATAGGTGGTCGTTCTCTTTCCTTAACAACGAGTGTTGGTGTTGACGTCTTTCCATCATTGTTAAATCTCCTTTTCTTGAAATGTCAATTTTAATGTCTTGACCATGATTACCGCCGAAGTGGTTACCATTTCTGGCATGTTGATTCCCTCCACGTTTGTTGTCACCGCTTCGATGACTGCTACCACTGGTATTATCATTTTGCCGGCTGTTTTCTCTTGGTTGAGTTAACTCGTTATCGCACTCCAATAACTAAGCCCTATTAACAACATCTGAATACAAACACAATTTGTGAGAAATTAAGTATTGACGTATCTCGAGTTTCAAACCTCTTAGAAATATCCGCGTCATTCTCTCCTCATTATCAACCAAGTGAGAAAAAAATCGGGACAACTCGGCAAACTTAGCTTCGTACTGTGACAAGGTCATATTGTTCTATTCCAACTTGATGAACTCTACCTCTTTCATGTGACGAATACTTTCGGAAAAGTACTTGTCGTTGAATAGTTCTTGGAACTTCTCCCAAGACATCTTCAGTGCGGTAGGTTGAGTACGATTTACCGATTCCCACCAGTAATCTACCTCTTCTCGCAACATAAAGGTGGCAAATAGAACCTTTTGCTCCTCGGAGCATCCCAAAACATCAAATATCTTGGTGATCTGCTTTATCCACGCTTCCGCCTTAAGTGGTTGTGGCTCTCCAATAAACTCCGGTGGTCCCAGCTCTTTGAACTATTTAGCGGTGACCGTCCGAGAGTTTCCAGTATTTTCACCTACATTTTGGACATGAGTCGCTCTCGCCTGATGTTGCATGAATTGTATAAAGCCTCTGAACATTTCATCGTTCATCATTTGGTTAGTGTTGTCGTTTGCATGAGGATTGTCGCCTTCCTGATGCACATTATCCTGATTATTGATCTGTGGAGACTCAACGGTCTCCTGTGCTCCATTGTTATTCTCAACATTCTCGGATGTCATTTTCAAATACTGCCACAAAACAAGGGTTAATTTACTATCACTAATTATCCCTACACTCTGACCGACCAAATAAATACCAAATAAACTTAGGTAGGTCATACTAGCGAAGGAATTCCCCGTCTCTCCCCTCCTAGTTCATGTCTCACATCTCAGCCAAGGATCATATCCCTAAGCTTTGATACCAACTGTGACGTCCCCAAAATAGGTATACATCACCCATCTTGAGTAGCCAAATACATGGTACAAAAATCAAATACAAATTTATTATACAACATTCGTGTAAAATACGACAAAACATATTCTAAGAGTTTTAATAAGAATATTGTCATCTAGACAATATCCACACTCAATGAGTCCTCGTTACATTTATTTTAACATTATTTAACAGAATAATTAGTACTACTAATGCTATCATCTGGACCGTCACTCCGTTCCCCGACTAGTCCCGGCTACGTTCTCATTTCCTGAAGAGAACAGTGAAAGAAAGGGTGAGCTCAACTAGCCCAGTAAAAAATATTATAACTAAGATAATGCAGAATAAACATCAAGATTAACTGCAGCGGAACAAGTAATCCATTAAAAGAGTCATGTGGAGAATAAAATCTACTATCTTCTATGATTTAAAAGGTTTTTCATCACTTTTATCGCTGAGACTCAGCTTAATAAATAAACCACATCATCCCTGAACTACGGCCAAGGATATTCGTTAGTATCACGACCACAAATTATCCATGCACTACGGGCCAAGGATATTCGTGTATTCATCAATGGTCATGATCATGCCAACAACTGTCCATCAATGCACTACGGCCAATGAAGACTTTTACCACATCATTTGTAACATTACAGTCACGATTATACCGAATAATCCCTGGTCATAATCATACCAAGTCCATCTATGCACTACAGGCCACATATGACTTTCAACATATTATAAACATGAGGATGATGACAATGATATAAGAATTCAATAAAACAAGTTCAAGGATAAATTTGTAAAGATTTATAATTTAATTTATCTAGAAATCAATAACGTCCAAATTGTCAACATGATACTGCTTTGTGGAGTAAAATTTAAGAATGCTCAGAAGAATATTTCCATGAAAAGATACTGTAAGAAACGCAAATATCAAGGATATTCCACTAATTTCATGGAGTATAGAAGTCAAAACTTTAATCAACTGAGTATAATAGAATATATATGAAACCAAAAATGAATTTTTGCCGCAATGCGGTAATCCACGTAGACAGATTATTCCAACAGAATAATAAATAATGGAACCAGGTCATGCGTAATCCGCACAGACAGGATATTCCAACAGAATAATAAAGAATGGAACCAGGTTATGCGTAATCCGCACAGACAGGATGTTCCAACAAAATAATAAAGAATGGAACCAGGTCATGCGTAATCCGTACAGACAGGATGTTCCAATAGAATAATAAAGAATGGAACCAGGTCATGCGTAACCCGTACAGACAGGATGTTCCAACAGAATAATAAAGAATGGAATAACAACAGAATTCACCAGGCATGCGATAGAACGCACAGACAGGTTATTCTAATAGAATAATAAAGAATGGAATAATATAAGAATTTCACCATGTATGCGGTACTTCGCATAGACAGGTTATTCCAATATAATAATAAAGAATGGAATAACAACCCTTACGAGTATTGAAAAAAAAATAACTTTTTTCATGAATACAAAAGAATAATACCCCTTACTTTAGAAAAATTGGATACTAGAATAGTGAGGTAGCAGACTTCTTCTTCTTTCTCTCTATAATAATTGTTCTAAAGCTTTTGGGAATTGGTGAGAAATGAAGGAAGAATGAGCTTCTATTTATAGGAAAAAATAGTTTTGATAATTGCACGTTTTGGGGCTCGAAATATTATAGTATAATACCTTCCTCTTTTTCTTCATTTTTAATTTAGTCCTGGAAGTATTATTAAACTTGCACCACCTCCCCTAATAGTAAATAATGTGAATTAATAGTTCATTCATGTGCCGCAATAGTATAATCATGTGAAAAAACTAATTACAGCATAGTACCTTCAATTATACCTCCATTTTTAATTTAGTCATGCAAGTATTATCAATCTTACACCACCTCCCCTAATAGTACATGAATGTGAATCAATAGTACACACATGTGAACAAATATTTATAAACATATGAAATAATAGCAATTAATTGCACATTTATCCGATTAATTACCCTGATTATTCAATATAACCTCTAGACATCAATTATTATCGAATTGAATGTCGATTTCCACTAACATTAATAATTCCAACACAATGGAACTATCAATTTCATCTTTAATCAACACAACTTATTCATCATTAATATTATAACTCACAATATTTAACAATCAGGTCGTTCCAAGGAAAGAGGTGGCTTTCCGATAAGGATTACTCCTAATTGGCGCGCAATTAGGTGACCAAATATCTCCTTGACAGAACTTCTAGACATTGTCAATATTGCAAATAATAATATGAATAACTTTGTCGTCTCAATTATTGGTTTAATAATAATAAATATTATGCAGATGATACTGTGACAATAATTGAATCAATAATATGAGATGTAACGCCCCCAAAATAGGTATACATCACCCATCTTGAGTCGCCAGATACATGGTACAGAATTCAAATACAACTGTCGTGTACAATACGACAAAACATAAACTGTGAGTTTGAATACAAATATTGTCTACTAGAGAGTATACAAACTCAAAAAGAGTCCTAGTTACAATTATTATCACACTATTTCACAGAATAGTGAGGACTACTAATGCTACCATCTAGGACCATCACTCTGTTCCCCGACTAGTCCCAGCTACGTTCTCATTTCTTGAAGAGAACAATGAAAGAAAGGGTGAGCTCAACTAGCCCAGTAAGAAATATTATGACTAAGATAATACAGAATAATTTATTGTTAGCCTTCAACAGTGTTAAACTGATAAAATATAATAACTATCAAGTTTAACTGCAGCGGATCAAGCAATCCATTAGAAGAGTCAAATAGAGAATAAAATCTACTATCTTCTATGATTTAAAAGGATTTTTCATCACTTTTATCGCTGAGACTAAGCTCAATAAATAATCCACATCATCAAATCATCCCTGCACTACAGGCCAAGGATATTCTTTAGTATCACGACCACGAATTATCCATGCACTACGGGCCAAAGATAATCGTGTTTTCATCAACGGTCCTGATCATGCCATAAAACAAATCATCTTTGCACCCTTGGCCGAAGAGAATTCATAGCCATAATCATACCAAAAACTGTCCATCAATGCACTACGGGCTAATGAGGACTTTTTCCACATCATTCATCACATTACGGTTATGATTATACCGAGTAATCCCTAGTCATAATCACACCAAGTCCATCTATGCACTACGGGCCAAAGATGACTTTTATCACAGCATTTGTAAGATTATGGTCATGATTATACCGAATAATCCCTAGTCATAATCATACCAAGTCCATTTATGCACTACAGGCCACAGATGACTTTCAACATAATATAAACATGAGGATGATGACAATGACATAATAATTCAATAAAACAAGTTCAAGAATTAATTTATCTAGGAACCAATAACGTCCAAATTGTCAACATGATACTTCTTTATAGAGTAAAATTTAAGAATGCTCAGAAAAATATTTCCATGAAAAGATACTGGATGAAGCACAAATATCAAGGATATTTCACTAATTTCATGGAGTATAGAAGCTAAAACTTTAACCAACTGAGTATAATAGAAAATATAAAACTGCAAATGAATTTTCGTCCGCCATGCGGTAATCCACGTATGCAGATCATTCCACGATTTAATAAGGAATAAATACAAAGGATCATTCACCATGCATGTGGTAATCCACATAGACAGGTTATTCCAACAGAATAATAAAGAATAGAATAACAGAAGGATTCAACACGCGTGCGATAGACTGCACAGACAGGTTATTCCCAACAAAATAATAAATAATGGAACCAGGTCCGGCGTAAAACGCACAGACAGGATATTTTGACAGAATAATAAATAATGGAACCAGGTCCGGCGTAAACGCACAGACAGGATATTCCGACAGAATAATAAAGAACGGAATAATAGAAGAATTTCACCATGTATGCGGTACTTCACATAAACAGGTTATTCCAACATAATAATAAAAAATGGAATAATATAAGAATTTCACCATGTATGCGGTACTTCGCATAAACAGGTTATTCCAACATAATAATAAAGAATGGAATAACAGAAGTTCTCTTCATGAATAAGAAAGAAAGAATACCCATTACGAGTTCAACAAATATTATTCCCTACCTTTGAAAGAAGAGTATTCCAACTAGTAGGACGAGGATATACTCGAAGAAAACTTGCACTACGCTCAAAGCTTTCTTAAATTCTAAAGAAATACGCTCAAGATTATAGAAGAAGAACTCTCTCTATAGTTTCTCTCTCTAGATTTTCAGTGAATTCGTAAGAAATAATGAAGGAATAAGCTTCTATTTATAGAAAAATGGACTGCATAGTAACTAACTCATTAACGGTCCAGATTGATTTACTTTAATCTGTCGGTCCATATTTAAAGCAAAATTTTTTAAATAAAATATAATATATTCTATTTATAATCTAATAAAACGAATAACTTTATAAAAGATTTTACTATACAAACACTATGCAGGCACTATGCAAACACTATGCATAATAAAATATAATATATTCTAATTATTGTCTAATAAAACAGATAACTTTATAAAAGTATTCTGTTTTATATAAAAAGATTTTACTATACAAAATACTATACAGACACTATGCAACACTATGCATAATGGAATATAATATATTCTATTTATAGAATAACTTTATAAAAGTATTCTATTTTATATAAAAAGATTTTCTATTTTATTACATTAATAATACCAATAAAATAAAACTGATTGACTTATCATATAAGCATCAATAATCAATACCGTGTGCTACTATGCAATCACGCGCATTACTGTACTTTTACTACCAATTAGTTCAACAGTATTAATGGTAAAACTTTCGCTGTTATTTTCAATAAAATATTTTTGTCCTTTTCTCAATCCGACAATAATTCTGTTGTGGAGTCCTGATGAGTGAGTTTTATTCTCATAATTGAGTGCGTTTGAACTTGATCTTTTGGATGTTTTTAAGTGTTTATGTCTATTCATGCATGTTTTATGTTGTTTTGTAGGAATTGGGACAAAAGTTACTTGGATCGACGTTTGGGGTGGCTAGATGCGCGTTTTCGGCTTATCATTTACACAGTAGTCACTTCAGAGCCAATTTCAGTATTGCTCGGGACCTAATTTCGAAAACCTTAAAGAATAAAAGTTGTAGATCTACTTCTCCTTTTTCCGGAACATCTTGAATCATCAAAATCGGAGTTCGGAAGAAGAAGTTATGTCCATTTTCCCAAAGGACGTCAGAGTAGAAAATGTCAGAGCATGTGCCAACACCGGGGAGCCCAAATCAGACCTATTTGCAGTGTCGGGTTGCTAGGGGTTAGAATACCAGCGCCGAGGAGTTGGGGAAGAGTTTGGTCAGGCTTGGACTCGTTTTGGGGCGAATTTTGACACCTTTTTGACTCCAAATTGAATTGGGTTTGTTCCTAAGCTAAAAATTGAACTTGTAACCTATAAATACATGATGTAAGGCATAAAATAAAGAGAGAATACATATATTAGATTAGAGATACACTCCATTAGATTAGAACATAAACCCTAGTTTTTATTAGTTTTGGAGATTGAAGCAACTTGGAGACCATTGAAGATTCAAAGCAGAAGCGAAAGAGGAGTATCAAGACTACTGACAATAGATTCTATTCTCTTCTTTTCTCTTACTTTTATCTTTTAATGTCTATTCAATTATGGATTCTTGGTTTTAATTCATTAGTTATGAACTAATTTCTTTTATTAAGATTTCAATTGAACGTTTTATGTCTATAAATTAGTTATTTGATTTATTCTAATTCTTTATATTAAAGTGAATTGTTTATCTTGTCTTGAGCTTATTGATTAATTATCTGATCAGTAACTACCTTGTTACTCTAGAAGGAAATGAAAGAGGAATTATAGGGTTAGAACTGGGCATGATAACATGTGACTTAGTTATTTGCATGGTGAATAATTAGGTTTGTGAATTGAATGGAAATATCTGTTCACTGCATGTAACACATAAGGAATTGGGATTGAAAAGAGTTTAATTCAATTGTTTTTCATGGGAATATAGCAAGATTAATCTGGACTAAATAGAAGGCAATTGATCACTTGGAAAAGGACTTTTGACATTTGAGAATTCCTGTTAACAATTCAGTAGGCTTAATAATTGGGATAATTGGATAATTAATTTATAGTTTATAATTGGGGATATTGAAGTCTTAATCTTTATTTATTTGAATTCATTTATAAAGTAATTCAGTTTAATTAGTTAATTTAGTTTTCTTAATTAGAAAAATCACGATTTGAGACTGTTTAAATAAAATTAGTTTGGTTAAGAATTAGTACTTGATGATTTTTATTAAATAATTCCTCATGGGAACGATACTCTACTTTCACTTTATTATTTGTTGACCGTGTATACTTGCACGTATTCATTGATTGCGAAATCGACCAACAAGTTTTTGGCGCCGTTGCCGGGGACTTTATTTAATAATTTTTTACCAATATTAATTTCAATCAAATTAGTCTTAATTTAAATATTTTTTATTTTTATTTTTAATTCTCTTCCTTTATTTCTCTCTTTTTAGGTACCATGGATGACTTTGCGTATCAAAGGCCATACACGAACATGACTTAACCAAGGAAAACAAGGATTGATGGACTTAATACATTTTCTGTAGAGCCAATACAAATTGAGGCAAATTCGAAGACGTTGGAGGTTATCGCAGCCCAACAGAGTCGAAGGATGACAAAAAAGACTCAGTCAAGGGGAGTGGAGATTGACAGACTTGCGTCACTTTCTGCATTGTCAGCATAGATTGAGACACTTTTGAGGAGGTTAGACGTTTTTGAAGCTCAAAGTCGTCAAAGTGTGGTGGTTACTTGTGATTATTGTGCTAGAAATCATCCGAGTCATCAATGCACCACCAGTTTCGAGCCGGTACCGTATGGTGGTGATTACCCCAACAATTATGTCTATCCCAACAACTATTATCAGGATTGGGGGTATCACCAGGATTTTTCATAGAGCCATACTCATCAAGATCAATTTTATGCTCCAAGTCCAACATACCCACCGGATTTCTCGTGTCTACCTCCACTACAACAGGAAGAACATTCAAATTTGGAGGAAATTTTATCCAAGTACATAGCTTCATGTGAGGAGAAGAGGATTAATCAAGAGATATTGAGTCAAAATTTGACAAACCAAATGGAACAACTAATCAATGCCTTGAACATTTGTCCTCAATACACTTGGCCCTATGACATGGATTCTGAGACTAATGGTGAGCCCGAACCAAGTCTGCAACCGGATGTGCCAAATGATATAGATGGTGAAAGAGAAGAGACACTTAGGGACCAAGAAAAAGAGATCTGCAAAAATCTAACTTTGAGTACCAATGAAGATGACCCAATTTTGATAGTGACTCACGTACCTTCTCCACAAAAGTTCAAGAATCTGGGCAGTTTTGCAAAACCATGCCCAATTGGCAGTCATGTCAAAACTCTTTGTGACATGAAAGCTAGCAAAACTTTAGAACCATGGTGGGACGAAAAAGGGAAGATAGAAGAGGAACCTGTTGTGTTTGACAAGCATCCATGCCACAATTTGATCACAAACACAATAGAGAAAACACCTAGTGGTTTGCCGTACTTAATGGGGATCCTATCTAAAAAGATCATGCTAGGTGAATTAAATCCAATAGCCATTTCAAATGGGAACCTCCCAAAAGAGACATTGTTACTGATAGATGGAGGGTTTCTCAATTTTCGTAGGGGAATTGGATAGAGAATTGAAGAAGTCAGGCTGAGACTATAAAACAAGCGCTTATTGAGAGACAACCCAAGTTTAATTTTTATTTTTAGTTTTTATTAGGTTTTATATTAGTAGTTTAGGATTTAATAAAATTGTGTCTATCATTGTTTACAAGTTATTCAAGTCAAATTCAAGTGTGATGCCCAATTTGTTCCATGTGCTTAGCCTATTCTCCAAACTTAGCGGACAAGGAGGAAGATTGATATATTTTTAGGGAATTCCTCTACTTTAATTTTTTTCTATTTTAGTCATTGAGGACAATGTCTAGTTTAAGTTTGGGGGCATTTTAGTGTCGTATTGCATATAGTTAGTTATCTGTATAGTAGTTCATTTTTTTTATGTGTTAGCATTGTGTTTTTTTTAGGTTGCATATAATACATGGTAGTTATTTGCATATTAATATGTATGTTGCATTAGTATGTGTTCATGTAGTATAATTGTATTTTTTTTGCATGAATCTGTGTGATCGGTTGGTGTGGTCTTAGCTCGGCCTATGATAAGATTGATTTTGCATGTGAACTTGAAAAATGTTGATAATAGATGATGAGTTCTAATTTTGATCATGATGATAATCTGAGCCTGTCTGAAACTTATGTAACTGGTTAGCACTTAAAGTTTAACTGTTTTAATTGACTTGGTTCAATGGGTGCATAATTTGTTTCTGAGGGAAAATCTTGGTTAAAATTTAAGGAAATTAGTGAATTGGTGGTAAAGGTTGGAATGACGTAAAAGCTTGAGTTTGGGGGAATCTATGGGATATATATATATACAAAATGAAAATGAAAAAAAATGAAGAAAAAAAAAGAAAAAAAGGAAAAGAAATGATGAAAAGAAAAAGAAAGAATAAAAAATCCAGAAAAAGAGAGAGAAAAAAAGAATAAACATCGTGGCATGCTTGTCTAGTTTTGTGGCCTTTGTTACTTGAGTAAGTAAGCCCGAGGAAATTGTCTTTACACCTAGCTCCCTAAGGTCTTAATGGCTTGGGAGTCGTTGGTCGAAAGCTCATTAAGGTAGCACTGAAAAGCCTAAGGGAATAAGACATTGCACAGTCATGAGAAAAATAAAAAAAATGAATAAAACACGAGAAAGAGCAAAAATGTCCTCGTGGTTGAATACAAGTATAAATAAATCATGTATTTACCCTTAGACTTGGTAATTGCTTAGTTTTAACTGGAGTTGTCATGTTCACAAAATAATTGAATTGGAACTGAAATTTTCCTTCTAAGAAGTTTGTTATGTGATTATCTTGAACTGTAGTTGGTTAGAATGGTTAACAAGCACACACGCACAACATGGGTGATGACAGGTTTGGATTGACTAACTGGTTAGAGTTATGGACTTTGATTTGATCGGATAAATTGTTTGAGTATCAATGGTATCTTTGAGGCATGTTGCTATATATCATATTGATTTATTACTGGGTTCGTAGGTATATTAGGAAGTAGATCATGCATATGCATTCATGTAGTTAATTTACATTGTTTATTTTTAGTTCTTTTGTGTCTTTGCTTGAGGACACGCAAAGGTTTAAGTTTGGGAGTATTTGATGAGTGAGTTTTATACTCATAATTGAGTGCGTTTGAACTTAATCTTTTGGATGTTTTTAAGTGTTTATGTCTATTCATGTATGTTTTATGTTGTTTTATAGGAATTGGGACAAAAGTTACTTGTATCGACGTTTGAGGTGGCTAGATGCGCGTTTTTGGCTTGCCATTTACACAGCAGTCACTTCAGAGCCAATTTGAGTATTGCTCGAGACCTAATTTCGAAAACCTTAAAGAATGAAAGTTGTAGATCTACTTCTCCTCTTTCCGGAACATCTTGAATCATCAAATCGGAGTTCGGACGAAGAAGTTATGGCCGTTTTCCCAAAGGACGTCAGAGAAAAAATATCAGAACATGTGCCAGATCAGACCTATTTGCAGCGCCGGGGCGCTAAGGGGGCAGAATCCCAGCGTCGAGGAGCTGGGGAAGAGTTTGGTCAGGCTTGGACTCGTTTTGGGGCGAATTTTGACACCTTTTTGACTCCAAATTGGATTGATTTTGTTCCTAAGCTAAAAATTGAACTTGTAACCTATAAATACATGATATAAGACATAAAATAAAGAGAGAATACATAGATTAGATTAGAGATACACTCTATTATATTAGAACATAAACCTTAGTTTTTATTAGTTTTGGAGATTGAAGCAACTTGGAGACCATTGAAGATTCAAAGCAGGAGCGAAAGAGGAGTATCAAGACTACTGACAATAGATTCTATTTTCTTCTTTTCTCTTACTTTTATCTTTTAATGTCTATTCAATTGTGGATTCTTGGTTTTAATTCATTAGTTATGAACTAATTTCTTTTATTAAGATTTCAATTGAACGTTTTATGTCTATAAATTAGTTATTTGATTTATTCCAATTCTTTATGTTAAAGTGAATTGTTTATCTTGTCTTGAGCTTATTGATTAATTATCTGATCAGTAATTACCTTGTTACTTTAGAAGTAATTGAAAGAGGAATTATAGGGTTAGAACTGGGCATGATAACATGTGACTTAGTTATTTGCATGGTGAATAATTAGGTTTGTGAATTGAATGGAAATATCTGTTCACCGCATGTAACACATAAGGAATTGGGATTGAAAAGAGTTTAATTCAATTGTTTTGCATAGGAATATAGCAAGATTAATCTGGATTAAATAGAAGGCAATTGATCACTTGGAAAAAGACTTTTGGCATTTGAGAATTCCTGTTAACAATTCAGTAGGCATAATAATTGAGTATAACTGAGTGACTTCTCACGTAATCATCAATAATCAATATCGTGTGCTACTATGCAACCACGCGTATTAGTTTACTTTTACTATTGGCTAGTTCAACAGTTTTTTAACTACGACAATACTTTTGTTGTGGGGTCCACCAATGATTGTGTCGTCGTACGAATATTTTCTGTTAAAACGAATATTCCCCGACCAATTGAATATTATATAATCATTTGCTTACTTTGCAAAATTTATAAATATTACACACAACTATAACATTATATCAAATTCACACCATAGTATTCAAAAATATATTTCGAGAAAATTATTCTTTATTCATAAAAGTTGGAGTCTTATAATTAATATATTAGTATTATATAATACTCGTTTTGTTCCATATTATTTGATTATTGTCGGTTTTTTTAAGTCGATTTAAGAGATTATCAAACACAAAATTGACACAAAATCTTTTAATTTTAATCATGACGAGTATTGTAAATTATCTAAAAAATATTACTCATTTTAAGTTTTATTCTTTCATAATTTTTATTGAATAATTTTAACTTTGAATATAAAAATTTTTGAAATTGACTTTTAAAAGTCAACCATGATCAAATAATTTGAAATAGATGAAGTATAATAGAGAAAAGCATAAATCATACTAAAACCTCACCGAAGCGATCCCAATAAAAAAAAATTGTACAAAAATGACACCGATAAAGCCAACAACTTGAAAAAAAAACTTGACCAATTCTAATTCGATCGGTCTGAGATCAGTTACGATTTAAATCGTCACTCCCTAATGTAAATTATGTTGAATGGTCGAATTATAAAATTGTCTTTCTCATGATACATTTAATTTTTTATAAAATTATCTCCTCTAATTAATTTTATGTTAAATTAATCTTTCCCCTCTTTAAAATTTGTAGTTTAGTTATTATATAGGTAAACTATGTTGAATTTGACAATTTTATAATTTGACCATTCAACAAAAAATAATGTTATTATATAAAATAAGTTCATATAATGTTCACGTACATATTTACATGTCAAGCGGGTGTATGGACGTTAGGCGGGGGTCTATAGTATGGATGTGTACAATATGTTGAACATAATTTACCTATATAACAAAACCGGAAATTCAAAGAAAAAAAATCAATATAAAAGGACTGATGTGATGAGAGGAGCTGCCGAAAAGGACACGAACACATTATTTTCGGCTTTGATCTTTCGATCTCTGGAAAGCATATTCGTACCAACTCGTTACTTCTTTGTCTTTAAACTTTCTCTCTAAAACCCCCAAAATGTACGCCGAATTCCCTAGGGTTTTATGCTTTTTTTTTCAATTTTATTGATTATACACTTGTGGTGTTATTAGTTTTGTACAATTTTGTTTTGAGTATTTATATTTATTTTTTTGTGTTGAAGACTGTTTTTTTAATCTGATGAAGTGAAAATTTACTCAGATACTGTGAGTATGGATGAGCATGGTGATGTTGTTACAGTGGTTTCGGAATCTAGTGCGAGTGATAGTGTTCGTGCAGCTGATGAAACCCTAATTGAAAATTTGGGCTGTGGGGGACAAATTGAGGGGTCTTTTGTTGAGGAAGAAGATGGAGGAGAGATAATGGTGGAGGTGGTGGGTTTTGATGTATTTGTTGATGGTGTTGGTGGAGATCGGATTGGCGAAAATGGCGGTGATCAGAGAGAGATGGGAACTACTGAAGGTGAGGGTGATTTGGGGTGGCGGGAAATTGGGGAATTGGGTGGTCAGGTGTGGGATGCTAGAAAGGACACTGAGGTTGAAGGTTTCCAGGAGATTGCGGGGTCATCAGGTGATACAGTCGTTGATGTTGTCACAGAGAAAGTTGAGACTGTTGTTACCGATGAAGTTGAGATCATGGTGAATGAGGATGTCATCACGGAGAATGCTCAGGGTTTGGAAAGATGTGAAGAATTTATTGAAGGGGGTGATGTGAGCTGTGTTTTGACTACATCTGCTCATGAAGCTAGTGTTAATGAAGTTGGTGCAGGAGGTTCTTTGGTGGCTATGGGATCGTCAAACGGAGAAACTCGGGTTATTGCAGAGAAAGTTGTGGTCTTTGTTACTGAGGAGGGTGTGGAGAGAACAGTGGAGTCTTTTGATGAAGTGGGTGCCAATCATTTGATGTCACAAATTGGTGTTTGGGGTGATGAAGCATGTAATCCTGGAATTGAAGCTGGGGTTGTAAGTTCTTCACTGATTGCACATCCCCCAACTACACAAACTCAGATTGTTCTGGAGCAAGTTTCTATAGTGGTCAAAGAGGAAGGTTTAAATTGCAAAGACGAAGTTCTGCATAGTAATGTTGTGGATGTAATATCACCTTGTTTAGAGAAAGATCAAAGTGCATCTGTTGAGATGGTTTATGTGGAAACTGATACTGGTGCTACGGGTGCAAATGCTGAATTTAGGGACCAACAAGCTGAACCTGTTAAAGGGGAAGATGAGGTGGTGAACAAAGAAGAGAGTCTGCATTTAAAACTTGAAGTTAACAAAAGCGTCGTACTCGATGGAAATTTAGAGTGTTCAGTAGAGGATGGGCAGATGAAGATTAAGATGGTTGGTGAAAGCACTCCAAATCATTACGATGAGGATGTTGATTCCAAATCCTTCTCTGAGCAAGCAAAAATTGCCGCTAGTGGTCAATTTGCAAATGTTGAAGATAATGTTTCTTCAATTATGAGTACTGAGACTTCCAAGGGTGTTGGTTTGCGTGGGACTGAAGATAGTATTACATGTCCAAACCTGGTATCTTCTATCGAGCATACTCAAGTTGTGGCAGGTTATTCTGAAGATATTGATACGGAGGTTGTAGATTCTGACCAACCTGTCCATGTATCTGGAGAAGAGGAAGTTTTGACAACAGAAAGCAGGGGTGTTTTCAATGAGAACACCAATTGTGTAGTAGAGGATGAGCCAAAGGTTGAGACTTTGTGTGAGAGCTCTAAAACTGATGATGCTATCTGTGCTGATCCAGAATCCTTTGGTAAACAAATTCAAGCTGTCAATGATGGTAAATTTATTGCAACTGATGGCATGATAGCAAATCCTCTAGCAGAAGTTTCAACCAATGAAAATGAGAAGCATAAACCAACCTGTGCAGATGTTGTAAAAGATGGTGAACAAGTTTGCATTTCAGAAAGGGAAGTTTCAGGGATGAACATTGAGGAGGCAACAGATTTCAAAGATAAAGGGTCAGAGTCAGATTCTTTAGATAATAGTTTAAGTTGTTCTGTCAGAGGTCAGTACTTGAAGGTTGAGAAGGAAATGGTTAATAATAGTTCAAAAAGTGATGTTTCTATATGCGGAGAACCAGAATGTTCTAGTGGGCAAATTCAAAATGATGGTAGCGATGCAGCTAAAGTGATGAGGAGCAATGCCTTGACATCAAAGATGGAAGTTCAATTAACTGTTATAGAAGGTATTTCAGATTGTTCAGAAGATCTTCAGAATATGAAGTGTGAACCTGCTTGTGGTAATACTGGAGAAGGTGGTACTGTACCTCCAGATGCTGAAAACTCAAATGAACAAGCTCTTGTTTCTGAAATAGGAGAAGTTGAAGTGATGGACATGGAGGAGGCATTAAAGTCGGAGTTTGATGCTTACAGTAACGATTTAAGTTTTCCCTGGGAGGATCAACACATGAAGGCTGTTGGAAGCTCTAGAAATGATGTTGCACAGGGACAAGAAGATATGGGAACACTGTTAGAAGGCATTGTGGTTTCAAAAACACAGACAATAATGGGGACAGCTACCCTTGAAGAGACGAAATATGTCAAACAAAATTCAGATGTTAATGTGATGTGTGATGACATTTCTTTAATTGCTGAAGAGGAAACCAAGGGGACACATGTCTCTGAGGGGGTGACTTCCAATGAAGTTGACCTAGTGTTTGAGGTTGAAGATGAATCATGCGCGATGGATGACAAATGTATTGTGTTTGATGACATCCATGAAGAAAAGGATTCAAAAAAGAGTGACAAAGAGTCTATTATGGGCAGGCTGGTTGAAAGTATTGGTACGTTTCCCGTAGATAAGTCACAAGGTGAGCATTTGGAGGAAAATGTTTCTCTACCAGATGAGTTTAATTGTATAGATGTTGATGTTCAAGGAATTGAAGGTGATGTTGACTTGCAATTCTCAGAGTGCTTAGATGAGAGTGCAACCGGTAATTGTGCAGGGGTTTGTTCAGATCTGGACTACAGATTGGGGGTTGAAGTACAATATAATGATGAGGCGCAGGTTGATTTGCATAGAGAGCAAGATGCAGAGGTCCAAGACCAGACTTTGGGGATTGAAAAGTCGACAGTTCTCGATGAGAAAATTCCAAAACAGATGTCACCTGAGTCTGGAAGCGGTGTTACAGAGTGTAACTCTTGTTATTTGCTGCCACCTAAAAATGAAGGTGAGTTCTCTGTGTCTGATTTAGTATGGGGTAAAGTCAGGAGCCACCCTTGGTGGCCTGGACAGATATTCGATCCTGCAGATGCATCAGAGAAGGCTGTGAAATATCATAAGAAGGACTGCTTCTTGGTAGCATACTTTGGAGATCGAACTTTTGCTTGGAATGATGCATCTCTATTAAGACCATTTAGGGCACATTTCTCTCAGATAGAGAATCAAAGCAATTCAGAAGCATTTCAGCATGCAGTCAACTCTGCTCTAGCTGAAGTTTCCAGGCGGGTAAAGCTGAGCCTGGCCTGCTCCTGCATACCAAAAGTTGCCCTTGTCGAGATTGAATCTCAGATCGTTGAGAATACTGGGATTCATCAAGAAGCAAGTAGAAGATATGGTGTGGATGAATCTACTGGGGTTAGTTGTTTCGAGCCTGAGAAACTTGTGGATAATATAAGATCGTTAGCACTAGTACCATCTGCTGGTGATGATCGATTGGAGCTTGTGATAGCTAAGGCTCAATTATCTTGCTTTTCTAGTTTTAAGGGTCATCGCCCTCTGCCAGAATTCCATATATGTGGGGGGTTGTTGGAAAATCATGCAAATACCTCAGAATTGAGTGAAATGATTGAGAAGCAAATAAAAGGTGTAAACAACTCTTCTAACAAACGTAAACATGATTTTTCAGATTGTCTGCACTCAAGTAAGAAAGAGAGAAGCATGACTGAGTTGATGGGCGATCTGCCACACTCCTCAGATGGTGAAGATGAGCTAGATGGAAACGTTGCGGATAAGTCTGTTACATCTGCTGGAAGAAAAAGAAAGGCTCTTGATTATGTTACTGATGGGTCAGATAAAAGAATAAGTTTCTATACTGCAAAAGTATCTACTACAGCGGCTCCAATTCCTAAGCCATCCTTCAAGGTTGGTGAGTGCATTCGTAGGGTAGCAAGCCAACTGACTGGGTCCCCGTCACTTTTAAAGTGCAACAGTGAAAAGTTTCTGAAGGTTGATGATGGTGTAGACCAACAGGTTGGATTTGACGTTGCTGTGCAGACTCCTGTTTACTCCCAAAGAGGAAGGATTCTTTCGCCAGAGCACTCGTCTTTAGATGAGTTGCTGTCACAACTTCACTTGGCAGCACGAGATCCCATGAAAGGATACAGCTTCTTGAATACTATTACTTCTTTCTTCTCTGATTTTAGACATTCGATTGCTTTGAGCCAGAACTCTAGAAGGCGGAATCCATCTACAGGTAGAGGCGGTAGAAAGAAAAAAGCACCCAGTGTCATTGCAAACTCTCCTGAAGATTTTGAATTTGATGATGTGAATGATTCTTATTGGACGGACAGGATGGTCCACAACTATGCCGAAGAGCAATTGTTACATAATGCTCAGAATGGAGAAGGTGAATATCAGCTAGTGAATTATGAGCCAGATATGCCCTTAAAATCAGGTCGGAGATCTCGAAAGCGGGTTTATAGTGGGGATCACGAACTGCAAGCAGAGGAACCAGCAGAGCATGCTGGTGGGAGGAGGCAAGATTGTTCACCAACAGAACTTATATTGAATTTTACAGAGGGGAATTCTGTTCCTTCAGAATTGAATCTTAATAAAATATTTAGGCGGTTTGGGCCTTTGAGGGAATCTGAAACAGAGGTTGATAGGCAGACAAGCCGTGCCAAGGTGGTTTTTAAGAAGTGTTCTGACGCAGAAGTAGCTTTCAGTAGTTCCGGAAAATTCAATATTTTTGGGCCAATGCTTGTTAACTATGAGCTGAGCTATGTGCCATCAGCACCATTTAAAACTTTGGCCCTTGCAACATTACAAGCCCAGGAGGATGCAACTTAATTTCTCCACTCTGGCAGTTATTTGTGTTGGGAGGTTTCAGGTAACTTCTAACATTCCATATCCAAATTTTAACCTTATTAAATGTCCAAACTTTTCAAATGAAATCGGTTTCTGAAGTTACTTGTTTACTATAGAATTCATTGGCGGAGTCTGCTGGAACGAGTCAATCAAAGTTGTGTACAACATTATTTGGCCATCCTTACTTTTAATTTGAGGTGGGAAAGTTGAGACATGAGTGTTACAAAGAAATGACTACCCTGAAGAGGAGTAGAGGACATATAAAGGGGGGGGGGGGGGTTACGAATATATTTATCCTCTACGTCTCCTTTTTTTTCCTTGTCTTGTTTTTAGAGAATTTGCGTCGTTCGCCACCCAGAGGATTGGTCTTAAGGTGAGGATGCCTCAGACTTATTTTTAAAGATTACGCTAGCTTCACATAAATGGTACATTAAGAGAGAATTTATTACACCATTTTATGAGCTTAATGAGGACTCTTCAAGGCCAGATATTGAACTTTACCATTTCCTGTAAATGACCTGAAATTTATTCTAATTCCTGCGTAAAGAATAATTGGTTCACTTAAGAACTTGGTTATATTTTTTTCCTTGTGAGATCTTATATTCAGCGCTGTAATTGAGTCAAACTTTTGCTATTCAATGGCATTTATTTGCATGCACCTGATAAGCATATCCTCTTTAATGTTTTATATTTTTCTAACTGTATTTCCACTATCATTCTTGTCTAATTATTGGGTTGATTTATAGTTGAGAGAAGCCAGAGGGACTGCTTAATATGAGCTGTGCAACATGCTTGTAATGAATTTCTTAAGTTGGAGGTAATCATTCTCAAGTTCATCTGGTTACGAAAAGATTTGAACGGTTTGTGTTCAGTGCTTAATTGCGTATTGTTTTGTATGTTGGGAAGATGCATGTTATCACCAAAGAGGTCACATATCTCAGTTAGGATGTTGTTTTCACTATTAGCACCCAACCACCTTAATTTGTGTCCTTTGAAGACTATCAGCTTCTTATAATAATGAAACATGATTCTGTTTATTGGTTGTATATGTTAACTAAAGTATACTACTTTCTGTCTTGAACTTTCTATTCCTTCAAAAGTCATATTTGAGACTGTGAGCATGTAACCCATGGAATATCACTGTCACATGTACTTGTGAATTCATTTACATTTTCCTTTGCGTGTGTAGTTTGTTCTTGAGTGGGGTCAGAGAGTGGAAGAACCCTATAATGAAATTTGGAAAAGGCTAGCGGAAGTGACCATTTTTTCTGACAGGAAGAAGTGGATTTGCAATAGACTATGGATTAACAAATATAGAAACAGTGGTGGTAGACCTGATGATGAAAGCAATGGTACCCACATTCATATGTTATTGCTTTTGCAGTCAGTTTCATGTTTAGCATTTATGGTTGAAATAAGACTAAATTTTCATGTGGCATAAGTTGCGGTGTGGGTTGAATCTAACTGGTTAGTGGTTACTTAGAATTGAAAGGCATTGTTAGTTTAGTGTTGAAATGGTAGGGTAAAATGTTCCTTGGAGTATGGCATTATATGGTCAAAAGGTAGGATTTTGGAATGAGATTGAATGGTTTTGCGTGGTATGGAGTGGCATTTTACCTTGTAAACGAGCGATGGAATTTTTAGACAGCCAGGAAAGAAGTTAGAGTTTAAGTTTTAAAATGGTAGGGTAAACGTAGTTATGATTATGGGATTATATGGTCAAAGAGTTATTGATTTTGGGATGGGCTTTGTTTTAAATTGGTCCAGTTAAATGTTGTTAAGATTATGGGTGGGTTTATATGGTCAACCGTAATTGAATTGCGGGTAAGCTAATGTTCTTGAAGGGAATAGTGCGCAAATATATGCGAAGACCAATATCGGAGTGATGTAGGAAAGTCTTGACTATAGAAAAGGTTTTAAAATTTAGATTAAGATGAGAAAAAGGGGTGTTAGAGAACCTATCCACACATGGTTCCGCGGTAGAAGTGCACACAAGCAAAACACAACTTTAAAGTCAATCCATAATATATTAAGCACTGTCAAATAATGAAGGACTACAATGTTTGTATAGAAATCCTAAATCGTTGAGATTAAGTAAAAACCCTAATTTAAAAAGGAAAAAACAACTCTTTAATAATTTTCTACTTCCTCCTAATTAATTCCCTACATAATTATCTCTCTAAAAAACAATTTATCATAATATGTAATTAATTTCTTGATCTTCTTTATTTCCTCTGCATCATAGAGGGAGGAGAAACCACTAATTGGCAAATGGCAATGCAGTAAGGCCCTTCTTTACCACCAAAACAGTATTCACGGGTTAACTCGTTAAAGAAGTGTTGATATTTTTGGAGACCATTATGCTACAAATGAAGCATGGTGTCTGTTGATTGCTTCGAGGAGTTGGAAAATTGGTCTTGTAGAAGTAAGGGGGTAAACAAATCTTGGGTCAACTCCATTGGTGGACTTGTGAAACTGAGAGTGCGATGGTCGTTGAGTGATATGCTCATCTACTAACCAGTTGAAGATGAATATTATTTTTGGGGTTTTAAGCTATAAAAATTTAATTTTTACAGCTTGTCCCCCAAAAGTGGCTTAAGTACAAAAGTAAGTCTTCAAAAGAATGAGTTAAGTACACAAGTCAAAAGTATAATATGCTATAGAGACTATTATCCTCAAAGAGGCCCCCATGTTTTATGAAAGAGTAGATTTTGCTAGTATACTTATGTGAGGTTCACTACTATTATATTTAAGCTAAATATAAGGATTAATATGGAATTATTGTATACCCTATCCTCTAATTTGAAATTCTTAGTTAGGTAAAAATTGTACTTCAGCCATTCTTTGGGGGACGGCAGTTGTATCTTATTTTGATTACTAAGTTGGTAAACAATCAATATATGTGAATGAACATGATTGCTCCATCCAAATTTTCTTGCCCCTCTTGGCCTCTTTACTTTTTGGATGTCCCAAAACTTGCCCTCGTAGTTTTGAGATTTTTCCAAGGTACATAGTGTATCAGTGTTTTAAAGTAAAAGAATCATAATGCGGGGTTCAAAAAAGGCTTATTTTGAACTTCCTAGTAACCTCTTACCAATCTCATTGTTTTCTAGACTGCATAAAAGTCAAATGGGGACACGAGGGAGTACATATTGAGCTGTTATGTACTTGTAAATTGTTTTTAGCTGTTAAGGAATAATAAATTAAATACACATGCTTTAAGATCATCTATATAACTATATTATTAAGGGAGAGCAAAAGGAGCCGTTATTTTTTTGGACTCTAGGTCTCTGGTAATTTTTTTTTTAAAATTACCCTAATGTTTGTATCCCTATATTTTCTCTCCACCCCAATTATCCACCACCTCCTAATTTCTCTCACCCGCTAAATTTGTACTTTTATTTTTTAATTTGCGAGGTGACTAGTAGTTATGAATGTCTCAGGATTTGCTTAGCATTTCATATTTAGAAGCTGCTTATTCATTTCCTAATTTGTATATAAGCTCTAGACCAAGCTCGTGCAAGTGTTTTTTTAAAGAATTTCCTTTATACATAGCCAATATGGTGCTATGGTTCAATTGATGTAAAAAAGAGTGAAGTTAATTCGAGGAAGTTGATCTGTTTTTATTTGATTATTCAGTAAACTCGATTTCATTTGTTTTCACATGACTTTTTATGTGGTTTTGGAATATCATGTAAGTTGGTTTGATGAATGACAGAGAACCATATATAAAATGGACAAATAACTTTCTACAGGACCTTTATATTACGCCTTACATGTCAACAAATACTCATTTCCCTTCCATAGCTTAATATCTTAAATGTTTTCATGAATTTTCCATATGTGGCAGTTAAATTGTTTCAGATTATTTCAGGAAATTTACCATAAAATAAAAGGGAAAAAAGAAAAGAAATGATAGAATATTTTGGCAATGCCAAACATGAACTTTCTTGTTGCTGATGCTTGTGCTAGGGTGGTTTGCCTTGCTTAGGTATTGAGAGGATGCAAATGTTTAACTAAAAAAATGAATTTTTTATTTTTTTTTATTTTTTTTATTTTTTTTTTGGGGGATGGGGGGGGGGGGGCGAGGTTATCTCAGCTTCTTTGGGACTAAGTTTGATAGTCAGAACATTTGGAACTCAAAGTGTTTGGTAGGTAAATGCTAGAAGTTTTGTAGAAGAATTGGAAGTTATGCTTGAAAATTTTAGCTCAATTGAACGGCTGATAGAGTAATAATTCATCACATCACTAGAACTAAATTAGGCAGAGTCTGTGTTGGAAAAGAAGAAAATGCGCGCACTATTTGATAATTGTCTCTGTTGTGACCTAAATCTATAAACTATCTGATATACATTCTTTGCTACTAATGTCAACTTGTAGACTGGCGAATTCTGCATTCTTCTTTCTGTTTCTCTCTTAGTTGTTGAAATCTTACTGTTAAAGTATTCATTCTAGACTTGGTTGTATTTCATTTCTCCTGTCTTAAGTGATCGCTTACTAAATGTAGATATTTCTACATTTCTGGATGGATCTTATTCGGTAACACTTCACTTGCTGTTAGTTTTTGTTTAGCAAGTAACATTTTGGAAGGCTTTTTTTATAAGGGAATTGTTAAATCCACAACACTTTTTGTTATTTTCACAACAAAAGTATCGCTGTAGATCTATAACAACACTTTTGTTGTGGATTTAACAATTTCCTTTTTTTATAATCATTTCAATCCGAAAAAGAATATATTATCTAAAGAATGCAGTAATGGGAAAAGGGTGTCCTCGAGTTGTTTGTGCATTGTTCTACTTTCTTCGTAAGTTGTTGAACTTTCTCTAGGTTACACCTGGGTTTTATTTCATCGGCTGTTTATTCTGTTATAGAAATTTATTATGGGTTATTTATGATGCAGTTCAATGGCTCCAGGCATCTGAGAATTTTTAAACCATTTAATTAGTTTTATAGTTCTTGAATTCTACTTTTGGCTGTCCTGTTTTAAGCTTTGTGATGTTTGTATTCCCCTAGTTCTGAAGCGAATCTCATTAGATTTTCTAGTTTTGGACTTGTATAAGTTGGACATGATTCTTTTCAATAATTAATTACAAAGAAGCAGCTAAACTGTGTTTGTAAGTTTTTTTTTAAGGGGAGGGGAATGGAAAATAAATAAAATCGGCAAAATTAATGATTTTGCCACTATAGTTTGTAGCTTTTATTTATTACGCCGCTGAATTTTTAATTTTTTAAATTACATCAGTAAACTAATTAAAAAAAACAATTGGGTCATTCTGTTAAACTATTTCATATTTTTTTCCTACGTGGCTGGTAAAAAAAAGGGAAATAAAAATAAAATGACATCTGTACTTACGTGGATTAATATATTCATACTTTCTCTTCCTCTTTTATCACATCATAAAAACCAATTAACCTTTCCTCCATATTCGGCCCATCCATTCTTCTTTTCCACCCATCGTTATGCTTGATTTATGTTTGGGTATTTTCCATCATCCTCAAGTGTGACTTAACTTGAAATCTTTGTTTTGTCTATTTTGGCTAAGCACAGTGGCTTATAGGTTGTCCTTCCTGGTTTATGTGAGTAAGGGAGGATTTCGTTGGGGCTATTGGTTTGAGTTGCTTCGGATCTGGTGTGGTGGCCTTTTTGGAAGGTGTCTGGTTGTTTTCGGTGTTTTTCAAATCTTTGGCAGTGTTGGTTCGATCTTGTTCTGGTCGTTGGATTTTGGGTTCAATTGATGGGCTCGGTTCTGGTTCTGGTGCTTTGGATCTGAGGTCTTATCCTGTCGATCCATGTGCTTGTGCAAACTGGGTTTCATGTTTTAATTTGTTTATCTTTGCCATGATTAGATTTCGGAGTTATGTGTTGATTTCTTGCAGTTCTATTGCATTTCCTCTTCAATAATCAGTTTGGGTGTTCTTATTTGATCTGTTTGTTTTTCGTTCAAATAGATTTTATCTTTCCAGTGTAATAATCGATGTTTATTATCTGAAATCATTTCTTGATCTGATCTCTGATTGTTTGGGTTGATTGGCTTGATTCAGGTGATTAATTGCTATGTTCTGCTATCTCCTCCTTGTTTATGGGTGTTGTAGCTGTTAATGCTATTTTGGATATGGGCTAATTTTGTCGCCGGCAGCCATGGTGGCTCGTTGTTCTTACATGGATTAGTATATTAATAACACCTCCATAAGTCGACCTTTGTGATGCAGCAAATCTGGACCTAAAAGATAGAAAATGAAGTCCGTCTGTTAATTTGAAATTTGAAAGTGTGGGCCCCAATTGCACAGCCCAAGGTCAACCTCACTCTGCCCCATATCGGAATAACAACCACCGGCGAACTGCAGCAGTGGCCGGCCAGAGAGACGCCCAAACAGATGGAAACAGTTGATCATGTCATTTTCTTTTCTTTTTTCATTTTCTTTTACCAGCCACATAGGAAAAAAACATGATATAGTTTAACTGACGTTAAATCAATTTAACAGAATGACCTAATTGCTTTTTTTTTAATTAGTTTATTGGTGTAATTTAAAAAATTAAAAATTCAGTAGTTATAGTGGCGAAATTATTAGTTTTGCCAATTAAAATCTCTTCAAATCTCATGTTTGTGAGTTGTTTTAGGGAGGAAAGGAGGAGATTTAGCAGTAAAGGTGATTTTATTTTTGGCTTAAAAACTTTTTTGGAGAAGAATTTAGAGGAATGAGAAAGGATTAAAAAGTTATTGTACACATTCGAAAATTCATTCCTGTTACTAATTATGCATTAGAGCAAAATAGTCTTTTAGAGACAACCTTGGAAGTCAAAATCGTTAAACTAGACCCCCGGAGACCAATGTTCTAAAAGACGCTAGACAAGACGCGAGCGGGCGGCCGGGGGGGCCTAGCGTCTAGGGGCCTAGGCAATATTTTTATTTTTAGCCAATTTTAATATTTTATCTTACATTTATTTAAATAAAATAATAATATAACGTAAAATAATCTATAATAATGATAATAAAGGATTTTTGCTTAAAGTTCAAACACATATCCATATTGTTAATATCAAAGTTCAAACATAAACATGCAATTGTTCAAAGTTTAAATGTGACGCCCCCAAAACAAGTATACAACATCCATTCTGAGTCGTCAAATACATGGTACATAAAGCAAACTACAACTTCAATAATACAAATGTCGTGTGAAATACGACAACACATACTGTGAGTTTAAATACAAATATTGTCTTCTAGACAATATCCACACGCAAATAAGTCATAATTACAATTATTCAAACACTATTTTACAGAAATAGTGAGGACTGTTAAAACATCTTTCTAGAAACCTCACTCCATTCCCCGACTCGATCCCGCTATGTTCTCACCTCCTGAGAAGAAAAATGGAACAAAAAGGAAAAGGGTGAGCTCAACTAGCCCAGTAAAGAATATTATGACTAAGATAATATACAACAAATTATCGTTAGTCTTCAACAGGGAAAAAAATCTGATAAAATATAATCGACAACAAGTTTTAGATCAACAAATACAGCGGAAACAACAATCCATTAGAAGAGTCATGTGGAGGATGAATTCTACTATCTTCTAACAATTAAGAGTCCATCATCAATATTTTATTCCTGTAACAACAATCAATATACATCTTTAATCATCTTTGCACTACATGCCCAAGATATTCATTTATATCACCGGCTGGTCATGTTCATCTCAACACCTGTTCATTTTTGCACTACGGGCCAAAGATATTCATCAGTTTAATCATTCATCTTTGTACTACAGGCCAAAGATATTCAATAATACCATCATTAAGGACTGAGGATGATAAAAAAAATATTTTTAAGAACGAATCCAGTGAGATAGAAGGACAAATATTAGGGATTCGTATAACAGTTTATCCAACATCAATAATACTTCATAATAGCCAATTTTGAAACAGATTTCAAAAATAACGATCAAAATATGGATACAATCAAAGATAGCAGCCAAAATAGACCTCTTGGACAAAAGAAAAATTTTGATTTTTCGGTGAATAGTGTCGTATTCGTGAATAGTGCCGTATACGTGAATAGTGTCGTATACGTGAATAGTAACCCCGACACAACAAGTTCCAAATTTGATAAAAAGTTCAACCAATATTTTGGCATAATGATATTGAAGAAAATAATATCATTTGCGAAAGAAATAACATCCCTTACCTCAAAATAACCGTACTTCTAACTGAATTTCGGTATAGTGCTGACAGAAACTCGCACCGTATAGCAACACTCAAAGTATACTCACCAGAATACGCTCGATAATATAGAGAGAAAAAGAGAGAAAACTTTGTTTTTGGTGTGATTTTCAATTCTAACTTAGCCCTCTATTTATAGAAAAATGCTAGAACGCCAAAGGAGACTAAATTAATAAAATATTAATATTTACCAAATATTCAAGCCCACCACCAAGGAATCTGATTTTAGCATTTCCCACATGCCCACCTTCTAGGAAAAAAATAAAAAAAAAACGTTTTTGAAATAAAAAAATAATTAAACTTTCAAAAATCAATTATTTCGGAACTCCGGAACTTCAATAATTCACAATAAATAGCCCCTTTGTCAGAAAATTCAAACCTCACGATTTTTTATAGGAATTTCAATTCTCTACAACTTTGCAGAAGAAAATTTTTCCAAATTCCAAACAGAAATTATCCGAAATTCACAAACGGATGATTTTTAATTCTTCCAGTCCGATAAAATACTGATAAAATACCTCTGCATTAATTTCTTCAATTATATCCACATAAAATAATATATTCATCAATTATATCCACATCAAATAAATATTTCCTTATCATATGAATCAATAATTAATTATTCTTAAATAATATTACAGAATCACAATTATGACAACCAGGTCGTTCCCAGGAAAGAGGGGGCTTTCCAATAAGGATTTCTCCTTACTGACGCGCAATTAGATGACCAAATCTCTCCTTGACAGAACTTTCTAGACATTGTCAATAATGCTATCTAATAATATTATTCAAATAAAATGAATTATTGATCTGATAATGAGAAATACTGTGCAGTAACAATTATTGAAACAATAATATAAACTAACATTGCAGCAATTATTGAATCAATATAATAGAATAATGAACAGTAACTACTGTAACAATTATTGAGTAGTGCCTTCTTACGTACGAATCAATAATTCAACAATAATGTGCAATACCGTGTGCTACTGTGCAACTACGCGTATTACTATATTTTAACCACCAGGTAACCCAACAGTGTTAACGGTAACAATTTACGCCGTTATTTATAAAACTCAATCTTTGTCGTTTTCTTTCATCCAACCGTTTTTCGGTATGGGGCCCACAAATGGCTTGCGCCGTCGTACGAATATTCCTCGACAAAAAGAATATTCCACGACCAAACGAATATTCCCCGACAACAATGATTATTTTATAACCACTTGTTTATTTTGCAAAAATTTTCCATTTCACCCATAACCAAAGCATTATATCAAATTAACCCTTATTAATTTAGAATAATGAATAAAGGAAAATTTGATTTTATTTATAATAAGTTGGGGTCTTACAACCTCCCTTCCTTATGAAATTTCGTCCTCGAAATTGACGTACGTACCTGGTGTATCGAAAAGGTGAGGGTACTTCGCTTTCATTTCCGATTCCAACTCCTATGTCATATCCTCAATTGCATGGGTTCTCCACAAAACCTTATCTTGTGGTATAATCTTGGTGCGTAGGACATGTTCTTTCCTATCCAAGATCTTAACAGGTACCTCCTCGTATGTTAAATCTTCGGCTATCTCGTCTGGTTCTAACTCAATAATATGGTTCGAGTCTTTCACATATTTACGAAGCATAGATACGTGAAAAACATTATGAACACGAGACATACTAGGAGGTAACGCGAGTCTATAGGCTACGTTTCATATTCGGTCAAGAATCTCAAATGGACCAACAAATCTTGGATTGAGCTTTCCTCTCTTTCCAAATCTTGTAACTCATTTCCATGGAGCAACACGTAACAGTACATGATCCCCAATATTAAACTCCATGTCCTTTCTATGAAGATCAGCATAACTGTTTTGTCGATCTTGTGAAGTTTGAATACGTTGTCGAATCATTTGGATCTTTTCCGTAGTCATGCGTACTAATTCTGGTCCCAACAACGTTGCTTCTCCCACCTCGTCCCAGCATACTGGAGATCGACACTTTCGTCCATACAATGCCTCAAATGGAGTCATGCCTATACTTGCTTGATAACTGTTGTTGTAGGAGAATTCCACCAGTGACAAGTACTTATCCCAACTTCCTTTAAAATCTAGGACACAAAATCTTAATAGATCTTCGAGGGTTTGAATAGTCCTCTCTGATTGTCCGTCCGTTTGAGGATGGTATGTCGAACTAAATCGTAAATCCGTGCCCATAGCTTTCTGCAAGCTAACCCAAAACCGTGAAGTGAATCTTGGGTCATGATCCAAAACTATGGATATTGGCATGCCATGCAATCTCACAATCTCATTCACGTACATACGAGCAAGACGTTCAAGGGAATAAGTCTCACGTATCGGCAAGAAATGGGCAGACTTGGTTAATCTATCAACAATAACCCAAATCGCATCTATACCTTGAGAAACCTTGGGAAGACCCGTAACGAAATCCATAGTAATGTGTTCCCACTTCCATTCCGGAATCTCAAGTGGTTGTAATGGACCTTTTGGTATTTGATGCTCCGCCTTTACACGTTGACAAATTAAACACCTCGAGATAAACTCCGCGATCTCTCTCTTCATATTGTTCCACCAAAATGTGTGTCGAATATCATGGTACATTTTGGTACTCCCAGGATGAATTGCAAACGGGGTGTTGTGTGCCTCCATCATGATTCTATGCTTTAAGTCAGAATCATTAGGAACGCAAAGTCTAGAGTTGACTCGAAGTATTCCTTCTTCATCGATTCTTGCTTCTGGAATAGCACCTTCTTGCACTTTCTTCTTCATTTATATCAGCCCCAGGTCTATAGCTTGAGCAGCTTTAACTTTATCAATTAAAGTCGGTTCTACTCGTATATTCGCCATCATCATGTGGGTCCCTGGAGTCTTTAATTCTATCTCCATCCTTTGCAAGTCATACAAAATGGGCCTTTGCGTTGACAATATTGCACTCGTACTCGCATATGATCTTCTACTCAATGCGTCAGCTACTACGTTCTCTTTTCCAGGATGATATTGAATAGTGTGATCGTAATCTTTTAACAGCTCAAGCCAACGTCGTTGCCGCATGTTGAGTTCTTTTTGGGTGAAGAAATATTTGAGGCTTTTATGGTCCGTATAAATCTCCACTTTCTCCCCGTACAAGTAGTGTCTCCATATCTTCAACGCGAATACGACTGCTGCCAACTCCAGATCATGAGTAGGATAATTCCTCTCATATTCTTTGAGTTATCGTGAGGCATAGGCTATGACTTTCCCATGTTGTATGAGAACACATCCTAACCCCTTGCCAGAAGCATCGTTGTAGATACAAAATCCATCCGAACCAGATGGTATTGTTAGAACAAGTGCCGAAATGAGTCTCCTCTTGAGCTTTTGGAAGCTCTTCTCGCATTCCTCGCTCCATACGAATTTTGCATCCTTCCGAGTCAGCTGAGTTAACGGAGTAGCGATTCGAGAAAATCCTTCCACGAATCTCCGATAATAACCAGCAAAGCCCAGAAAGCTACGTACTTCGGTCACTGACTTTGGCTGCTCCCAACTTTGTATTGCTTCAATCTTCGTCGGGTCCACAGATACTCCATGTTTTGACACCACGTGCCCAAGGAATGCTACTTCCTCAAGCCAGAACTCGCATTTCTTTAGCTTGGCATAAAGCTTGTGTTCACGAAGTCTTTGAAGTACTAGCTTCAAATGGTGCTCATGATCTTCACGGCTTTTGGAATAGATGAGGATGTCATCAATAAAGACAACAACGAATTGATCCAAATATTCCTTGAATACTCGGTTCAACATGTCCATGAAAGCAGCTGGAGCATTAGTCAATCCAAAAGACATGACTAAGAATTCATAATGCCCGTATCGAGTTCTGAAGGCAGTCTATGGAATATCCTCAGTTTTAATCTTCAGCTGATGATATCCAGAACGAAGATCGATCTTTGAAAAGAATTGTGCTCCTTGCAACTGGTCAAACAGGTCATCAATGCGAGGTAGTGGATACCTATTCTTGATGGTGACATGGTTTAATTCTCGGTAGTCAATACAAAGTTACATACTCCCGTCTTTCTTCTTTACGAATAAAACAGGAGCACCCTAAGGAGATGTACTAGGACGAATGAAACCGATGTCTAATAATTCCTGTAGTTGGACTTTTAACTCCTGAAGTTCAATAGGAGCCATTCGATATGGGGTTTTAGAAATGGGTTTTGTACCCGGTTCAAGATCAATAAAGAATTCAACTTCACGTTCCGGGGGTAGACCGGGAAGTTCTTCGGGAAATACATCAGGAAATTCTTTAACCACAGAAATATTATTCAAATCTGACTTGTCTTTATTAAAATCCATAACATGGGCTAAGAAAGCTTGGTATCCGTTTTTCAATAAACGAATAGCTTTGTGGCTTGATATGACATTGACTGATTTTAGTGGTTTAGTAGTTTGAATTCGTATGACAGGTTGGTTAGGAATATAAAAACTAACAACCTTACGAAAACAATCAATTTTGGCATGATGAGTGGTTAACCAATCAATTCCTAAAATCACATCAAAAGCAAGTATCTTTAAAGAGATAAGATCCACAAGTAATGTGATAGTGCCAACTTGGATCATGCAAGATTTATAAACTGTAGATGTAACGAAGGTTTCACACAACGGAGTTTCAACAGATAAATCAAAATCTAATTTCTCCGGAGTCAAGTTTAAACGTTGAGTACAAGCATGAGAGATAAAAGAATGGGTAGAACCGGTATCTAGTAAGGTTTAAACTTCGCAAGAATTCAAGATTAGCTTACCCGTGATCACTTCGTTTGGGTTCCTCACGTTTTGGCCAGTCACGACAAACGCTCTTCCAGGAACCGCTGATTTTGGCTTATCCGGGACAGCCCTTGGAATCACCACTCCCGCTGAACTTGGTTTCGCTATAGTACAATCTCGAGCGATGTGGCCTTCCTTTCCACAGTTGTAACATACCTTGGATTGTTGTGGATAGTTTGGGCTGATATGTCCCTCCTTCCCGCATTTGTAACATCTAACTGGCGGTCGTTCTCCTCCCCTAGAATTTGTTGTTAGTGTTGGTGCTGCTGCTGATGTCTTTCCGTTGTTGTTGAATCTTCTCTTTCTGAAATTTCCACTTGAGTCACCTCTTTTATTATCATGACCACGATTACCACCTGAGTGCTTACCGCCTTTGTCCGTATTCTTCCTTCCTCGCTGGTTATCATCGTTCTGATGACTGCTGTCACCGATATGACCCTGGTTGTGGTCCCTCGATTGAGTATACTCACTATCTCGCTCTAACAACTGAGCCCTGTTTACAACATCTGAATATAAAGAAAATTTATGAGATATAAGGTATTGACGAATCTCGGGTTTTAGACCTCTCAGAAACATCCGCGTCATACGTTCCTCATTCTCCACCAGATGAGGTGCAAACCTGGACAACTCTGCGAACTTTGCCTCGTATTGAAACACCGTCATGTTATTCTGTTCGAGTCTAATAAACTCTACCTCTTTCATATGACGAATACTTTCTGGAAAGTACTTGTCATTGAATAGTTTCTGAAATCTTTCCCAAGACATGTTGAGTGCATCTGGCTGAGTACGCTTCACAGATTTCCACCAGTAATCTGCTTCACCACGAAACATAAAGGTAGCGAATGGAACCTTTTGTTCCTCCGTGCATCCCAAGACATCGAATATCTTGGTAATTTGCTTGACCCATGTTTCTGCCATGATCGGATCCGGTTTTCCCTTAATTTCTGGTGATCCCAACTCCTTAAACTGCTTGGCTATGACAGACCGCGCGTTGCCATCATTTCCACCCATATTTTGTACACGAGTCTCCCTCGTCTGATTTTGCATGAACTGCAAAAAACTTCTAAACATTCCATCGTTCATCGTTTGCTCGGTAGTGTTGTTTACAGGAGGAATATTGTCTTCCTGTTGCACGTTCTCCTGGTTTGTGACTAAAAGTTTCTCCACAGTCTCGTACACTCCATTGTTAACGTTCTCAGCAGCCATTCTTAAATACTGCCATAAAACAAGGGTTAATTAAACATATCACATAATATCCCTATATTATGACCAACCAACAAATAAGTTTAGTAGGACACACTAGCAAAGGATTTACTCATCTCTCCCCTCCTAGTTCTATTCCTCGATCTCCGCCAGAGACCATATCCCTAAGCTTTGATATCAACTGTGACGCCCCCAAAACAGGTATACAACACTCATTCTGAGTCGTCAAATACATGGTACATAAAGCAAACTACAACTTCAATAATACAAATGTCGTGTGAAATACGACAACACATACTGTGAGTTTAAATACAAATATTGTCTTCTAGACAATATCCACACGCAAATAAGTTATAATTACAATTATTCAAACACTATTTTACAGAAATAGTGAGGACTGTTAAAACATTTTTCTAGAAACCTCACTCCATTCCCCGACTCGATCCCGCTATGTTCTCACCTCCTGAGAAGAAAAATGGAACAAAAAGGAAAAGGGTGAGCTCAACTAGCCCAGTAAAGAATATTATGACTAAGATAATATACAACAAACTATCGTTAGTCTTCAACAGGGAAAAAAATCTGATAAAATATAATCGACAACAAGTTTTAGATCAACAAATACAGCGGAAACAACAATCCATTAGAAGAGTCACGTAGAGGATGAATTCTACTATCTTCTAACAATTAAGAGTCCATCATCAATATTTTATTCCTGTAACAACAATCAATATACATCTTTAATCATCTTTGCACTACAGGCCAAAGATATTCATTTATATCATCGGTTGGTCATGTTCATCTCAACACCTGTTCATCTTTGCACTACGGGCCAAAGATATTCATCAGTTTAATCATTCATCTTTGCACTACAGGCCAAAGATATTCAATAATACCATCATTAACGACTGAGGATGGTGAAAAATATTTTTAAGAACGAATTCAGTGAGATAGAAGGACAAATATTAGGGATTCGTATAACAGTTTATCCAAGATCAATAATACTTTATAATAGCCAATTTTGAAGCAGATTTCAAAAATAACGATCAAAATATGGATATAATCAAAGATAGTAGCCAAAATAGACATCTTGGACAAAATGAAAATTTTCATTTTTCTGTGAATAGTGTCGTATTCGTGAATAGTGCCGTATACGTGAATAGCGTCGTATATGTGAATAGTAACCCCGACACAACAAGTTCCAAATTTGATAAAAAGTTCAACCAATATTTTGGCATAATGATATTGAAGAAAATAATATCATTTGCGAAAGAAATAACATCCCTTACCTCAAAATAACCGTACTTCTGACTGAATTTCGGTATAGTGCTGACAGAAACTCGCACCGTATAGCAACACTCAAAGTATACTCACAAGAATACGCTTGATAATATAGAGAGAGAAAGAGAGAAAACTTTATTTCTGGTGTGATTTTCAATTCTAACTTAGCCCTCTATTTATAGGAAACTGCTAGAACGCCAAAGGATACTAAATTAATAAAATATTAATATTTACCAAATATTCAAGCCCACCACCAAGGAACCTGATTTTAGCATTTCCCACATGCCCACCTTCTAGGAAAAAATAAAAAAAAACGTTTTTGAAATAAAAAAATAATTAAACTTTCAAAAATCAATTATTTCGGAACTCCGGAACTTCAATAATTCACAATAAATAGCCCCTTTGTCAGAAAATTCGAATCTTACGACTTTTTATAGGAATTTCAATTCTCTACAACTTTGCAGAAGAAAATTTTTCCAAATTCCAAACAGAAATTATCCGAAATTCACAAACGGATGATTTTTAATTCTTCCAGTCCGACAAAATACTGATAAAACACCTCAACATTAATTCCTTCAATTATATCCACATAAAATAATATATTCATCAATTATATCCTCATCAAATAAATATTTCCTTATCATATGAATCAATAATTAATTATTCTTAAATAATATTACAGAATCACAATTATGACAACCAGGCCGTTCCCAGAAAGAGGGGGCTTTTCAATAAGGATTTCTCCTTACTGGCGCGCAATTAGATGACCAAACCTCTCCTTGACAGAACTTTTTAGACATTGCCAATAATGCTATCTAATAATATTATTCAAATAATATGAATTATTGATCTGATAATGAGAAATACTGTGCAGTAACAATTATTGAAACAATAATATAAACTAACATTGCAGCAATTATTGAATCAATATAATAGAATAATGAACAGTAACTACTATAACAATTATTGAGTAGTGCCTTCTTACGTACGAATCAATAATTCAACAATAATGTGCAATACCGTGTGCTATTGTGCAACTACGCGTATTACTATATTTTAACCACCAGGTAACCCAACAGTATTAACGGTAACAATTTACGCCGTTATTTATAAAGCTCAATCTTTGTCGTTTTCTTTCATCCAACCGTTTTCAGGTATGGGGCCCACAAATGGCTGCGCCGTCGTATGAATATTTCCCGACAAAAAGAATATTCCACGACCAAACGAATATTCCCCGACAACAATGATTATTTTATAACCACTTGTTTATTTTGCAAAATTTTCACATTTCACCCATAACCAAAGCATTATATCAAATTAACCCTTATTAATTTAGAATAATGAATAAAGGAAAATTTGATTTTATTTATAATAAGTTGGGGTCTTACATTAAACATATTTTTAACGTATTAATTTTATTCATAAACAAGATTTTTTTGAAATAATAAAATTTAAAATTTCAAGAATTTAATTCAATATTAAAATTTAAGAAATTAAACATAAATTTAAGAATTATATTGAATTAAACTAAATATTACAAATGTATCATCATTTATATAATTTGAAGTTGGTACAAGTTCAAAAAATTATAACTGTAGTAGAATTATCCATTTGACTTGATATTGTTCACTTCTTGTTGTGATTTGATATGCTACAACTTGTATTATGAATATTGTAAATAATTAGAAAATTAAATATATCAAGATTTTATTTGGGTAGTTATTAAAATAAAAAAACCTCTCCGCCTAGACCTCACCTAGTCACCACCTAATTTTTTGGAGGGATTTTTTTACCGCCTTGGGCCTAAGTGAGATGCTAAGGGGGTCTTACGCCTAGGCGCGGTGCCAAGGGAGGGCCTAGAGCCTAGGCGGGGCGTCAAGGGGGGCCTAGCGCCTAGGCGAACTTAGGCGGAGATTTTTAGAACATTGCCGGAGATAACCATAGATGTCAAAATCATCAAAACAAACTCCCGAAGACAACCCCGAGAAATCATTAAACCAGCCCCAGAGACGATCCCGGGAAATCATCAAATCAAACCATTAGAGACAACCCCGGGAAATTATCAAACCAGATCCCCGGAGACGACCTCGGGAAATCATCAAACCAGCCCCCAAAGACAACACCGGGAAATCATCAAACCAGCCCCAGAGACGGCATCGGGAAGTCATCAAACTAAACCCCCGGAGACAGCCCCGTGGGACATCAAATCAACTTCAGATACGACCTTGAAGACAGACAAGAGTCGACAACAGTCAAACCCCGGAGATAACCTTGAGAAAAGACAGCTGCAACACATCAAAAATAATTTATGTTTATATCTTCCGCAATAGTTATAGAATTGGTGTACCAGGTTCGTAGTGATTAGTACCCGGATTTATGGGTGTCAAAGTCAGTGATAGAATCCTGTTGGAAATAATTCCAACCAAAAACATCCAGCATCAATAACATCACATCATGCTGCATTGCATGACATCATTTAAATCTTGTCGTATTTCAAGTGTCTAGTAATCTTTATCGTGTACATGCCATTACATTGCATAAACATGATAAAGAGGGGCATCTGTAGACACTCAAAATTTTGCATTCCTGTTACTAACCATGCATTAGGGCAAAATCATCTTTTATCACCTAGAGATAACCTTGGGAGTCAAAATCATCAAATCAAACCCCAGTGACAACCCCGGGAGATTAAGTCAAACCCCGGAAGATCAAATCAAGCCCTTGTGACAACCCCGAGAGATCAAGTCAAGCCCCGGAGACAACCCCAGGAGATCAAGTCCAACCTCGGAGACAACCCCGAGAGATCAAACCATCCTCACAGACAACCCTAAGGACTATCAAAAGTCAAATGACAGTCCAATCTCGGAGACAACCCTGAGAAAATACGGCTACAACTGCATCAAGCCTGGAACCAACCCGAGAGGGGCAAAATATTAATTTTTCCAACTCAACGTCAATTCACCCCAAATCACTGCAAAAGAAGTCATGCAAAACCATAACATCAATCCCGAGTAAAAACAACACAAGACAACTCAACGGATGAACTGCGAATACTTTAAGATCTGGTCATGGATCCATCTTCCCGGATTTGAAAAATGTCAAATCCCATGTCATTGTGTAGCTCTCGTCAAAAGCTTTCCAAAAAGGTATATCACGCCTCCATCGGATTCTCGGATTGAAAGTTATGTAGGTTCGTGGGGACAACGCGTTGACCCAAGTGCACGAAGTTTGAGACAACGGGACCCACGGGCCCGGGCCCACCCGGACATTCGCAAGTAGACCCGTGACTACTTTGGTCTATAAATAGACCCCCCATCACCAAAAAAAAGAAAAAAAGGAAAAAAAGGGAGAAAACTATGTCCATTTCAGCTCATAACCCCACCTATAGTGTTCCAAACTTCAATATTTTTCTTTCTAAACACTTGTATACATATATTCTATGACATATCAAATTTTAACCGGTGGAAACTGAGTTTTCAAGCTCCAAAAGCTTATATATGTATACTGTGGGGCCCATATACACACATATATATACTGCGGGCCCCATATACATGTGTGTGTATATAAGTATTATGTGACTCTTTTTTATGTGATAGTAGCATTGTTGCTCATAAAACATAATAGTACTAAGGGGTGTTTGATAAAAACTAAATGAATCTGAATCTGAATCTGAATGTGAGCTGAATCTGAATGAAAAAAGCTGTTTGATAATTGACATGTCTGAAACATCTGAATAACATATTTTTATTATTTTCCCCTTTATAAAAATTCAAAAAAATGTTGTAAATTTATTTAATATTACTTATATAATAGTTAATATTGTAAAAAAAAGTTCATTCAGCCGCTCATTTAGCCATTTAGCCAAAAAAATGGACTAAACTATTCAACTCAAAATCTTCTGAATGGCTGACCGGTTCAGTCATTTAGACAATTTTTTTAAAAATAAACGTACTCAATAGTATCGGTCAGCCATTCAGCTGCAATCAAACAACCCCTAAATAAATATAAAAAAAACTTTGTTTTTATCTGTTAGTATTGGAATCCCCATTGTAATTCTCTCTCACACATAGGGGTGATAGCCGAGCCAAGTAGTTCGGTACTCGACTCGAGATCGGCTCGAAAATATGATCCAAAGCTCGAATTCGAAGTTGAATCTGATCCATACTCATTTTCTGTTTAATGATACACGAGTCGAACTCGGGCATACCAGTGTTCGCTCATATTAATGTTTGAGTATTTCATTTTTTGTCAAACCATACTTGATACCTGCTCGATGGATCATATTCGAATATTGGTCTGATCCATGCTAGTAAGCTAAATATGTGATATTTGTATCAATCTTTATAATTTATAAAGTGTAGTATGAAATTTTGTAAACTTGTACTTGAATAAATCAATGAATTGAATGTCAATTTATATTTCATTCTTTATAATTTCAATACATAAATAAAAGTGAAAAAGTTATATATATAAATATTAGTTAAGTAACCAATTTAGTATGTAGTGATTCAGTTTTAAGTGAAATGGTTCATATTCGAAACTCGATTTGAAGGCTCATTAATAACTCGCTTTGTAAACAAGTCGTGTACTTACGAGCCGAGTAGGTTCGAGTAATGATCCGAGTCGAATCTGGCGCAAAAATATAAATTCCTTACCGAATCCGTGTCAAATTCGAGCTCAATTTTTTTGAGTCGAGCTGAATCTGAGCATGAAAGTGTTCGCTGAGATTCAACTCGTTTGCACCCCTACTTACACACACTAAAGCACTTCCTCTCCCCCCTCTCTCTCCCCTAGCCAGCAAACACTGCTGCCGTTGACGCTACTTCTTCATTCAATGGTTTCATACCGCAAAGCGTAACTGTCTCCCTCCTCCAAAAATGGCCTCCCACCTAAACCACCAAAACGGCTTCAAAAAACCTAGACTTTCCCTCATCACTCCGCTCGGAGTTCTCCCATCACGACCCCACTGTCGCCAGAATCAATAACGACAGCTTTGGCTCTTGCCCGTCTTCTATAATCGCCGCCCAACAGCACCACTAGCTCCAGTTCCTGCAAATGCCCGACCACTACTACTTTAACACTCTCCAAAGCTCAATTCTCCAATCCCGCCAATTCATTAAAACCCTAATCAACGTCGACATTTTGTGTTGGACTCTTTTCAAACTCGCCCTTTTAAATAAAATTCAACACATAGAAAACATAAAGGGTAAAAAAGAGGAATTCCAAAGAAAGAAAATGTTTCCCGTCGTCGACACTAGATTTTGTTATGAAATTGATAGAAGCGACCACTTTAAATATGTTACTAAATTTTTAGTCAGTGATACTATGTGTAACTATAATTGAGAGTGTAAATATATAATACTTAATATAAGTAGTCTATATATTTATATTTTTTAAAATTATAAATCGTTGTGGGCCAACGATTTATTAACCAATCTCGACTTGAATTACATTTCGAGTTTGAATTTTTGTTCGAACTCAACTCGACTAACTTTCAAATTAAATTTTAACAATTGAACATGGGACTAGATCGACTCACCCAATCGACAATTCTATTATTTAAGATTTCCTTTTAGGGTTCTTTACAGAAATATACAACAATTAGAAAGTAATTACACCATTAGTGCATCAACAAAATAATTATAAAAAGAGTATAATTAGGATCCATATTACAAAAATAGTACAATTCACATTAATAAGGAAACCTAAAATCAAAGAGAAATAATTGCCATAATTAATAATTCAAATTCTAATATTTGGGATCTAACAACAAAAATAAATTCAAATATTCAAATTTAAATATTCATCTCCCTTACATACACTTTGAAATAATAGTTAACAAATAAGTAAATAAATAAACTATGTGTACATGTAAATTGGGCTTTGTTTCAGTTTTTACTTTTTTAGTTCTCTCTTCCCGCCGGCTTCTCTTCCGCTACTCCGTCGCTACACCGCCGCGAATCTCCGTTGTCCAAAACGTCAATGAGAAGAAGAAGAAGATTCGCCCCTACAAAAAGTTTAAAAATAAATAGATGTAACTTTTATTGTTCTGAAATTTTTTTATGACTATTTTGTTACTCATAAATACTAAAATGGTTACCTTTGTATGAATGGTTGGCTACCAACTGCATCACATTCAAACTAAATTGGTAACTTAATAAAACTGAATTGGTTACCTTAGTCTGAAGGTTTGAACTGAAGGTGTGGATGTGAAATGGTTACCTTGGTATAAAGGTTTGCTTACCTTGATCTGAAGTTTTGGTTACCAACTGCACTAAGAAAAAATTGAAAGTGTGGAGGTTGATTGGTTACTTTGATATGACAGTTTGGTTACTTTGGTATGAAGGTTTAGTTACCATTAGAAGGAACACATTGAACACGTCAGAATGAGCTTTCTCAATCTCATCAAACAAAAAAACTGTATATGGCCTCCTGCAGACAGTTTTTGTCAACTGACCTCCTTCGTCATACCCAACAATACCAACATATTATCACCTTGATGACCCAGTAACACCAAACCATTACATGAACTAAAAACACAAGCATTTCGATATTTCTTTATTGGAAAATACAACCTCTCAATTTTACAAGACTATCCACTTCCCATCTCATAGATTATCCACTCATGACTGAATTTCAACTTCTGTACCTAAGCAGCTAATAACTCGCTTGTGGAAAGTTCGGCCAGAGAAGAGAAGCCAAGGGCTATTGTTGGAGAATTTGAGAAGCTACCAATAGGATAGTCTGTTGGCTCTGCCTTGCAAAGCTGGATGAGTGATGGCTTCCCAATTCATAGAAACGATATTTTTCATAATACTTAACCTTTTGTCCAAGAGGAGAAAGAAAATGATGGTCAAACAAGAGGATGAGTGACGGCTTGTTAGGTGTATATATATATAGGATCTCCATCCACAGCATCCGGTTGTTGGGGAGAAACCCATTTTGGTCAGCCGCTACAAGCTCTACCGGCCTTAGACAATTTTTTTATTTTTTTTAATAAGCCGGTAGAGCTTGTAGCGGCTGGCCAAAATGGGTTGCTCCCCAACAACCGGTTGCTATGGATGAAGACCCATATATATATAAATATATATGGGGTTCCATCCACAGCAACCGGTTGCTGTGGAGCAACCCCTTTTTTGGCCTGTGAAATTTCGGCTGGAGCAAAAAAAAATTCACAGGCCAAAAAAGGGGTTGCTCCACAGCAGCCGGTTGCTGTGGATGGAACCCCTATATATATATACGCGTTGAATGAAGAAGAAATGTGATGACTAACTAATGCATTTGTTCTAGATAAGGAGAGAGAGAAGAAGTCATGGGGATAACTAATCCCTAAATTAAATAATTCTAATTGCATACTAATTCTCTAAATTAAGGAATCCTAATTACACTAATATTGTAAATAAATATGAAATTGTATTAATTGTGTAAATATTTTATGAGTACACTATTGTTGTAATTATTTTCAAAAATGTAATTCATCCTTAATTTTATAGTCCAAAACTTCTCCTTCAATGGTTCAACTTTTCACATCAAGAACAAGGCCACTCGAGTTGATGGGAGATGTCCTATCAACTAGCATTTATGTGGGCCGTTGTTCAAAAGACGTACTTTTGTCTTTCTAGCTTCGAGCGGATCAAGGCCTAACGGCCCCTGGGCGTGGACCTAGTTGGGCATGGCTGGGCCTTTTGGGCTTATACACGAATAAATACATATAGGATCAATTACATATTCTATTACATTTTTTAAAATAATTACAACAATAGTGCACTCATAAAATATTTACACAATTAATACACTTTCCATATTTATTCATAATATTAGTGCAATTAGGATTCCTTAATTTAGGGAATTAGTATGCAATTAGGACTCCTAAATTTAGGGGATTAGTATTAATTTACTTATTAAATTAAGTAATTAATAAGTAAACCATATAACACCTCCGTCACCTAAGCCTCCATGCACTCCCACCTACACCTACTCCAGCATCTCTACCAAATCCTCCACCTTTCACACCTCCAAGTCCGCCGCCACCCCCTAAGCCTCCATCGCCTCCTATTCAACCACCTAAGCTTCCACCCCCACCTACACCTCCTCCAGCACCTCCACCAAATCCTCCACCTCTCCCACCTCCAAGTCCGTCGCCCACCTCCACCACCAAGACCTCGACCATGCCCACCTCCAAATCCACCACGACCACCGCAGCCTCTGCGGCCACCAATACAACAATCATCACCACGCCCACCTCCACCACCAAGACCTCCACCATGCCCACATCCAAATCCACCACGACCACTATAGCCTCTGCGGCTACCAACACGACAATCATCATCACACCGTGGAGAATATATTGATCCACCTCCACACCTTCAGTTTTTTTATATTGCAGTGGGTTTCCATGGTAACTAATTCAGTTTTATTAAGTTACCAATTATTTTGAATGTTATGCAGTTGGTAGCCAAACCTTCATATAGTTGGTTGCCAAACTTTCAGACCAAGGTAACCAATTCATACTGCAGGTGTGGAGATAAATTGGTTACCTTGGTATAAAGGTTTAGTTACCTTTATACCTAGGTTTGGTTACCTTTTTAAGAAGGTTTGGTTATCAACATTACATTACACATCACTCTCTTATCTCTCTATTTCTTATGCAGTGTTCTTATTTTCTTTTGCACATGAAATTGGGTCTCACCGGCGAAGGGGAAGAGGAAGATGACGTTGCCAAACTTTGATTATTTGAATTTGAATTATTATTTTTGAATTTGTTTTTGTTGTTAGATCCAAGATATTTGAATTTGAATTATTAATTATGACAGTTATTTCTCCTTGATTTTAGGTTTCCTTATTATTATGAATTTAATCCTATACTAATTTTCTAAATTAAGGAATTCTAATTGCACTAATATTATAAATAAATATGGGAAAATGTATTATTTTTATAATTATTTTTTCATACACTAATAGTGTAATTACTTTTTAATTGTTGTATATTTTTGTAAAGAATCCATACATATATACCCCGAGATAAGGTCCAAAAAAACCCCTGAACTATACACGAATGTCCCACTTTCACCCTGAACTTTTTTTTTCTCCAAAAGTACACTTAACGTTGTAAAACGTAGCTCAACAATGCCCCTCCCGTTAAAAATAATACAGCTGGACAAACGGATGTTAGTAACAACTGACACGTGGCAAAATAAAATGTAATAATCTTTTTTTATTATTTTCTTTTTCTTTCAACTTTTCTCTCTCTTTCTTCTACCTCTTTTTCTCTCCTTTCTTCTTCCTCTGTTCCCTCTTTTTTCACCCATTAAACAACGAATTCACAGACAAATCAATCTAAGAGGAATTATAACTCAAATCTCAAAACTCCTTTTTTTTCGATCGGATCTGGAAAAGACCCAAAAAACAGAGAGAAAATAAGTTGGGTTTAAACCAAAATTACTTTCACTTTCTTCAAGTGGGTATTGGGGCTGAAATTGGGTATTGGGGCTGAAATTCCATCTTTCGATTCTTCTGAATAGTCATAAAAGATTGCTTCCTCATCTGCATCCTCTAATCAGGTAATCAAAAGGGATTAATTTTCTTTTATTTGTTTATTTAATTGCTTCTTTTCTGTTGATTTGGTTGCTGCTTCAAGAAGGAATCTATTGCAAAATTGTGGATTGAATGGAACGAGTGCAAGGCTGAATGTTCAAAGTTAAGACGGGAGAATATTTGATGTTATGCAAGTAAATTTGAATTACATACTATATAAGAAAATTTCTTTCTTTTTATCTTCCTTAGCCCCTGTTTTCCGAAAGATAATTTAAGTTTAAATTTGAATAATTTTTCTTCAAAAAAAGGAAAAAGGGAGTACTACAGTGATTGTATTCAGATTGAATTCATACGAAGCACCCAGAAAAAAAATTCATGTTCTAAATATTCACAAAAACATAATCTAGCATGACATGAACCACAAACCGAAAAACTCATTGAATGCAAAATTTGAAGTTTTGTTGCCAATTGAAGGGTTTGCACGGAATCTCGGGGTTTGGTCTGAATCGCCTCGTGATGCTTTTACCTTAGGGCTGCTGGAATTCACATTACAATCCGCTAGAATATCTAGCAGAGGCAGTGTATTTTTTGCTTAGATTGTGTTTGATAGCAGAGGTTGCTGGAATTCACATTACAGTCCATTTAATGTTACTGATGTTATGCTTATTTCTCTCTCACCACAATGAAGTATTGAATTTTCTATTACCCTACCTAGGCTCAGTTTATATTCTACCACACAGTTTACAGAAGCCAAGCAAATCTTCACCAATACGAAAGTTAATGAATGTGCAAGCAGTATTGAGAAGTCAGTTTGCAAAAGATTTGCTTGTGGGTTCATTTGATTGTGAATCACGTTTTGTTTTTCTTTACAAATCCAATCTTTTGGGTTTTTCTCGACTTCTATGAGTTGTTGCTGAGTTGTTTTTGTATTGGGTATGTATTGTTATGATTAATGCATTTTAGTTTTGTTAATTTTGGAACAGAGGAAGAAGAAAAGAGAGAGATAGAAGAAAGACGGAGGGAGAGAAAGAAAGAGAGAGAAAAAAAGTTAGAGAAAAGAGAGAAAGTAATAAAAAAAGATTATTACATTTTATTTTGCCATGTGTCAGTTGTTACTAACATCCGTTTGTCCAGCTGGATTATTTTTAACGGGAGGGACATTGTTGAGCTACGTTTTACAACGCTAAGTGTACTTTTGAAAAAAAAAAAGTTCAGGGTGGAAGTGGGACATTCGTGTTTAGTTCAAGGATTTTTTTGGACCTTATCCCTATATACCCCTTCTCAAATCGCAAGAGATTGTTATGACCCGGCCCGTTCATAATTGCCAACAGCTCATTGACTTGATGAATCATATGACCGGACCGGACCGGACTCTTTCACAGCTGCTGTATGCAGTCCCAAATTACGAACATGAATAAGCAATCACTTTTCTGCGAATTCATCCAAAACAAGTTTTATTTAGTTTAGCAATTAGCAGATTCATTTTCGTTTTGATCTTGATTTTGATTTTGATTTCGATTTCTTCCCCCATCCCAGAATTGAATAAAAAGGAAAAGAGAGTAATGGGGAAATGGACACCATCATCGTCGTCCTCATGCTGCTGCGATTATCGGTACCTACTCGTCGTCGCGGCACTAGCATTCTTCTACATCCAGGTAAACTCCATTATTTCACTAGTTCTTTTCTGTCATTTCATTGCTTCAAGCCCTAATCTCCTTGTGCGTTATTATTCCTATGCAATATCCCCTCGGTTACTCCCTAAAAGGAGTCTTTCAGTTAAGGTTTGCGTTTGGGATATGCTATTTATTTATTATAATTATATTATCATTAAAAGATTCAACTGTTAAATATTCTTCACGCTTCTAATTTTTTTTCTTCTTCTTTTCTTTCTAAATGAGAGATGTGATGAACGTCCTACATTCTCTGTAATGCTTAGTTTCATTTCAACTCCAAATCTTCAATCTATATGATACAAAATATTGCTAGACATTGGTACTCCATTGCATGAAAACTAAAAATGTTGCAATTTCGTGCATTTGTGTCGAATAGTCCAAAAACTCTCCCCAAACTTCATAGCTGATAGGTACAGTGGTGCGAGATTCTTGCGGTGACTGATGCAGGAATTTTTGATAAGAGGGGCAAGGTTTAATATATTAAAATATACATTAAAATTATTAAGAAAGATTATTTTAAAATAAAAATAATAAAATCAAACAAAATCTTGAAGGAACGCAATCAAACTATCAAATACAAATCCGCAAGAAAAGCTCTCAGCCAAATAAATGAATATAAACAATTAAACACTTGTCCCCAATCAACCATGTGATAAAAACAATTAAGCAGAAGTCCTCGAGTATCTCTACTAACCAATTGATTTAAACAATTAAAATCAAAATAACACAACATATAACTGTTAAAAAAATTAAACAAAGAAAAATAAATTAACACAACATATAATTATAAAAAGTAAACTGAAAGAGTAACAAAGTGGCTCTTAAAAGTAATGGATTCACATTCAATAACATAAAATAAATTAAGCACAACATATAAATTTAAAAAGAAAAAGTAGTTAAGAGTTTATTTACGTTTAAGGATTTGACCTTTCAATGAGATTCGAGAGAATTAGAAATGAAGAGGTGTTATTTGTTTAAAGACTAGATAAGGACTTGAGATTAATATTTAGGAGAAAAAATTGAGTGATAACTTAGGTTAAGTTGTCAATGTCAGTCTTATGTTACAATTTCAGTTAGTAGCGGTCATATTTATTTATTTTTGTAAAAAACTGCCTTTATTACCCTATACCAACAAAAGTATTTGAAATTAAAGCGGGGTTCACTTGCACCCCCGCCCCTATTTGGGTCTGCCCATGGATTCTTGGTTTCATAATTAACATTGTTTTTCTCAATAGAACTGGTTTTTGACAAAGGCATAGCATGAAAGCAGGCTATGTCCGCGTATTGCCATTAAGGACCTTAAATAATACACAATTGGCAATGACAATGCAGAAACTCATAGTTTTATATTATTATCCACAATCATGCATATATTGTATGAGTTACATGTAATTAATGTGGATGAGATTATCTTTAATCTTCCTGCTACTTATTCTCCCACAGATGCGGCTTTTTGCCACACAATCTGAATATGCGGATCGAATTACTGCTGCGGTAAGTCTTGCCTTTTTCATTTGTTTTGTTCATGTCAACATTTATGTATAGTAAATTTTTGATCTGCCATCTTGCTTCAATTATTGATAACAAACTATGTAAATATATTACGATTTCGGAATGGGTTAAGTAACCAATGGATTTATTGTGGTCTAAAATATGTCACTTTTTCTTGAGATGGATAATAAGAGAAGTTTATTGCCTTTTGTTTTTCCTTTTACCCCCACCTATTTTCCTTTTGTTTTCATTTCCATTTTTTCCTCTTACTGTACTTTTGTTGTTTTATTCGTTTTCTTATGTCTTTCAGTTTTATCATTTTGTTTATTATTGTTATTATTTTTCTTCTTTTCTCTTTATTTATTTATTGCCTTATGGTCTTTCCAACTTTTTCATGCGTTTCATTTGCAGTGTACCCCAACTAGGGTGGGATAAAAGGCATTGTTGAGTTGATTAAGTTGATGTGCTGTCTTTTAATGGATTTTTTAGTAGATTGAAGTTAAGGGGGAAGGGGGGTTTATAATTATCTGCAAAACATAAACTTAATTTTTGTGTGTAAGAGCTTGTAAGTTTCATGGGTTTTATTTGTCTTCAAACTTTTACCATTAGTAGATGTACCTTTTTCTGCAGTACTTAGCATATAGTTGCACATTGGATTAAACAGGTGGAAGCAGAAAATCATTGTACAAGTCAGATGCGGTTACTAATTGATCAAATAAGCGTGCAACAAGGACAAATTGTGGCCCTACAAGGTTCGTGTATTTCTCAATCAAGTCTGTTTTGAGCAATGTTCTAAAAAGTGCTGGCTAGAGTAGGTGATACTTATTCATAAGTATCCGCAGAGTGTCGGTGCTTGACATGTATAAAATTCGGATACGTCGATAACCGAGAAGTATTTGCTTCATAGATGACAGGGTTAGGGGTTGAGATTTAGTGCCTCACAATGTTTAGTGGACAATGTGGAAGGAACAAAATAGGTGCTGTTGTGAAGGGAGAGTGAGTCCGATGTCCCACATCCATTTTCTTTTCCCAAACCTCCTTTGCTTTGGCGTAATTAGGCGTTTCCTGGTTTCTATTGTGCATTTTGTAAAGTTTTTTGGGAGAGTTTGCATAGGAACTTAGTGTTGGTATCTTTTGGAGGTTTTTTTGCAAAGATGTGGTTTTGTCTGAGGCGTAGTTGTTAGGTTTGTAAGATTCATGGACGCAATCAAATTGCATAAACTAAGCGGAAGCATGAAAAATCAGAGTTTTAAAATTTTACAAACCATATACCCGGATCATCCTTTATGCACAATTATTAATTAAACGAAAAAATGAAGAACAAGAATTATACCTTTGAAGATTCGAGCTTCATCAGGTACAAGTTTACCTCCAATCCTTTTCGCGTTCAACTTGAATCTACCGGGTTTGATTCCTTCCTTTGATCAACGTTAGCCACCCAAGTGTTTGGCCTCTAGAGGTGATCCATCAAGGTAAAAGAAAGATTCAAGAAGGAGGGTGGTTGGCTAAATCCTAGTTTTCTATCTCTGTAGACAATTAGAATCACGTCTCTTGATATCTGATATAAGACCCCTCTTATAAAGATATCAATTAACCCTTTTAATATTATTAAAATAGGGTATTATTTAATTAATTAAACTACCTTAATTAATTAGGCTCTTAATCTTATTAGGGATAATTAATTGAATTCTTTTAATTAATTTGCCTCCTAATTTTATTAGGAATAAATGAGAGTACTTATATTAAATTAATTCCCAAACTCTTTTAGAAATTAAAATAATAATAATTGTAGTAATATTAATAAGACTCTTATTAATTTATATTTAATATTTCCAAAATATTAGATAATAAATATTAAGATATTTAATTTACCCTATCACTATAGATTAAATTAAATACACTTAACATATTATTACGATTATGCGATTAACTTCTTAAATAATTATTCTTCCTTTTATGGTGTGATCCTTTAGGTTCTTCATATTAAACCGGTTGTGAATAAATCAATTAGAACAATTCTAATCTTATTTAAATAAATAAATTAAACTATTAATTTATTTAAATAAATAATATTTATTCTACAATAAAGATAAGCGTCCTTAGTGATCAACGACTTTCCAGATAATATAGATTTCAACATTAATCATAAAAGAACCTTTGAGTAAATAGTTACCGTACAATTCAATAATATAAGACATGGAATTACTGTCAAGTCTTATTTTATTTAATTATATGTATTTAAACTCTTAAATGCACAACTCCAAATGATGCAAATTAGAAACTCCTTTCTAATTTCATTCTGTCTTGGCCAAGGACTACTGAGTTGTCATTTATCAAATCACATATGACATTTCTCTTCTTTTACTAGAAGCGGTAGATTCTTTATTGATTATACATTATCTCCATGTACAACTTATTATACCCAAGCATACCCTTTGATATACCCTAAGGGTCTTAAGGAATAAGTCAAAGTATAACTCATCATACACAAGATACTATGATGATCTCAAGTCCAAAGATCACTTGTACTACTATTACTACAGGAATTCCTATTGACAGACAAGTAAAACTCCATTAGGTATTCCTTAGCGAGCCACGTTCAGTGTACTTATTCTCCAATAAGCACCTACATACTTGCTTTAGTGTCTTCACACAAATGATCATGAGATCAATCATCCTCATCTAATGAGCAAGCAATGTATGTACAAATCTATCCGGATTCACTAATCCCCGATTTAGTAATCCAACGATTGGAAACTATTTTAGTTTTAAGCTTTCTAAGAATTTAGATCTCATCAGAATGATCATCATCATTATTCTAAAAGCATTGCTTAAAACTATGAGTTTATTACATATTATAAAGCAGCATCATGTAGATAATTAAAAGCCTTTAATAAATTAATACTTTTTATTAATAAATGAATAAGATTGTTACAAAGTATATGCTTTATCATCAAACATGATTGGCTTGTGTGCATATTACTTTCAATAGTTTGCCTTCTATTTCTCTTATGCTTTGTTACTGCATGTGTGCTCGGGTTCGCCACCTTCTTGAGCCTCTAATAGAATTATTTTCTTAATTAAAAATTAGAGAAAACTAAAACGGCATCTTTTAAGCTCTTTTCGCTGAATTTGGAGAAAAATTGCATTTCTTTTTTACAAATTTGCTTCCCCTAGTCTTTTTCTCCTAATATTGACATCTGTTGCTGACCCAAAACACATTAACATTCAGTTATTTTTATTTTATTATTAAATGTTGCTTTCATTTCTTAGTGAAATTAAGTAGTTATCTGCCATTCACAACTAAGGCCTTGTTATTTCAGAAGAAAAGAAACGTCAGGACGAAAAGTGCAGACAATTGAGGGTTCTTGTTCAGGATCTTGAAAGTAAGTCCCAGCTGTAATGCAACTTTTCCCTAGGTTTATCCTTGAACCATATGTTTTTTTAGATTTTTTAACAAGTCAGTCTATCTATGATTGTGTATTTGGTAAGGATGTCATATAGTGGAATACCTTCAGTAACTGTACTTTCTATAGTTGTAAAAAGCTTTCATGTGCTTCAGCTGCATTTACTTGTACATCTTCCAAATGTTGTTATCTTTTCAGATTAAAGCTCCACACAAGTAACTGCTGCCAAGAATGTTTTGGGCTATTTAATAAAAATTGTAGGAGAGAAAGGGAATTTTAGATTGAAATGTTTTCTCGGACCTTTAAAACTTCTAAAAGATCAATCATATATTAAGGGATATTATCCTTGTCGCCTTCTTGATGAATGTGTGTAAGCCAGAAGAACTTTGGTTGAAAAGGAGCCAACCCACCTTGTTTGTGTACTGGAACAGCTACCACTTATATCAAAAGATTGTAGTACATGATCATTCTTACTTCTTTTCTATTTCCTTTTAATCTATAGTACATGATCATTCTTACCTCTTTTCTATTTCCTTTTACTTTTATTTGTAATCTATTTTCAGTTGTCCAAAAAACTATAGAGTGGAAGGTTACATTTTAGTAATTTAGTTTCCTTGTGGAAGGTTGAACATAGGTTTGGATAGATTGATATGGATTAGTAATCCATGGGTGCATTTTAAGTTCTTAATTCCAAAGAAGTCATATGAAATGAAATATTAAGGGTCCCGGAGACCAAGTGATATTGCAGCATTCTCTTGAGTTCAAATTGTCGTTCGGTTGTTTGATATTCCTATTAACTACAATTATTGAACTTCTATTGTTTGTGCTTTTCTATGATTGACTTTGTACAATCTGCATCCCCTGCCTGTTTAGTGGGTATAGGAACATGTAATTCTATATAAGATCAGTGAACTTTAATATTTATGGTTGATAAAACAGCTCCTGCCCAAGTATTACTGGTTCTCTATATTATTTTCTTTGATCCAAAAGTTTGAGAGAGCAAGACTTCTTAAAATGGGGGACCCTCAACAATTCTGGCATTAACATAAATTTAAATTAGGCATTGTTTTTTTTGGAAAAGTAGGTTTATTATTTTTGACTATTTTATAAGTTATGCTATTTCTTTTGACTAAATTATGACCAAGAGGTATCAAAATTTTAAAATTGGGGGTATCATTTTGAAAATTTACTATGAAAAGTGAAGGTATGAAAAAATGTTGGAGGGACAATGGTCCTACACAGTCCACTCTATAGTGTAGTTCCTCCCCTGAACTTGTTGCCTTATATAAAATTACTTGCTAGTTGAAGGAAAGCTAAATGGGTCTTCTACAAGGAGTCTTGACATCATCAAGTTGCTACAGGAGGTAAATTCAAAATGAGAAGGCTAGGAATCCTATATCCTTCAGATTTCTAAATGTCTGTGCTGGTCTTTTTGTTTGATACCTGCATGCTCCAATCAGTGCTCCTCCTGTGGATCAGACGTATTTGTCTTTTAGAAGATAAAAATAAATACATGGTTGTTAGACAAATCTCAAAAATCTATGGCAAAAATCCTACCAGATGATTTTCCTGACTTTTAAATTAATATTGTTACGATTCAGTGTTCTAAAGTGGTGGCCCCTAAGCGCCCCCAGTGTCTAGGCCGCCTAGGCACTGCTAAGTGTTTTCCTAAGTGGTCTTAATTAATTAATTATTATATATTTGTATATACTTTTTTGGTTGATAAGTAAGCATATACTTTATATAAATATTCTTAATTATACATGAAAAATTACCAGAAAAACAATCTTATAAGTTGTAACAAATTCATTTCAAGCATTATAGAGCTTAAAAAATCCTTCACTATGCCATTCTTAGCCATTATTGTAGATTCATATTTGTAGTCTTTTCTTAGGAATTCTTTTGACTGATTTCGCCTAGGAGGAAGCAGAAACATTGATTGCATTTCTATGATAGCTCCATCATCTGTTAGAATTGCTGCAGTCTTTTTTATGTCGGACTTCTAGGACTTCTGTGCTTGACATCTCTTGACTTGCTCTCTTCAAACACACACATATCTCCTACTCCCACCATACAGAGAAGTGTTTATACTTTATATTATAGCATAAATGACACATGCATGTGAAGTTTGATGGTTATTTTTTTGTGTTGCAGGGAAAGGGCTTAGAAAGATGATTGGGGAAGTGCAGGTTGAGATGGTTTAGAGAGATTTTGATATTTGTATTACGTTATTATCCCATATTTCGTGCTTCTGTGCTGTCATTTTAATCATTCCATGGGTCAACTTTATTTATTAGGTGCCAGTGGCAGCAGTTGTGGTTATGGCTTGTAATCGTGCTGATTATTTAGAAAGGACTATTAAATCTATCCTAAAGTATGTCTTTTGCAGTTCCTAATATTACGCTTTTTGTTAAGTTTATAAATTCAGCTGACTCAGCCTTCATGATACTTCAACATTTCCAGATACCAAAAATCTGCTGCATCAAAGTATCCGCTTTTTGTATCCCAGGTACTCATCTAAATTAGGTTGTCTCCTCTATCTAGGCGATATTTATACATTGAGACCGAGGTTGATGGCAACTAAATTTTGTACCTTCCTTTTCTTCTCGAAAGGATGGATCCAATCTTGATGTTAGAAGGAAGGCTATGAGTTATGATCAGCTAACGTACATGCAGGTATGTAACCTGCTGATAATTAGAATTGTGGTTTGGCCTTTCCGTGTCAGCTCAGCCATTCATTACTTGGATTTTCAAGTGCTGCTGTACTCGTTGTTCTTGCAATAATTTACTCATCAAATCCTGTTTAAGAGGAGATGGACTAGTTGTATCAGAGGTGCCACTTCCTTTAGCATAGATAAACAAGTTCTCTCATTAGCTGCTAGTTCTATGGAATTCCTGTACCTTCCTACAAATATTTTTGATTGAAAGATAAAAATTAGAATATTAAAAATACCTTAACAGGGTGATTATCGGGGTAGTTGAAATGTGTAAAATCATCTTAACTGTACCCAAACCAAAGCTTTCCTAAAATACTGAAGGAAGAAAAGAGCCTGACAAAGATTCTTCAGTCAAGAACTACAAAAGTTTACAGAAAAGAACCCTAGACCTCATTTAGACAATTTCTTGTCTCCAGAGCCCTACTATTTCTTCCTTGCTATATGCTTCAAGGAGACCTCTGAAACAAAGACTTGACATATATATATTGATAAGAAAGAAAAACTTTATATATAATCATTGTACTTCAAATTTAGTAAATATAACTTGCGTATACATTTGGGCAAAACAATGATTTCTGATATTTGGACCTTGTATATACGTGTTTGTTAAAAGGTACTTGATTGCAAAGAACATGGCACAAGGTTTGAAGTTTCAATATGCTTTTGGTTGGTAGAGATTGAGAAATTTCTTTCTCTGTTTAGCTCAACTGATGTGCTTTTCAATTTTAGATATTTAGAATATCAATATATGCATATTCATTGCAGCACTTGGATTATGAACCTGTGCATACTGAACATCCAGGAGAGATTATTGCATACTACAAGATTGCACGTAAGGATTGGTTCCCCCTGCGCTCTCAACTCCTTGTTCTCTTCCTTCTTTTACTTCTTTTTTCCTTGAATATAGTTTCTTTGCAAACTGACACCAGTAAACCACTATTCTTTCTTTTCTAGGTCATTACAAGTGGGCATTGGATCAACTGTTTAACGAGCACAACTTTAGCCGGGTTATCATACTTGAAGGCACAACTTTTTGAATGATTTCACTCTCATCTGTCCTCTTTTCACTCTAACAATTTGCTGAAAAATGTTGTGCATGGAATGCAGATGATATGGAAATTGCTCCTGATTTTTTTGACTATTTTGAAGCTGGAGCTGCACTCCTTGATAGTGATAAGTAAGCCTTGTTTGTGAATTTCAATTATTCAAGCACATTTTAGCAACATTTCATTCTTTGGAAGTTTAATACCAACAGTTGACAAACTCTGAATGTGGTTATGCACTTTGTTGGGTCGAAAATGTGACAGATCCATTTTAGCTATTTCCTCGTGGAACGACAATGGACAAAAGCAGTTCGTGCATGACCCTTGTAAGTTTCTTCAATCTTGTTTCCATGCAATTTTATACATTGACCAAATTAAGCTAACAGCAAAACATGCATAATTGCATATTGACAATCATTTAAAATTTAACTGTTTCCAATTACTATTAAGCTCTATTGTGACTATTCCCTCCGGTGCTCCTTCAAAACACATAATTACTTATTTGGATGAAATGTAGGATAAATTCATTTTTGGATTATGATTTTACCATATTCAAGTTGCAAAAGAGTTTCCCAGATTTGTATGTTCATTAACCAAAGACTCTAGTATGGGATGGTTATAAGATCCAATTTATAATTGGTTTCGAAATACCAATTTGCAATTTTTTCACTTTACTCAACAAGTGGTCCTTCTCGATTTTGGTCAAACCGGTCAACATTGTATATGGGCCATCTTCTCAATAGTCCATCTGCTCCCTATTTCACCCTTGTAGCATTTTTTACATGATCCATATCACCTTTTGTTATTTGGTACCTTGTATAGGCATGGTTTCACTTATTTGCCTGCTTTTGTTGGAGCCACCTCTAACCTCTCACAAGCGTACTTTTTATGGTATTGAGCTTTCTTGTCAATTTCTTTTTTTTTCTTGAACATGTAAGTGCATTTAATTGACTTAATCCTTTCTTCCTGCTGACTCCCTGTGCCACTTTCAATTGATGCTATATCGACCCTCACTAGCAGCCATAAAATAGACAGCCATTTTAGACTCCTCATATTCTCAAATATTGATCCTGTCTCTATTCCCTTGAGGAGATCATAACTGAATCTCCTCTAGCCTTGCCCCTGACATAATATGCCTGTCCCATCCAGTTACATTTATGGGATGCTTAAGTCTGGTCTGAGTCTATACACCTTTGTCTTTGAATATTAATAAAATCTATGTCTATATAATCCTGGTGGAAAGGTTATCAATAGTTTGATTCCTCAAAACTTCGAAAACTGTTATCTGATATGCTAAATAAATACTATGCAGATGCACTTTACCGCTCAGATTTTTTTCCTGGCCTTGGATGGATGCTCTCTAAATCTACGTGGAATGAACTATCTCCAAAGTGGCCGAAGGCATATCCTTGTTAACTATTGTATTTAATTTCTAATTCATACCTACAGATATTTCTATTCATTTATCTGATCCATCATAAGCAAATTCTTTAACAATATATATACTTATTGGGATGATTGGTTGAGATTGAAAGAGAATCATAGAGGACGACAATTTATTCGCCCAGAAGTGTGCAGAACATATAATTTCGGTGAGCATGTATGTATATCCGAACCTTTTTCAGGGTATTACTTGTTCAACTACACCCCAGCTTTGATTTTTTATGCTGGTCATCTCCTCATGAATTGTTCCTTATTCCTTGAAATAACAAATGTACTTGGTTTACATATGTAGAAATTTCTGTTTTTCATACATCATAATACAAAGTCTCTCTCTCTCTCTCTCACACACATACACACACATACACACACACATACACACACATGCAGATGTGCTTGTACAAGTTTGCTCACTCAAATGTAGACACTCTACCCTATTTTTTGTGTACACTCAGTCTAACTAAAGTTTGGGAATCTACTCATTTAGGTTGTTATTTAGCACTCAACAAAGAGGTATATATTTTCTCTCATTCATGTGCAGTTAGAGAAAATTATTTGGAAATTGCATCAGTCTTCATCAGGAATAATAACACTCTTAACTTATTCTTGTGGCTATAGTTTCCTTTTGGATGCTGCTGTAGTAATGGTCTTGGTTAAGATCCCTGTTTATATATAAATCCTTTTTCTCCACAAAAAAATTGTTTCCTTTAAAAAAATTCTTTTTGGACCCTTATTCAGTTTCTTGCAGGGTTCTAGTTTGGGTCAGTTTTTCCAAAAATATCTGGAGCCTATTAAGCTGAATGATGTCCAGGTATGCAAAAATTTCACTTTAACCATTATCCTTTTGGTTCTGCATTTCTCTTACAATGTAAATAAGTTTTGTTTCTGTTTTGAAAGGTTGATTGGAAGTCAATGAATTTGAGCTACCTAATGAAGGTATAATATACATTTCGGAAGTAAAAGTTCACCTTACAATAAAAGAAATTTTTAAAGAGAGTACCGCTCAGCATTCCAGACATTTGTTGTCAACTAACGGTATTTACATATTATAGGACAAGTATGTTAAGCACTTTGCTGACATGGTAAAAAATGCAAGACCTGTCAGTGGAATTGATGCTGTTCTTAAGGCATATAATATAGACGGTGATGTGCGTATTCAGTACAGAGACCAGGCAGAATTTGAAAACGTAGCAGCTCAGTTTGGCATTTTTGAAGAATGGAAGGTAATATCCATTTGTCCGAGAATATTTTCTTATGAATCAACACAGGATGATTATATTTAATTGTTTTTGGTTGAAGCTAGGAGCATAGGATTTGTCCTCTTGCATTGTCAAAATATGGTCTTTTAATTGGAATACCCCGAACTATTTGTTTCTCTAGTTTGTAAACACAGGTCTCCATTTTCTCATCATTTTCCTAAAAAATGCTAGTATGAAAATTATTCCTGTATTTATAGGCAGTCTCTCTTTCTCCCTTCTTTCTCACAAATCTGACCTAGATTCACTTGCACACTCTTTGCAAGACGCAGAAAATTATGCATTTTGAATAATTTCGATTTACTAACCAAAGTTTTCCACTGCTTATGCTTTTTGTACACATGCATGTAGGTCTGTTCCCTGAAGTAGATATTGTTTAATATTATATTTATGCATTTCTTTCCCCAAAATAACACTCCTTCAGGATGGCATACCAAGGGCAGCATATAAAGGGGTTGTAGTTTTCCGATACCAAACGCCAAGACGTGTATTCCTAGTTGGTCCAAAATCTCTCCAGCAGCTTGGGATTGAACATGCTTAATAGAAAACGTGGTTAGTGAATACATACTGTTTACTTATGCTGCAACTTTTTCATCATTATTAAATAGCTTCATTTGTTGCACTCCCTTTTCATATATAAAATTTCAAAGCTAAAGGTAATCTGATACCGGTGAATGTATCTTCTTCTATCTTGTTTGTAGACAGTTTCAAGCAACAATAGTTCTCATTTCAGGTCCAACAGTGAAGCATATGCAGAAATATAATTGCTTGGAAGCATGCAGACAAATCATATATTGATTATATTATCATGATTGCCTCAAAATAAATATACCGTGTTTGTTATTGCCCGAGTTATTTTAACTATTCATAGAGAGTTATGTTATCACGTGAAACACAACAATGTGTATGTGGCAGGTGCGACATCTTTGTGGTCTTCAGATTGTCTTTCCGCGAAGATTAGTAGACTCTGGCAGAATCGCAATTATAGGCAAAAAGAGTAATTATCTTTTTGCTCATGCTTTAACTCTCTTCTATCAGCACCTTTGAGGTAAGCATGTAATTGTGAGCTAACTTATAGCATTTTGCATCCATCCGACATTGTATCACATGAGAGAATATACCATTTTCAAATTTTCCTGATAGTAATTGAATACATGGGGCTTTGATTCCCAGAGATCTTGTAAAAATTTTACTGTGTCCCTGTACCTTAACCATCATATATTTTTGCTATGGAATAGATGGGTTTTATACTACTAAGGAAAGTGATCTTATGTATTGGAACTGAGGGAGAGTTGTGTGGCTTTAGGTCCTATATGTGAATGTTTATAGTCCTCTGCATCTTTTGGTCTTGTACATCATTGTTTGTGAGACTCCTGTGTTGGAACAAATTGGTTCTTCAGGAAAAGAGATGGGATTTACGGTAATTAGTGAAAAATAGTAGTCCAAGTGCACCTAAACCTAATGGTGCATTTATTCTGGTCTTGGATTACCAATCTAGACACTGAAACGGAATTTAAAGACAATCTGAACAGTTATATAATTTTCTTTAATGTTATGTTTCCATGCGAAATAAAATAAAAATAGCTACAGCTTGAGATTCAAGATTCTTGTTTGGGCATAATATATAAGGAAGGTTTAATAGGTGGATACAAAATAGTAGGGATATTAGGAGGTTGGTGATAACTAATTAAGCTAGTTTATAGATGGCCTTGCTCCATCAAAGATGTAACACAGTCATCAAACATCTCTTGAATAGACTTGAACTTCAATCCTAAATTCTTTAACTTGCTGGTGTCTAGCTCATAATGTGGTCGATCAACTCTGTCGAACCTGAAATATATACATACATGTATAGTAGGTATAGACACGTTACGTCAATCCTAATTAAATATTTTATGGGGAGAGGAAGTGTTATACTTGTACTTGCCTCTTTGGAATTGGTAGGGTTGGATAGTCTTGGTGATAGAATTGATGTGAGCTCATGATTGTCCAAAACAGTAGAGCTACAGAGGTATCGTCCGTGGGCCTCTTCCCGCTCATAAACCAGGATGTGGCAGAGCGCCACATCGTCTATATGTATATATCCCATCCTTCCATGCCATTGGAATTTTATGGTCTCCCCTGTTTATTTTATATTTACAACATCATATTGTCAAATTAAATGACCGTTATATATGTTATGTGGGTGTATGTAACTGTACTTTCGGACTTCTTTTTTTGTTAATTAGAGCACAAATATATAGCTAGCTATATATACGTTACCTTTAAGCAAGCCAAGAACATCTGCTGCAGTAGAACATAAATCAGGAGGTAAACTAGGTCCGATGACGAACGAAGGGAGAACTGTGACTAGATCGATGTTGTTCTCTTTGCAGAACTCCCATGCAGCCCTCTCAGCTAAGGTTTTTGATAATACATACCAAATCTTGTTGCACCAATATATTAAATTAATTAAGAATATAGAAAGAAAAAAGTTTAAAGAGGAGAGAAGAAGATAGTTTTTATGAAGGAAGAAGAGTTGAATAATTATTATTAGATATGAATGATACCTCGAGTCTCTCACAGAGTTCCACTGAACTCCAAGAAGACTCGTCCAAAGGCACATTTGGGTTGAAATCATCTCTTGCTCTTACGGTTGAAGAAGAAGAGGTGAGAACCACACGGCTTAATGATGGATTCCTTTTGCAGGAGCGTAGGACGTTCAGAGTTCCATCAATGGCTGGTTTTAAGATTTCTGCCTATATATATATATATATATATATATATATATATATATACATACATAAAATAAGTATGTTAATTGCAACATTGTGGAAAGAGCTATCTAATTTCTTTCTTTCTGCCTGCCTATATATATATATATATATATATATATATATATATATATATGCTTGCCTTGGGATCATGGGCAGGGCGTCCAAGTACCGGAGAAGCAGTGTGGAAGACTCCAGCACAGCCAATGATGGCGTTATCGAAGCTGCCTTCCACAGTTAGTTCTGCCTTCACCAGTTGGAGTCTCTCTTTGGCCCCTTCCAGCTTCCATAGATGAGCTAATTTCTTCTCATTTCCTGCAATATAACGTAACATTCATGTATGATCAATGTTTTAAAAGGCGCTAGGCGGGAGTTGGGTGGCCGGGAGGCGCCTAGGCGGGGCATGAGCGGTGGGCTTAGGCGGAATTTTTTATTTTAAGTCAATTTTAATATTTTATCTTACATTTATCCAAACAAAATAATAAGTAAAGCAAAATAATCTATAATAAAGATAATAAAAACATTTGCTTAAAGTTCAAACACATTCATATTGTTAATGTCAAAGTTCAAATACAAACATGCAATTGTTCAAAATTCAAAATATTTTTAATGTATTAGTTTTATTTATAAACAAGATTGCTATTAATAATTAGATTTAAAAATTTTAAGAATTTAATTCAATATTAAAACTTAAGAAACTAAAAATAAATTTAAGAATTAAACTAAATATTACTAATATATCATCACTTATATAATTTGAAGTTGGTATAAGTTCAAAAAATTACAGCTATAAGCCTATAATAAATTATTCATTTTGACTTGATATTGTTCACTTTATGTTGTGATTTGATATGCTACCACTTGTATTATGAATGTTGGAAATTATTAGAAAAATAAATATATCAAGATCTGATTTGAGTAGTTATTAAAAAAAACCTCTTCGTCTAGACTCCGTTTAGTTTTCGCTTAATTTGCTGGAGGGATTTTTTTGCCACTTTGGGCTTAGGTGAGGCGCTAAGGGGGTCTAGTGCCTCGGCGAGGTGTCAAGGAGGGCCTAGCACCTAGGCGGGGCGCCAATGGGGGGCTTAGCACTTAGGTGGGAATATTTAGAACATTGTATATAAGCCAATTAGCTTAATAAGCTAGGTAGAGAGAATTAATTAATTAAAGTTACCTAACCTAACCTGGATCTCTCACTGTCCCAATTACATGATAACCAGACAGGAGTAATCTCTTGATGAGCCATGAAGCCAGAAAGCCAGATGCACCAGTCACACACACTTTACCTTTCCTCATCGCTGCTGCTATTTCATCACCCCTTTCCAATTCATTCAGTACCATGCATGTATATATATATATGGCAAAAAGCAACTTTTGGCCATTGTGGTTATAGTGATTTAACGAATTAGTCACTGTGCTTTTAAAATATTCAATTAGCCCACTGAGCTTTTTAAAAATTAACAATCAACCCATTCCGTCCAAAAAATTGGACGGACGTTAACAGCTGGCTTTTAAAAAAAAAAAATTATGTGGCAATTACGTGGTAACAGATTTTAAAAAAATTAATGCTGACGTGGCAAAAAAATACATAATATTCATTTTAAAGTTTTAAAAATAACAAAAATATAATAAAATAAAACAGATTTTTTTAAAAAATATTATTTTTAATAAAAACAGATTTTTTTAAAAAACATAATTTTTTAAAAAAACATAATTTTTAAAAAAAAACATAATTTTTTAAAAAAACATAATTTTTAAAAAAAACATAATTTTTTTAAAAAACGGAACTTTTGTAAAAAACAGATTTTTTTAAAAAAACAAATTTTTTTAAAAACAGATTTTACAAATATTTTTAAAAACAGATTTTTTTAAGAAAACAATTATTTTTAAAAACAGATTTTTTTTAAAAAAACATTTTTTTTATAAACAGATTTTACAAAATTTTTAAAAAACAGATTTTTTTAAAAAACAGATTTTTTTAAAAAACAGATTTTAAAAAAGCAGTTTTTAAATTTTTTTTTAAAACAAATCTGTTTTTTTAAAAAAGTAAATTTTTTTAAAAAAATTTATGTTTTTTAAAATCTGTTTTTTTCAAACAAATTTTTATAATTTTTTTTTTTAAAAAACAGGTTTTTAAAAAACATAATTTTTTTTAAAGTACAGATTTTTTAAAAAGCATAATTTTTTTTAAAAAAAATAATTTTTTAAAAAAAACAGAATTTTTTAAAAAACGTACTTTTTTTGAAAAACACAATTTTTTTTAAAAAAAACAGATTTTTTTAAAAAAACATAATTTTTTTTAAAAAAATACTTTTTTAAAAAAACAGATTTTTTTTAAAAATATTAAAATTTATAAAAACAGAATTTTTCAAATCTGTTTTTTAAAAAATTTGTAAAATCTGTTTTTAAATTTTTTTTAAAAAAAAATCTGTTTTTAAAAAAATTTGTTTTTTTAAAAAAAACTGTTTTTAAAAAAAATCTGTTTTTTAAATTTTTTTTTAAAAAAAATTGTGTTTTTCAAAAAAAGTACGCTTTTTAAAAAATTTGTACTTTAAAATTTTAAATTTGTTTTTAAAAAAATTGTTTTTTTTAAAAAAATCTGTTTTTAAAAAAAAAAACTGTTTTTTAAAAAAAATATAAAATTTGCTTTTAAAAAAATTTGTTTTTAAAAAAAATCTGTTTTTAAATTATTTTTAAAAAAAATCTGTTTTTTAAATTTTTTTTTAAAAAAAACTGTTTTTTTACAAAAGTTCCGTTTTTTTTAAAAAAAATATATTTTTTTAAAAAATTATGTTTTTTTTAAAAAAAATCTAGTTTTTATTAAAAATAATATTTTTAAAATAAATCTGTTTTATTTTATTATATTTTTGTTATTTTTAAAACTTTAAAATAAATATTATGTATTTTTTGCCACGTCAGCATTAATTTTTTTAAAATCTGTTGCCACGTAATTACCACATAATTTTTTTTTTTAAAAGCCAGCTGTTAACGTCCGTCCAATTTTTTGGACGGAATGGGTTGATTGTTAATTTTTAAAAAGCTCAGTGGACTAATTGAATATTTTAAAAGTACAGTGGCTAATTCGTTAAATCACTATAACCACAGTGGCCAAAAGGTACTTTTTGCCATATATATATATATATTAGTCATTGGATTTTATTAAAATTGCAGGAACTATCTAGCTAGGAGTTAGGATGCAAGGAAGGTGAGTCATGCATGTAAATTGCAGGAACTATCTAGCTAGGAATTAGGATGCAAGGAAGGTTAGTCATGCATGTTACCCCCCCCTCCCCACCCACCCCTCACCCACCCTCCCTCCCTCCCTCCCTCCCATAAAGGGAAACAAGGAAAAACAACACAAAGAGAGACATTCTTGGGAAATGTTTAGTTTAATATTTGGCGGCATGATAATTGAATAATTAATGATAGTAATTTGACTTCATTTTATCCTTTGTATTATGAACAATAAGAAAAAGAATATATATATAACTGGTATAACTGTTATGTATGTTCTAACACTTACAACTAAACTAACCTAACAAACAATATATGTATGATTATGAATATATCAATGAAGGGGAATCTTTTACTTATTCCGCTGTGCTTGAAAAGATTCTTATGTTTGTCATACTTAAATATGAACAATACACATTAACCAAAAAAGTATTTGAAATAAAAAGGATCTATTCAACCCCCCCTTCTAGATCTATTGTGCCCTCTGGGAACTAACATAGTAGAACCGACTTTAATTGATAAAGTTAAAACTGCTCAAGCTACAGACCCGAAGCTGATGCATATGTGGAAGAAAGTGCAAGAAGGTGCTATATCGGAAGCAAGAATTGATGAAGAAGGAATACTTCGAGTCAACTCTAGACTTTGTGTTCCTAACGACCCTGATTTAAAGCATATAATCATGATGGAGGCGCACAATACACCGTTTACAATCCATCTTGGGAGTACCAAAATGTATCGTGATCTTCGTCATACATTTTAGTTGAGCAATATGAAGAGAGAGATAGCGCTGTCTATCTCGAGGTGTTTAACTTGTCAACGAGTCAAGGCGGAGCATCAAGTACCAAAAGGTCCATTGAAACCACTTGAAATTCTAGAATGGAAGTGGGAGCACATTACCATTGATTTCGTTACTGGTCTTCCCAAGGTTTCTAAAGGCATAGATGTAATTTGGGTCATTGTTGATAGATTGACCAAGTCTGCTCATTTCTTACCAGTACGAGAAACTTATACACTTGAACGTCTTGCTCGTATGTACATAAACGAGATTGTAAGACTGCATGGTATGCCAATATCTATAATTTCTGATCGAGACCCAATATTCACTTCACGATTTTGGGTTAGTTTGCAAAAAGCTATGGGCATGGATTTATGATTTAGTTCAGCATATCATCCGCAGACGGACGGACAATCAGAGAGGACTATTCAAACTCTTGAAGATTTATTAAGACTCTGTGTCCTTGATTTCGAGGGAAGTTGGGACAAGTTATTACCGTTGGTGGAGTTTTCATACAACAATAGTTATCAAGCAAGTATTGGCATAGCTCCATTCGAGGCGTTGTATGGAAGAAAGTGTTGTTCTCCAGTATGCTGGGATGAGGTGGTGAAACAACATTGTTGGGACTGGAGTTAGTACGTATGACTACGAAAAAGATTTAAACGATCCGACAACGTATAAAAACCTCACAAGATCTACAAAAAAGTTATGCTGATCTTCATCGAAAGGACGTAGAATTCGATATTGGAGATCATGTGTTGTTACGTGTTGCTCCATGAAAAGGAATTACAAGATTTGGAAAGAGAGGGAAGCTAAATCCTCTATTCATTGGCCCATTTTTAATCCTCGATCGAGTAGAAATTGTAGCCTATAGACTTGCCTTACCGTCAAGTATGTCTCGTGTTCATAACGTTTTTCACATATCCATGTTACGTAAATATGTGGAAGACCCGAACCACATTATTGAGTTAGAATCGGACGAAATAGCAGAAGATTTGACGTTTGAAGAGGTTCCTGTTCAAATATTGGATAAAAAGGAACATATTCTACGCTCCAAGGTTATACCTCAAGTCAAAGTTTTGTGGAGAAAGCACGATGTTGAGAAAATGACTTGGGAGTTAGAATCAGAAATAAAATCAAGGTATCCATACCTCTTCGACATACCAGGTACGTACCCTAATTTCGAGGGCAAAATTTCATAAGAAGGGGAGGTTGTAAGACCCCAACTTTTATAAATAAAGATGAATTTTCTATAAATACCATTTTGAATATTATTGTGACAACCCCAAAATAGGCCCATTCCATCCAACCTATTATGAGTCGCCTAATACATGGTACAGAAAACAACTACAACTTTATTATAACAATTGTCGTGCAAAATACAACAACACATATGCTGTGAGTTTGGATACAAATATATACCAAATGTGATTCATGTTCCAACCGTGGACAGCACCTCACAATGACACCTTACATAAAGGTATAGTCAAAAATTATTTTAGAAATTAGAATATTTGGGAAGTGCTCAAGGAAACATTCGTACATGGGAGGCCATGCTTCTAGGTTATGATAGATATCATATGGCCACAAAATTATCCTTGGTTGACCCAATAGACCCTAAACAAAAATGAGAAGATTACTATCATATTCTTCCCAATGGTAAGTCTTCTCTTGACTTATCATTTTCTCCAGTGTCTCTAATTGAGAATTATACTTCAAACAAACACCAAGATTATATAGGTAGTGCTCGTAAATATACTCAGCAAGTGGATGAGCACAACCCTATCTTATGATGACACGAGGTTGTATGTCATTAGACATCTTGTATGATAGTGGCAAAACACCCTTCCAACGTTGGGTTCGCCTCACCCTATATGATTCACTAAATATAACTACTAAAAGATGTATACAACACACTTGTCTATACTGTTTAGGGAGAACTCCACAGCTAAAGACCACCATTCTATTCCCTTGTTACCCCCGCTCGATCCAGCTACACTTTTATTACCTGAAAGGAATTGTGAAGCAAAAGGGTGAGCACAACTAGCTCAGTAAAGAATATCATGACTAAAGATAATTACATTATCAATAGCCTTCATCAATAATAAATTAGAGATTTAGAACATATGGTAGATGATAAAAATTTCAACCATAATTGCAGTGGAACGAGCAATCCATTAGAAGAGTCAAATAGACTATAAAGTCTATTATCTTCTTCATGTTAAAAATCCACCAACAATGTTTTATCCCTGTAACATCATTCAATAATTCTGGTCCACAATCATATGAATAACTAATAATCATAATTGTAGTTCTAAATTCCTATTCTCATCCAAGATGAAGATAATTTCCATCACCTATCTTTACCTGAAACATCAAAGATCATGGTTACACAAAATCACATTTCCTGTTCATAATCATACTAATAACTTCATCTTTGTACTACGACCAAAGATATTTATTTGTATCACCAGTTGGTCATATTCATCTCAACACCTGTTCATCTTTGCACTACTGGCCAAAGATATTCAACAAAATGTCATCTTTGCACTACGACCAAAGATATTCATCAATAATTCATCTTTGCACTACAGGCCAAAGATATTCCTCAACAGTTCATATTTGCACTACAGGCCAAATATATTCATCAACAGTTCATATTTGCACTACATGCCAAATATATTATTATCTCAAAGAAATATATAATCATTTCAGAATTTATATAAACTATAATTATAACCATGTTGATCATTTCACCTTTGCACCTAAGCTAAAGATATTCAATTATAAATTCAATGGTCATGATCATACCAGTCAACAATTCAACTTTGCACTACTGGCCAAAGGGAACCCATAGTCATGATCATACCAAAAATTTACTCATCTTTACACTCAAGTCAAAGAGAAATATCATCATTAGGGTTATAAAAATGTTATATATAATTGTAAAATCAATATAATCAAAACATCTAGATTTAATCTCAAGAGTAATATTCATAAATCAACTATAATTTGGTTAGAAAAAAAAACCAATTTTGTCATGAATAGTAACTCTTAAATAGTAACCCATGAATAGTAACTTCATGAATAGTAACTCGTGAATAGTAAACCCGACACAAAAAGATAAAAATTCCACAATAAAATTTATACCAATATTTCGGTATAATGATATTGAAATAACATTTCTAAAACTTATAAACAATTTATTTTAATTGTTTACACTTTACTAAATAATGCATTTAATCATCCTAAAATTCCAAACTCATAAGATTTCTTCACCAATAACCAAAACCCTCATCAAAAATCTGCATATACCTCATATAGGATTCTCAAGCCATAAAATCCTATTTTCTAATTTTCTTACTTAAATAACATATTTAATTCATTTACTCATAACTAGTCTATTTTCATAAAAAATACCAAATCAGTTCCAAAAATATTTCTTTTCTGGGATTTAGCAGAATATAATCCTATATTGAACTTATATTTTTCTCAGAATTTTTAAAATTCATTTACTATTTTTTATATGGCCAAAACCGCTGAATATTTAGACATTTATCACAAATTGTACTTTTATCTAAAAATTCCGAAATTCACAGAGTACACTGATATTATATAGATGTACTCCCAATAAAAATTTTATCAATTTTGGAGTTAACTACAAGGAGTTATAAGCGGTTATTTTTAAAATAATTTTTTCCCGTAAAATTCATAACTCTTAATTTATACATTCAAAAATCGCCATTTTTGGACACAATTAATAGAACTCATCAAAATATCATTTCAAATTTTTCCAGAATTTTCTGAATGTCGGAAGAAGTACAAACTGAAAAACACAATAACCCTTAAAATCCCTTACGTCAAAAGAACAGTACTTCTGACTGGAATATCAGATGAAAAACTGAAGGAAACTTCTACTAAATAGCAACCCTCAAAGTATCTAAATACTCACAAAAATATGCTTGATAATATAGAGAGAAAGAAAATTTGTTTCTGGTGTGATTTTCAATTCTAACTTAGCCCTCTATTTATAGGAAAATGTTAGCACGCCGAAGCAAACTTAACCTGTAACCTGATGGGTTTACCTGCTACTATTCTCACCCACCACATTTGAATAAAAATCTCAGCACATTTTCACTAACCAAAAGTGGGGCCCACCAATTCTAGAATTTTCCACAAAAATCATTTATAACCTAATTTCTGAATCAACCTCTTAAAATTCATAACAAATCATACGTTCATTTTTAATGGTTCAAAATTTGTGGACATATACTCAACTTATATATGTATAACATATCCAAAAATGACAACGATCCAACGGTCGGATTAAAAAGTATAACTCTTGCAATATATCTCAAAAACCACTGGTTTGATTTTTAATACCTCCAATCCGACAAAATACTGATAAAATACCTCAATATTAATTCCTTCATTTATAACCACATAAATAAATCCATCATTTATATCCACATAAAATAAATATTTTCTTATCATTTGAATTAATAATTAATTATTCACAAATAATATTACAGAATCGCATTTATGACAACTAGGCCATTCCCAGGAAAGAGGGGGCTTTCCAATAAGAATTTCTCCTTACTGGTGCGCAATTAGGTGACCAAACCTCTCCTTGACAGAATTTTCTAGACATTTCCAATAATGCTATCTAATAATATTATTCAAATAATATAAATTATTGATTTGATAATGGAGATACTGTGCAGTGACAATTATTGAAACAACAGTAATATAAAATATCAACGTAGCAATTATTGAATCAATAAAATAAAATATTAAACAGTAATTACTGTAATAATTATTGAGTAGTGTCTTCTTACGTAAGAATCAATAATTCAAAAATACTGTGCAATACCGTGTGCTACTGTGCAATAACGCGTATTACTGTATTTTAACCACCGGGTATTCCAACAGTGTTAACGGTAACAACTACGCCGTTATTTATAAAAACTCAATTTTTATCGTTTTCTTCATTCGACAGTTATTCTATTATGGGGCCCACAAATGGCTGCGCCGTCGTACGAATATTCTCCGACAAAAAGAATATTCCACGAACAAACGAATATTCCCCGACAATTGAATATTTTATAACCACTTACGTATTTTGAAAAATTCATATCTCACCCTTAACTTTAAACTTTTATCAATTTAACCATTTACTGAATAGTTATTATAAGAAAAATTGAATACTTTTATTTCATAAAATTCGAAGTCTTATAATCTCCCTCCTTATGAAATTTCGTCCCCGAAATTTACGTACCTGGTATTTAGAAAAGTTGAGAATACCTTGCTTTTATTTCAGATTTTATTTCCCGGGTCATCATGATTTCTCCGTTGCTCATCTCTCGTGATGACTTCATTTGGGTTCCTCATTTGTTGGGAAGTCATGACAACCGCCGTCCCTCGAACTACCCATCTTTGACTTGTCTGGGGCAGCATTTGGCGTCATCACTACCGTTGGAATATACTTTTCTATAGGGCATATTCCTCCCTCAACTGCCTCATCGTACTCTTGATTCATGATCTGAATCATCAATCTTCGATCCATATCGAATTCAGGTTGACCACTCTGTACAGGGTAATTGAAAACTAGATGTTGGGTTCTCCCAATTGCTTTCCAAAAAGAGAAATTCATATCATCTATTTTAGTCTTCTTAGATCGGACATCTCTTTCCACAATATCCACGTGTCGTACGGCTTTTGCCCATGCATCACTTATTCTCACTCGTTCAGTTTTTTCTTCTTTCAGCTCAGATTCCATCTTTATCATCTTATACTCTGCCAAAGAATGCTTCTGTTCAAGCATCACATATCGGGTAACACAAGCTTGAATTGTTGCATCCTTTTGTTCCACGACTGCATGTCGTTCTTCAGCATGTTCTTCTAACTCATGAATACGATTTTGAAATTCTACATTTTGATCATATAATACCTCTAATAAATTCTCCTCAGGTACATCTCCTTCCTCTTCTTCCTCACTCTCAGCTGTTACCTCTGCAACTATCTCGGGTGCAACTATCAATTCTTCACTCACCACATGGATTTCTCTAATTCCTTCTTCGCCTGATATCACATTATCCTGGTTGGTGATTAGAGGTATCCCCACGGTCTCATTCACTCCATTGTTAACATTCTCAGCAGTTATTCTCAAATACTGCCATAAAACAAGGGTTAATTTAAACAAATTAACATATCACATAATATCCCGATATTATGACTAACCAACAAATAAGCTTAGGTAGGACACACTAGCAAAGGATTTACTCATCTTTCCCCTCCTAGTTATATTTTCTGATCTCCGCCAGAGACCATATCCTTAAGCTCTGATACCAAATGTGACTCATGTCCCATCAGTGGACAGCACCTCACATTGGTACCTATCAGTTTGCCACCACAGAACGGCGTCCCCTACGGAGAGTTTGGCTTCGGTGCATCCCCCATCAACAGGAAGTCACTAGTGAGAGGCTCGGGGCTCTTTACTTATAGCTCTGATACCAATTGTGACTCTGGACACCAACTTGTGTCAGCACCTTACATTGATACCTATCAGTTTGCCACCACAGAACGGCGTCCCCTACGGAGAGTCTGGCTTCGGTGCATCCCCCATCAACAGGAAGTCACCAGCGAGAGGCTCAGGACTCTTTACTTATAGCTCTGATACCAAATGTGACTCATGTTCCAACCGTGGACAGTACCTCACAATGACACCTTACATAAAGGTATAGTCAAAAACTGTTTTAGAAATTAGAATCTTTGGGAAGTACTCAAGGAAACCTTCGTACATGGGAGGCCATGCTTCTAGGTTATGATAGATATCATATGGCCACAGAATTATCTTTAGTTAACCCAATAGACCCCAAAAAAAATGAAAAGATTAATATCATATTCTTCCCAATGGTGAGTCTTCTCTTGACTTATCATTATCTCCACTGTCTCTAATTGAGAATTATACTTCAAACAAACACCAAGATTATATAGGTAGTGCCCGTCAATATACTCAGTAAGTGGATGAGCACAACCCTGTCTTATGATGTTACGAGGTTGTATGTCATTAAACATCTTGTATGATAGTGGCAAGACACCCTTTCAACGTTGGGTTCACCTCAGCCTATATGATTCACCAAATATAACTACTAAAAGATGTATACAACACACTTGTCTATACTGTTTAGGGAGAACTCCACAGCTAGAGACCACCGTTCTATTCCCTTGTTACCCCCACTCGACCCATCTACACTTTTATTACCTGAAAGGAATTATGAAACAAAAGGATGAGCACAACTAGCTCAGTAAACAATATCATGACTAAAGATAATTACATTATCAATAGCCTTCATCAATAATAAATTAGAGATTTAGAACATATGGTAGGTGATAAAAATTTCAACCATAGTTGCAGCAGAACGAGCAATCCATTAGAAGAGTCAAATAGACTATAAAGTCTATTATCTTCTCCATGTTAAAAATCCACCAACAATGTTTTATCCCTATAACATTAATCAATATTTCTGGTCCATAATCATATGAATAACTCATAATCATAATTATAGTTCTAAATTCCTTTTCTCATCCAGGACGAAGATAATTTTTATCACCTATCTTTACCTGAAACATCAAAGATCATGGTTACACCAAATCACATTTCCTGTTCATAATCATACTAATAACTTCATCTTTGCACTACGGCCAAAGATATTCATTTGTATCACCAGTTGGTTATGTTCATCTCAACACCTGTTCATCTTTGCACTACAGGCCAAAGATATTCAACAACATGTCATCTTTGCACTACGGCCAATGATATTCATCAACAATTCATCTTTGCACTACAGGCCAAAGATATTCCTCAACATATTTACACTACAGGCCAAATATATTCATCAACAGTTCATATTTGCACTACAGGCCAAATATATTATTATCTCAAAGAAATATATAATCATTTCAGAATTTATATAAACAATAATTATAACCATGTTGATCATTTCACCTTTGCACCTAAGCTAAAGATATTCAATTATAAATTCAATGGTCATGATCATACCAGTCAACAATTCAACTTTGCACTACTAGCCAAAGGGAACACATAGTCATGATAATACCAAAAATCTACTCATCTTTACACTCAAGTCAAAGAGAAATATCATCATTAGGGTTATAAAAATGTTATATATAATTGTAAAATCAATATAATCAAAACATCTAGATTTAATCTTAAGAGTAATATTCATAAATCAACTATAATTTGGTTAGAAAAAGAAACCAATTTTATCATGAATAGTAACTCGTGAATAGTAACCCATGAATAATAACTTCGTGAATAGTAACCCATGAACAGTAACTCGTGAATAGTAAACCCGACACAAAAAGGTAGAAATTCCACAATAAAATCCATACCAATATTTCGGTATAATGAAATTGAAATAACATTTCTTAAACTTATAAACAATTTATTTTAATTATTTACACTTTACTAAATAATGCATTTAATCATCCTAAAATTCCAAACTCATAAGATTTCATCACCAATAACCAAAACCCTCATCAAAAATCTGCATATACCTCATATAGGATTCTCAAGCCATAAAATCCTATTTTCCAATTTTTTTTACTTTACACAACATATTTAATTCATTTACTCATAACTAGTCTATTTTTATGAAAAATACCAAATCAGTTCCAAAAATATTTCTTTTCTGGAATTTAGCAGAATATAGTCCCATATTGAACATATATTTTTCTCAGAGTTTTTAAAATTCATTTACTAATTTTAATATGGCCAAAACTGCCGAATATTTAGACATTTATCACAAATTGTACTTTTATCTGAAAATTCCGAAATTCACAGAGTACACTTATATTATATAGATGTACTCCCAATAAAAATTTCATCAATTTTGGAGTTAACCACAAGGAGTTATAAGCGGTTACTTTTAAAATAGTCTTTTCCCGTAAAATTCATAACTCTTAATCTATACATCCAAAAATCTCCATTTTTGGACACAATCAATAAAACTCATCAAAATATCATTTCAAATTTTTTCAGAATTTTCTGAAGGTCGGAAGAAGTACGAACTGAAAAACACAATAACCCTTAAAATCTTTTACCTCAAAAGAGCAATACTTCTGACTGGAATATCGGATGAAAAACCGAAGAAAACTTCTACTAAATAGTAACTCTCAAAGTATCTAAATACTCTCAAAAATATGCTTGATAATATAGAGAGAAAGAAAACTTGTTTCTGGTGTGATTTTCAATTCTAACTTAGCCCTCTATTTATTGGAAAATGTTAGCACGCCGAAGCAGACTTAACATGCAACCTGATGGCTTTACCTGCAACTATTCCCACCCACCACATTTGACTAAAAATCTCAGCACATTTTCACCAACCAAAAGTGGGGCCCACCAATTCTAGAATTTTCCACCAAAATTATTTATAACCTAATTTCCGAATCAGTCACCTCTTAAAATTCATAACAAATCATACGTTCATTTTTAACGGTTCAAAATTTGTGGACATAGACTCAACTTATATATGTATAACATATCCAAAAATGACAACGATCCAACGGTCGGATTAAAAATTATAACTCTTAAAATATATCTCAAAAACCACTGGTTTGATTTTTAATACCTCCAATCCGACAAAATACTGATAAAATACCTCAACATTAATTCCTTCATTTATAACCACATAAATAAATCCATCATTTATATCCACATAAAATAAATATTTCCTTATCATATGAATTAATAATTAATTATTCACAAATAATATTACAGAATCGCATTTATGACAACCATGCCATTCCCAGGAAAGAGGGGGCTTTCTAATAAGAATTTCTCCTTACTGGCGCGCAATTAGGTGACCAAACCTCTCATTGACAGAACTTTCTAGACATTTCCAATAATGTTATCTAATAATATTATTCAAATAATATGAATTATTAATCTGATAATGGAGATATTGTGCAGTGACAATTATTGAAATAACAATAATATAAAATATCAATGCAGTAATTATTGAATCAATTAAATAAAATATTGAACAGTAATTACTGTAACAATTATTGAGTAGTGTCTTCTTATGTAAGAATCAATAATTCAAAAATACTGTGCAATACCGTGTGCTACGGTGCAATAACGCGTATTACTGTATTTTAACCACCAGGTATTCCAACAGTGTTAATGGTAACAACTACGCCGTTATTTATAAAAATTCAATTTTTATCATTTTTTTCATCCGACAGTTATTCTGTTATGGGGCCCACAAATGGCTGCGCCGTCGTATGAATATTCCCCGACAAAAAGAATATTCCACGACCAAACGAATATTCCTCGACAATTGAATATTTTATAACCACTCACGTATTTTGAAAAATTCATATCTCACCCTTAACTTTAAACTTTTACCAATTTAACCATTTACTGAATAATTATTATAAGAAAAATTGAATACTTTTATTTCATAAAATTCGGGGTCTTACAATTATGGAGTAAATTTGATATAATGTTATAGTTGTGGGTAATATTTATAAATTTTGCAAAGTACGCAAGTTGTCATATAATATTCGATTGGTCGGGGAACATTCGTTTTAACAGAAAATATTCGTACAACAGCAAAATCATTGGTGGACCCCACAACGGAATTATTGTCGGATTAAGAAAACGATAAAAATACTTTATGAAAATAATGGCGGAAGTTTTACCGTTAACTGTTGAAACACCCGATGTTAAAAGTACAGTAATACGCGTAGTTGCACAGTAGCGCACGATATTGATTATTGATGCTTACGTGAGAAGTCACTCAATTTTATTCAATTATTACTTCAGTAATTACTGTATAATATCTCACGTTATTTGATTCAATTATTGTCAATATTTTATATATTATTAAATCAATAATTGAGACGACAAAGTTATAAATATTATTATTTGCAATATTAACGATGTCTAGAAGTTCTGTCAAGGAGAGGTTTGGTCACCTAATTGCGCGCCAATAGGGAGAAATCCTTATTGGAAAGCCCTCTCTTTCCTGGGAACGACTTGGTCGATTAATATTGTGAATTACAATAATGATGATATATGTTGTTAAAATTGTTAAGGTGATTTTTATGAAGTTTTGCTTATTTTATAGACCTTCGTTTATCCATTTTTCAAAATAATCGGTAGAAGATTATTCAGTATATATATTATATGGGATCCACCTATGATGGTGATATATTGGTGGAGGAAACATGCGGGGCCATGTTGGAAGAAAAGAAAAATGTGTGGGGATGGGGGGAAGAAAAATGAGATGGGGATAAAAAGAAAGAAATGGACGGGAGGGTGTATTAATATTATTATATATATATATAAACATGTGGGTGTAATATATATATATATATATATATATATATATATGTATATGTATATGTTATATGCCATTCCGTATAAGGCATGGTAGATATTATATTATATTATATTTTATTTAAAAGATTTTTCTTTAAATATGGACCGTCCGATTAAAAGTAAATCAATCTAGACCGTTCACGATTTAGTTACTATGCAGTCCATTCTTCTATAAATAGAAGCTCATTCCTTCATTATTTCTTACGAATTCACTGAAACTCCAGAGAGAGAAATTATAGAGAAACTATAGAAAAGTATTCTACTATTTTCATACTCTTATATCCAGTTTCTTTTACGGTAAGGGGTATTATTTCTTTTGTATTCATAAAGAGAACTTCTGTTATTCCATTATTTATTATTCTGTTGGAATAACCTGTATACGCGGGCTACCCTATACTTGGTAAAATTCTTCTGTTATTCCATTCGTTATTATTCTGTTGGAATATCCTGTCTGTGCATTTTACGCCGGACCTGATTCCGTCTTTATTATTTTGTTGGAATATCCTGTCTGTGCGTTTTACGTTGGAACTGGTTCCGTCTTTATTATTATTCTGTTAGACTATCCTGTCTGTGCGTTTTACGCTGGACCTAGTTCCGTCTTTATTATTCTGTTGGAACATCTTGTCGGTGCGAATTTCGCCTGACCTGGTTTCATTATTTATTATTCTGTTGGAATAACCTGTCTATGCGAAGTACCGCATGCATGGTGATTTCTTTTGTTATTCCATTCTTTATTATACTCAGTTGGTTAAAGTTTTGACTTCTATACTCCATGAAATTAGTGAAATATCCTTTATATTTGCGCTTCATTCAGTATCTTTTCATGGAAATATTCTTCTGAGCATTCTTAAATTTTACTCTACAAAGAAGTATCATGTTGACAATTTGGACTCTATTAGTTCCTGAATAAATTAATTCTTGAACTTGTTTTATTGAATTCTTATATCATTGTCATCATCCTAAAGTTTATATTTTTTTTGAAAGTCATCTGTGGCCTGTAGTGTGCATAGATGGACTTGGTATGATTATGACCAGGGATTATTCGGTGTAATCATGACCGTAATGTTACAAATGATGTGGTAAAAGTTCTCATTGGCCCGTAGTGCATTGATGGACAGTTGTTGGCATGATCATGACCATTGATGAATACACAAATATTCATGACCCGTAGTGCATGGATAATTGTGGTCGTGATACTAAAGAATATCCTTGGCCGTAGTGCAGGGGTGATTCGATGATGTGGATTATTTATTAAGCTGAGTCTCAGCGATAAAAGTGATGAAAAACCTTTTAAATCATAAAAGATAGTAGATTTTATTCTCTACTTGACTCTTTTAATGGATTTCTTATTCTGCTGCAGTTAAACTTGATGTCTATTATATTTTATCAGTTTAACATTGTTGAAGACTAATGATAATTTATTCTGCATTATCTTAGTCATAATATTTCTTACTGGGCTAGTTGAGCTCACCCTTTCTTTAACTATTTTCTTCAGGAAATGAGAATATAGCTGGAACGAGTCGGGGAACAGAGTGATGGATCAAATGATAGTATTAGTAGTCCTCACTATTCTGTTAAATAGTGTGACAATAAATGTAATGAGGACTTATTCTGAGAGTGAATATTGCCTAGAAGACAATATTTGTATTGAAACTCACAGCTCTCTTGTTGTATATTAAATATTGTATTTGTATTCTGTACCATGTATTTGGCGACTCAAAATAGGTGATGTATACCTATTTTGGGGGCGTCACAAAAACGACCATTTCATGCCGCCTATTTGTTAATTCCTTTACGTTCAAAGCAGACATGAATGATTGGCCATCCCCAAACTTCACTTCACCCATCGACACGAAGAATCATTCACCACTAGAATTATCCACTAATTCGCCTTTCTCATCAATCTGAAATTGTTCTTTGTGCACTAGTGGACCCTCTAGGGTTCCAATAACCTTGACCGTGGTTTCCAACTTTTCATTAGTCTTGACAATACAACCACTCGTGATCCTCTCTTCTCCTTCTTCAGAATCCACAGGTTGGTCAATAGGCACTTTGACATCTCCTTCAACAACTTGGTGAGACTCATCGCCTTTTCCTTGCGTATCCACCGTGCAATGCTCTTCAACTTCCTTGTTGTGAATAGTTATGACTGGTAAATTGCCTTACATTGGATTTGTGATAGCATTGACGAGTTGTCCCAATTGACTCTCGAGGCTCTGCAATGAGGCGTCTTGGTTCGTCATTCGAACTTTTTTTTCTCTCTATAAAGTTGGTAAGGAGCTCTTCAAGTCTTCTCTCTTCTTCTCATTTTAAGTATATAGAAAGGCTCTTATTGGTTTGAGATGTCGCCTTATATTGTGACGGAGAGTGATATTCAAAATCTGTCGGATAAGACAAATTTGGATCATGATACTGTTCTTGATTGTAATACCAAGAGTTTGGATAACACTGACAGTCTGGATGATTGTAAGTCAGTTCATTGTCAGCTCATTCTTGACAGTAGGCAATCTGAGTGGACTGACACTTTAGATTGTCAGAAAACCTTAAGAGATTTGCAATTTGATCTTGCAATCGCTCAAGTCCTTTTTCCGATCTTGGTTGTGTCGTCCTCTCAAAAGGCCATTGATAACAATAATCATCTATAACTAGTAAGTTTAAAAACAAAAAGGAAGATCAAACAAATAAAAGATAAATATATACGTTTAAATTAAGACTAAATTGATTGAAATCAATATTGGACAATATTAGAATAATAAGTTCCCCGACAACAGCGCCAAAAACTTGTTGGTCGGATTAACGATCACCGAACACGCACAAGTATACGCGGTCTAACAAGTAATACAGTGAGAAAAAGAGTGTCGAACCCGCGAGGAATTATCATTAATATTTACCAAATACCGACTTTATATCGCTTAAGTCTTATTTGAACAGCATAATAACAAATGTGTAATTAATCTAGTTATATCTAATTATCAAAGCAGGTAAATGGATAGCGAATGGTATCGAAGGTGCTACAAGCTAAGGTCATAACTTCACCCCACACTAGCATTTTGTAAAACACTTGGTGTGCTATGTTTCATCAAACTTCCTAACCTTTTCTCTTTGGTCTTAGTGGTCACGATAATTTTTCGACCGAGAACACAAAAGTGCTCATACACTTCTTCCGAAGTATGTACAAACCTATCCTCTCTAGGTTCACTCGATAGGGAATAGAACAGAAAAGAACATCCAAGCTAGGAAATAATCCTACACATGTCTATGCGAATTAACCATAACAAGGATTTAAAGCATAAGTTCTCAATTAGGTCACACATGGTGCACATATATATGCCTATTCTATACACAAATTACGCAGTCGAATCAAGTAGACAACTTATAATCACATGCTAATATATCAAGGTGAAAATCTACAATCCTTATTTCAATTTCATATAGATTATCAAAATCATCACTAATTTCTTAGCAAGAATCATTAAGCATAAATATATTGATCCAAACCATATGGTGCCAACGAAAGAGATATGATATTCAATTCAAATTAACAAAGGGTTTCATTATAACCTTAGAGCCAATGATTAGTTCATAGCTCTTAAACTAAACATAAGTAGCAATATAAACAATATTTATGGATTACAAAATCAAAGAAAACAAATAGAGAAGAATAAATTCTATCAAAGCTTCTTCTTAAGTCTTTAAGAATTCCAATCCTTTCAAGCTTTCCAATCCATGTTGCTAAGTGATCTTGAGCTCCATGAAATCCCAAACATCTCCCTAATCTATCTAAACTATATTACAAACATTACATACTAGAAAATGGAGAGGAAATTACAAAAGGAAGAGAGAGATTGAAGTCCCAAGGGGGGATAATTTGATATATCTCAAGGAGGCTGCCCTCTCTGTATATATATGTCTTTTTCTTTAGCTAGATCAGAACCAGCTCTTGTCTGCCTGGGAACCGGAGGTGGCGCTGCAACGCCAAGATTTAGCCTTGTAACAACATTGCAACGCTGAGTCAATATCCTAGGTCAATAAGCGGCGCTGTAACGCCAGTTTGTAAAGAAATTAAGGCACTGCAGTGCTGAGATGATGTCACAGTTGGCCAGGCAAGGGTGTTGCAGCGCCGAATTTAAGTCTGGCATAGGCGCTGCAACGCCGGTGTAGGAAATTTGACATTTTTGCCCTTGCAAGCTGGAAATGACCCAATAAGCCCTACAACACATAGATTAATTAAAATAAGAACAAAATAATATAAAAGCGATATAAATTACGACGATCAAACAACTTCTTAAGTAGTAGAGGATCCGATTCGCTGGTATAAATTCCACTCATCAGTCGGTCACTGCCTGATCCTCCACTATTATAGTTCTTCTTCCCCTGATTGTCCAATCTACCTTGATTATTGTCCGACCGTGGATAAGCTTGCTTGTCTCGATCCTTAGAAGTTTCAAACGACTATGAGTGTGGCTTGAAGTTTCCCATAGCTTCCTCTATGGCGATGAACCCCTCAGTCCGGTGGAAAGCTTCTGTTAGGTCGTTTGAAGGGTTGATAACTGTAACAACCCGATATTTTCTATACAAATACATTAGAAATTTTGCGTATAATTTTTTTTATTTAAATAAATATGGGGAATATGTGCCAAGATAATGTGTATATGTATTTATGTGATAAATAAAAATATGAATAATTACAAATAATTTTATTTTAGAATTATTGATTATTATAAATTATATTCTTATCATAATTAATTTTATAGTAGAAATGTTTTATTAATTATTTTCCATGAAAATATAATCATATATTATTTATATAATATATGAAATGATTTTTAGAATTATTATAATAATTATTTTATTATATGAATCTTTGTACAGATTATTAAGTTAATTATTTTAACTTAATTAAATAATGTTAGGTATGACAGATAAATCAAATATGGAATCCAAACTTTAATTTTGGATTTTGATCAAGGAATGAGAACAATAACATAATATCATTTATACTTTGATTTTCAGTGGTATAATTATATACTGTATGTATATGGATTGACAATGATTGGTCAGTTATGGTGTATTATGTCAAATCCTAGTTTACTGTGGAAAACCCTAATTTAAAAATCAATTATGAGTTTAAGTCTATTATATAACTGTGTTGTATGATTTTGCGATTAACTAGGTTGACCCTAATTAGCATTTATATATTAAGTTCTTGAAATCCTAATTATTAAGTATAAACCCTAATTATGATTTGATAACCCTAATTACCAAAATTATAAATCCTAATTGCTAAATTAGCAAGGATAATTATAATTATTATATAATAAACCCCAATGTTCATGTATGATTAGAACCCTAATCAAATTAAGAAAACCCTAATTATAAGTTTTGCAAACCAATTGTATTTTATTTTAAACCCTAAATAAACAATCTGGGTAACATATATTAAAATTGTTAGACTATGATTATTACATGACCCAAAACAATTATGGGAGAAGCCCAAAAGAAATCAAATTCAAGCCCAAACTTAGCCCACATAATTAAGGGTATTTTAGACCTTTGATTTATCTAATTTATGCATTAAAATAAAAGCTAAATAAAGGAATTAGTGGTATATATATAGCTGGCCATAAATGGCCTTTTAAGGCAACAAATTAGGCTAATCAAGTTTACTTAAATAGCTAATGACCTTACCTTCTTACACAAAGTACAATGTTGTCTACACCTCATTGGTGGAAAATCTCACTAAGCATACTTAAGATCAAGATAAGGAGTTTTGTCTAATGGACAACACAAATATGGGGGATAATAGCTAAATCCCACATTTGCACATAAGTTCTATAAATAGACTTAAAAGAGAGAAATAATCATTTGTTAGGCCATTTTATGCACAACACCCATCTTAACTCTCTCAAGCTCTCACCTCCGAAAATATCAAGATATATCACTCATAAATCAAGCCCCACTAACACCACAATCAAATCAGAAAGCTAGAAACAAGAATTGATCAAAGAAGGTATAAAACCCTAACTTGAAATCTGACCATAAATTTGTTGTTAGATGTTATGATTCTTTGTTTTAATATGTTGTTAGTAGTGTATAATGATGATCTGGGTTGCTAGATATTGGATCCATAACATCTAGAGGCTCGGATTTGAGTTTTGCAAAATTTGGAAAAAAATCAAACTCTGGTCTGACAACAAATGTCAGTGGCCACAGATCTTTGGTCGTTTATCATTTTTGTTGTTTTTAAGTTATTATGTGTAGTCTGGTATGTGGTCTTTGCTCTTAAACAAGAATCAAGTTCATATCGTAAACAGGTTGCAAGATAATCAAGGTCAAAAGCCGTTGACCGGCCATGACTGGGCGTTTCTGGGTAACCCAGAAACTGCCCAGAAGCGGCCTGACAACGTTTTAAATCGACTAGATCATGCTTCTGTTTGTTGTATTGTTGTCGTTGTTGTATCTATATGGTAACTGGATATGTGTAGTATATGTTTATACCATAATAGCACTTAAATGATATATAGATTGGACATAGCAGCCGGTCAAACAAGCCAAGACGAACACATTCTCTGTTTTCTGGGTAACTTAGAAAACATATGAATGTGTTGTCTGACATGGTTTGACCGAACCTTTTCTGCTCATAGTATTGTTGTTAGATCGATGTTATGTAATAGAGTTGTAGCCTTACATGTTGTCTACAACCTGGAAGTCTTAGATCCCGAAAATATTACACTATCAGCATGTAGTGGAAGTCCAAAATGAGCCCCACGATCTGTTCTTCATTTTTGGGCAACCCAAAAATGAAGAACAACCTCTGACAGCTATTTTAGGCCCATAGATCTCCTTTGTTATGCATGATATGATTTTGTTTGTTGTTGGATATTGTAGTCCTATATTAGTACTACACGATCTGACAAAAAACAAGTCCAGAAACACAACACACACTGATTAGCACTTGGTCAAACCCACCCACTCGGTAACTGGCTTGAAGATCTGGGTTTGTATGAAGAACACGAAGAACACTTACAGCGACGGTTCTGTCGCTATAGGTGGTCTTTAGCGACAATTTAATTATAAAATTATATTTTCATTAAATAATTATAGAAAATTAGTTTTTAATTTTTAAAAATACATATTAAATTACTAAAAATTATTTTAAAATCCAAAAATTATATTTTAATTATTTTAGATATATTTCACAAATATTTAATATTTTTAGAATATCAAAGGTATTTAATTTATTTAATTATATATTAAATAAATTATTTAAAATGGTTTTAATACTTTAAAAATCATTTAAAAATTATATTATGGAATGAGAAAATATTTTAAGTTATTCTTAATGACTTTTAATATTTTGTGATGAATTTTATTAATTAATTATTATTAATGATATTCTAGTTATTTAATAAATGAATTAAATAAATAGATTAAAAATTATTTTATTTTATTAAAAATCATTTTAAATAATAATAAGATATTTAAAAATATTTTAAGTTATAAAATATAACTTTTAATATTTAACGAATAATTTTATTAATAATTTATTATTAATGATATTTATTTTAACATTAATGATATTAAATTTATTTAATAATTATTTTAAATAAATAGTTTAAAAATAGTTTTATTGATTTAAAAATTATTTAAAAAGAATATAAATGAATTAAAAATATTTTAAGTTATAATTAATGACTGGATAAATAACACATTAATATTTTAATATTAATGGTAATTGATTATGAATGATTTTAAATGTTTTAAAAATCATTTAAAGGTAATATTAATACTTTAAAAATATTCTAAGTTATTATAACTAACTTTAATATTTTGGCAATGGTTTCATTAATAATTTAATATTAATTAAATATTAATGATAATAGAATTGTTTGATATTTAAATCATGTAATAATGGTTCCGATGTTTGAAAATTCATGATAAATTGTGATAAATGTTTAAAAATTATTATAAGTTATTTAAAAGAAATATAACTGGTATTTACGGATATTGAGTTATAGAATAGAGTCTTAGACTCGATAATTACCCGATAAAGTTGTCGGTACATCGACATATTTCAGAAATTGATCTAGACTTAGATATTTTGACTGTATTAATGTTTGTTTGTGATGCAATGACTGTTGAACTTGTGTGATAATGTGATTAGGTTATGTGCTGACTGCGAAATGCAGTACTATATGTTATAGTATGTTGTTCTAATCTAACGAATGATCTGATTAATGATAGGTCGTGATATAAGAGATAAAACTAAGTTGCGTATTATAAGTAGCGCATCAGGCAAATATCCTACCTTTATATTTTTTATGCAATGGACATGAGTAAGAATGTTTTAGAATTATATTATTGCTGTACAGATTATTAACCCTATATTGTATACGCTCATTGATTATCAACATGTTAGTATATGGTAATTCAGATATATATATATATATATATTATGTTCATTAATTTCTATAAATGGTTATACAAGTGTCCCTACTTGGACAATCATTTCATTTCTATAAATGGTTATACTAGATGAAGCACAAATTTCAAGTATATTCTACTAATTTCACAGAGTATAGAAGCAATACTTTAACAAAATGAGGGTATAATCAGGAATACGAGACGAAATAATATTACTCACATACTACCGAGTATGAAAGAAAATATTATTCTTATGAATATCGAACAAAATAATATCCCTTACGAAGATTGGATACTGGAATAGTGAGGTAGCAGACTTCTCTTCTTCTTTCTCTCTATAGCTTCTCTCTCTATAATTGCTCTTGCGAGTCTTCGTGAATTTGTGAGAATGAAAGAAGAATGAGCTTCTATTTATAGGAAAATATAGTTTCGATAATTGTACGTTTTGGGGCTCGAAATATTACAGTATAATACATTCATCTTTTCCTTTATTTTTAATTTAGTCCTGCAAGTATTATCAAACTTGCACCACCTCCCCTAATAGTACATCATGTGAATCAATAGTATATTCATGTGAATCAATAGTACACACATGTGAAAAAATAGTTACGGTATAGTACCTTCATCTATACCTCTATTTTTAATTTAGTCATGCAAGCATTATCAATTTTGCACCACCTCCCCTAATAGTATATCATGTGAATCAATAGTACATTCATGTGAATCAATAGTACACATGTGAAAAAATAGTTACGGTATAGTACCCTCATCTATACCTCTATTTTTAATTTAGTCATGCAAATATTATCAATTTTGCACCACCTCCAATAATAGTACATGCATGTGAATAAATAATACATACATGTGAACAAATAGTTATAAGCATGTGAATTAATAGCAATTAATTGCTCATTTATCCGATTAATTACCCGATTGGTCAATATAACCTCCAGACATCAATTATTATCAAAATAGATGTCCATTTTCATTAACACTAATAATCCCAACACAATAAAAATATCAATTTAATCTTTAATCAATACGAACTTATTCATCATTAATATTATAACTCACAATATTTAACAACCAAATCATTCTCAGGAAAGAGGGGGATTTCCGATAAGAATTTATCCCTATTGGTGCGCAATTAGGTTACTAAACCTCTCCTCGACAGAACTTTCTAGACATTGTTAATATTGCAAATAATAATATGAATAACTTTGTCGTCTCAATTATTGATTTAATAATAATAAATATTATGCAGATGATACTGTGACAATAATTGAATCAATAATATGAGAGATATTATGCATCAATTACTGTAGCAATAATTGAGTATAACTGAGTGACTTCTCACGTAAGCATCAATAATCAATACCGTGTCCTACTATGCAACCACACGTATTACTGTACTTTTACTACCGGGTAGTTCAACAATTTAACGGTAAAACTTTCGCCGTTATTTTTATAAAAAGATAATTCTGTCGTTTTCTAACTACGACAATATTTTCGTTGTGGGTTCCACCAATGATTGTGCCGTCGTACGAATATTCCCCGACTAATCGAATATTATATAACCACTTGCTTACTTTGCAAGATTTATAAATAATACCCACAACTATAACATTATATCAAATTCACACCATAATATAACTATAACATTATATCAAATTCACACCATAATATTCAAAAATATATTTCGAGAAAAATTAATCTTTATTCATAAAAGTTGGGGTCTTACAATTCAGTTTTTCTTTCTTGGGAGCGACTCCTTTGTCTGTTCTTGCCTTCCCGAGAGCAACTCCTAGGTCTGCTCATGTTTTGACCAGAACTGTCTAGATGAGGTGTCCTGGATCGACTCTGATGTCTGGGTTTATTCGATGAAACCTCCTGCTCTCCGACCATTTTGGCCATCTGTTCTTCCAATTCAATTTGCTGAAGGTGTAGAGCCTCCATGGCGTCTTTGTTATGCTGCATCTTCTTTAATAAGATTAACTGACATTGGTCCTGACTATCCTCTACTCGATCCTTTCTCCGCCTTCCATGTGCTCGGGACTGATTGTCCTCGGCGCGACTGAGGGGATCTGGTGTATGTTGACTAGCCGAAAATAGTCGTTGTGGTGACGGAACATGTTCAGAATTACCTTCCTGGTTTTTCGGCCCCAACCTATCTTTGACAGACCCTCCCACTTGGGTTGTATGATGAGTTTTTTGACTTTTCCTGGTTTGTAGCCTCACTGTCCCTGTTCGCCATAGCTTTCAACCGAAAAAATTTAGAGTGATTGTAAAAGCACTAAAAAGCCCTCCTTCTAGCGCCAATGTTAACGCCAACTTTCGTCTGCGCGTCCAATCACCAAATTCACGTGCTTAAACCTCCACAGTAACGAAATCACACATGAAGCTTGACGGCTTAGGCCGCCGGGTGATAGCTCCGATGTGAGAATGAGTATAGGCTGAACAAGGTTTAACAATGGAGGTTTTAGTATTTAGTGCTCAAAAATACGTATTACCTGATAATTGAAGTTTAGCCTTGTATTTATAGTTGATCTCATCACCTTAGAACTGATTCCTGAATTGTATTAGGACTCATAAACATGGTAGTTACCTATGTTTGGGTCACACTCAATCTCTTTAAAAGGAGGAAGTTGAATATAATCCTAACACCTTCATTTGGAGTTGGTATTTAAAACATGATTAGGACTAGAATCCTTAACCATTCAAACTCCCTATCACACTAGACTCCATACGAGGCATAATCGTATGGGCCCAAGTCTCCCGAACACCTCCAACCAGATCCGAACCCGACCCAGAAGGGCTCGATCGCCCGACCCCGAACACCATCAAACCCTTTACTGGCTTTGGCCCATTGGGCTCGACAAATCCTTCATAGATACGGCCTTCGACACATCGGGGTCGGCAAATCACACCCGAACATTATATATATTATATTAATAAGATAGAATTCATTTTGAATTTAAGCTAGATAATACAAAGACAGTTCAGATTCATTCTAATTGATTTGAATGAAAAATGATGGTGGTAGGAGGAGAAAGAGAAAATAAAAATGAGATTGTTAAAACAAAAAGTGAGAAATACAACATTTGGTTTCACCCCTAACAAAATACATCATAAATACCTCATCCAAAAATATTCATAATCTTAAACACAAGCCAAAGAATAAACTAATAAAAAAAAGAAATACCCTTTCCCACCAAACAGGAATTTTTCTTTTCCATCTGTCCTTCTCCAACCTTTCACAACTTTTGTTCAAGGGCACATGACTCTTCTGCCATAGCCGGTCTTTCCACAACCATAAATATCGACAACACAATCACTAGATTAATATCTAATTCTTCTGAATAGCCAGCAAACTTACTAAAGCATAAATGCTTCACAGATTTGATCTTCTCTCCCATGCAAATATTTATATCAAGTAAAAAAGCCAAATATACATAACATACAAATTCTCACATGTTTAACTAATGGGAGCCCAGCTGCATAGCATCAAACATATCCCATCCTCAAAAAAACTAATGATTCAATGAAAAAGGGAAAAAATTACATTACATTTTGGTATCAGATAATTAAAATCTACACAAGGTGCGCCAATTATGTTAAATAATGTCTATTGGCAACTGAATTGCAAATAATGAAATCCGCAAGAGAAACTGGCGCCCGCTCTGTGGTTTTGTTGCATGTCTAAATAGATGTTGTTCCATGACTGCAAATATTGAAAGGAAAGTTAGAATCCAAATATAGCATAACAGCTCCACCCTTCAAGAATTCAGAACACAAGGAATAAAGTTGATCTACTCAAGTTCGAATCGAAACAAATTCATCCAAACAAGGCTTCAAACCACTAGCACAATAGCACAGGCTCACCCAAAAGGTCATGACTGAAGGTTAATAACTTAATTCTTTATATGCAAACAATTTTTTTTCATATCTTTCGATATGGGACTGGGGTGTAACAGTATTTAACTATTTAACTTAAAGGTTATTTGTCAATATTCATCATATAAAAATTATTATTCCAAGTCTCATAAATGTTTGAGCTGCTGGACTAGGGGGGTAGTGATGGTGGAGTGGCAACAAATATTGAAATGGCATCGCAATGAGTATTGCTTGACTTGGCGGTGTGGTGAGGACTGTAAGGCTGACTTGAGAACTAATCCCCCAAGCTTGTTTCAATAGATAGAGAGACAAGGAAGCATTGGTAGTAGAGCTTCTCAAATTTTCAGATGATAGATATGTTTCAATGCCCATTTTCAGGAGAGACGTCCAAGATTTGGAGTTATTACTTGTTCAAATTACTTTAAAGGCAGTATACTATGAATGCAGGATGCTAGGTTCAGTAATAAGATTCGATGAGATATAAGATAGAAAACATGAAAAGTTTACATTAATGTGTCCTATTATTTTCTTCTTACAAGGGCGGGGGCAAGGCCTCACTTTTTCTTGGAAGATTGTTCAGAAATCTGCAACTCCTAGGAGAGTAGGTTTCTTTGTTCGAAAGGCAGATAAGAAGAGTGATCTGACAGGTGATACTTTGATCGAGGAGTAGAAAAAAAATGTACATCAGCTGGTATTGATGTGCTATATATTACATGGAAGTACCCATGTCTGCTAATTGACACTCGGAAAAGGGTTCGAGTGCCGGACACTTCATTTTAGTGTAAAAATTGGCAAAATTGAGTACCAACGTCCGACTCTTCAAATTACTCGTGTCCGAAAGGAAACTTCATGTCCATGTAACTTAGTTGATGTCTAAGAAATGATTTTATACGCCATAGTGCGGGAACTTGGGAGTTTGCTCTTGGATCTTTTTGGACTAATCCGGATTATGCAGCGCTCAATCAAAGAACTCTTCAAAAGATGGACTCTGTGCAGAAGGAAAATTATTTGGGAATCAGCTTCATTTTTTTGTCCCCACCCCACCCCCTCCCCCTCCCCCTCCCCCTCCCCCTCCCCCTCCCCCTTTTTCTCTTTTAATCCCCCTATGAGATAATGGGGAATCCTCCTATATAAGCCCCCTCCAATCCCGCAAAAAATAAAACAAAACAAAGACAGGCTTACATCTAAGTTCAAAGTCTTGTATTCAAAAATTTTGGCAATACTATGCATTAGATCAGAATAACACAGCATTTCAGTTCCAAACAAAATTAATTGGTATATAAGGTACAACAACATTTTATTCTATAAAAATATATATTCCATAGAAATATATATTTTCATACTAAATTGCATAACACAAGTTACGTAAGATTTAATAATCTATATTAAGGTGAATTAAAGGTTATGGACCCACGAAAATATAAAATTCACTGACTACCAAATATCCACGGACGCAGCATGAATTGATACTACATGGTAGAAAGAAGTTCTAGCATGTTAATAACTAATTACCGAGACAGCTAAGTCGGAGAAAGGGACCTCATGTTGATAAAATTGCCTAATGCTGTTTGGCATATTTATTAGCATTCTTAGTTATGAATTCATAAGAACCCCAGAGGCACAATATTAAGATCATTCGGTCCAAATAAACATGACCAACTACGCATTTACAACAAATTATGGTTACTAAACACGCAAAAAAGGATGTCTAAAACAAATTTATAAGATTAATGCGAATATAAGAAAACTATAATCTCCACATACTGATATTGCACACTTTCAGAATAAAGAGTTGCTATGTGAAAGCTCTGTTCTTTTATATTGGACAAAGATACAAATCCATGTGTGGTGCTTCAGCCTTCATGAGCTACCCCCAATAGTAATATCTCCATTTGATGCTATAGGCTTGATGTGTACATAGTTAAAAAAAACGAATTACGACGTCTCAAAAAATCAAGTTGCAGCATCCGATATATGCTGATATTTTGGTGAAATAAAAAATCATGTGCATATCGGCCGCTACAGTGTTGCGACTGTCCGTTGTGGCTGTTATAGTGTACAATTACAATCTATTTTGTTTTCCTTTTGGGACATTTTTTTATCACTTGATTTTCAGGCGACATTTTGATCCTTTTTTGCATATTTCCTCTCCACAAAGTGTTTTGCCCTCTAAAGTTTAGATCTAGTTCAACACAAGAATCATTCAACATATTATGTACATAAAGATGGAGAAGATGTCTGTGGTTATGTTCTATATAAATATTATGTAATTGTAGTATTTGTCGTTGATTTCGTTTTGTAGTTCAAAATATTCTCAGAAGTTTATTTAGTGACTTAATACATGATAATAATATATATAAATTATGCTAAAATTATGTTTTTGATTGAATTAAAGTGACTAAAATTCAACTTAAGGTGAGGTGTTCACACCTCATGTCACCACTGCCACATCCTACAGCAGCAACAACTGCTGTTTAAAACTATAGATGTGTCTGCTTCCTAAGACATGATGATACCAAGAAATAACTACCGTCTAATGAGGCATATCATCAAAATTTCCCTCTTGGATGGGCAAGCTCTTCAGTTCTAGTTCATGGAGTCCTTATGCGTGGTGGTTCATCTGGGGAGATATTGGGCTTCAAGAAACAGTAAATGGTCAAAGATATTCCTCCTGTTCCAAACGCAAAACTCAATTTATAGTTGTCTATATATATTATTTGTCTCAAAAGAAGATTACTCTTTTCACCATATGACCTAAACAGATGTGCAGATCTAAGTACAATCATTCATGAGAACACGAGACCAGAAGCTGTGTACGCCGGCTCACGAAAACAAATCATTATCCAATCTTAGGAAGTAAATGAGAATGCAACTACAAAGGACTGAACGGTCAACGGAGTAAAGTTCCAATTTCTAATCAATATGAAGTTATTTTTTAACATAAATTTGTACAAGTAAACATACCACAAATATATGACATGGAAAGTTCACAATGTCTTTTAAATGTATGTTAAAAGACCTTCACAAGTTAAATAGCAATTCATGAATGGAAGAAATCAATATCTAAGGTTGTTTGATCTTTCAAAAGATGGATATGAAAAACACTAGATAAACCTATATCCCAAGCAAAATAATATGCCAGACATTCGAACCCCAATTAATTTTATTTTGATAACGAAAAATAAAACCTTTTAAAAACACACACACACACACACACACACACACATATATATATATATAGAGAGAGAGAGAGAGGGATAGAGATTTACTTGGAAGTTCAAATGTGAGAATTCACATAGTTAATGCCTTGTGTGAAAGAACCCTGATGGGCATACTGCGATATTTATACACCACCAAACAAAATAACAATAAAGAGTTAACTATTGGTAGTTAGTTCATTCCAACATATCAAATATGCTAAATATAGCTATTACAACCCAAAGAAACATTCAAAGATTGACTCTTTGCTACCATACCTGTGGATTCGTAAGCTGAGCTCCAACTAGCTCTTTCTTGGCAGACACATCTCCAATCCTAGCAGATCCCTTAGTATCACCCTGATACAGGTATATCAACATGTCAGAGGTGATCTCTAGCCACTACTAAAATCACCCAGAATAAATAAATGAAACAGAAACAGAAAATAATAATAATAAAAAACACTAAGAATGTTATTACATACCTCTAACTGCACCATCATATGGGTTTCCACAATATCAATGAAACATAGGATGGGAAAAAATTGGTGTTAGTTTGATCCACAACAAAACATGCATACAAAGATAGAATTCACACTAACACTCTGTCATTTGAAAAAAATATAGACAAAAGAAAAGTAATCCTCTATGACTGTACCCAAAACCGGAAATTAGAAAATCAATTTCTATAGATATTGTACATTAGGAGAATAACAATCCTATGAGAGGCGGCGGAAACCTGCAAAAATATCAAATTAACCCACCCCAAACTCTGAAAGAAGAACACAAAAAACCCAACCAGCCAGCCAACCTCCCAACCCTACAACGAGCCACAAATACACCTGGAAAACAGACCCTATAACGAGCCATCAATTAATACGCAAAATACTAACCAAGTGGAAAGTCCTCTATAAAACTCATTAGGGAATAACAAAAAACATTTCATTCTTATCTTGTTTGAAAACAAAGATGTACAGGAAGGATGCACTCAGAGAAATGTAATTTTTATCTTCTTGTTTTTGATAAGTAAAGTAATTTACAAACAAATGCTTCAAAAGGGCTTGCCACCAGAATACATTTGGAGTATAACAAAAAAAATATGGAAACACAGCCAAAGCCCAACCCAAAGGGTAAAAGAAAAATGAGCCAAGCTATTAAGCTAAATTCCGTGACAAATTGAACAAAAAAGTTCATAGAATCCAGATATGATTCATGTTTCCAAAAGAACAAAAGACTCGAGAATAAGATCAAATATGAACTATAGACTGCTTTTATTCAAAGTATCTACGCTTTCTCTGCCTAAATAGAACTCAAAGAAACAATTTAGTACCATTTCCATCTTTTACCTCATCTCTTAAAAATTCTCGCTCCATTCCAAGCCACCAACAAATCACGCACCGATCTCGGCATCAATCACGCAATCCCAAAAAACATAAAAAATAATCCCCAAAAGTCTCTAGTGAACTCGTAGTGGAGCAACAAATGATCCACATACTCCAAACCCTTTTTACACATGTAGCATCGGTTAACCACACATTTGCTACGCCTCTAGAGTCGAGATAGCCCTTAAAGAAGCCGCCAAGAAAAGAAGGCCAAATACTCTTCCAAGTAAAGCCCCTCTCCCCTAATCCCTAAAAGTCTGATAGTCCAGTCTAACCGAGAACTTTCCACTCATAGAAGTCCACGGTAGTGTTCTAAGAATCAGTTGGCGGTCCTAGGCAGCGAAGGGTGCCTAGGCCTTTTCCGAAGAGGCCTTATTTATTATTGTATATACTATATAAAACTTATATTAGGTGCTTGATTGTTTACCAGCTTATGGAGCGTTTGGAAGTTCAAATGCACTTGAGAATCTTATTTGTCTTCTAGTAGCTTATTTCAAATGCAACTTATTTAATTCACTAACGTAATGTTTGAGGCTCAGCCGCAATACATCAAAATTGGTTTGGCGAGGTCCAAGCGCACGAAATGCTACCAATGTAAACACTGGTAACCATACATACCTAGATGTAAGTATTCAAAATTGTATTTGACAAACATAACAAATTCATTTCAAGCATTTTAAGCTTGCCGTCACTAAATACTGTTATATTGAATACATATTTGTAATCATCTCTTAGACAATTCTTTTAACTTCAGTTACAATCTATCATTTGTGGTAAAGTTCATTTAGCACTTACAAAAAGTAATGAAGTGGTCTAGAATCTAATATTAGAGTTGTAGATTGAAAAAAAATGTGATTTATTACAAAAATTATGAAAATTTATAACTTTTGACATATAACTTGAAAATTTTGGGTCATGTCCTAATAAAAGTAATCAAATTTAAGAGTTAGCTACAAGTTCCAAATCGAGATTGAAGAGGACTGATACTGCTTAGGCACCCAGCCGAATCAAGAAATAAAAAACTGATTCTATATAGGAGGAGCCCTAGAAGGATTTTCAGAACACAGGTCCCGCACCAAATCCTCACCCCGTGAAAGGTACCAACCTTGGCCAGAGGCCCAGAAATGTCAAAAGATTACTCATCTCCTCTTAGCTCCCAATCTTGAAAATGTCAATGAAATACCGTTTGCCAAGAAAAGCTATCTTAACCAATAAAGGTGGCATTTTTATTCTAGAGATATGTCTTTCTACCCATAAAAACAGAGGCTTTTAGTGCAAACAAAGAACTAGTATATCTAGCATATACAGATAAGAAATGAAAAGGAACAAGACAACTCATATATGCAAATAATACTAAACAAAGATAAAAATAAAAATAGTAGTACTTGGGAAAAAAAGAGGGAAAAATACCTCTCTGTACCTAGCTAGGTAGGCCTTAAGGGGATCAATGTAATCTTCAAAACCTAAAGTGGCCATTGCCCATAGCAAATCATCTCCGTTGATTGTCTTCCTCTTCTCTTTCTGACACTTATCACTCGCCCTACACACCAAAACCCCCAAATCAAAGAAGGCTTTTTTTTTGAAGCATAACCACCAAAGTTTCTTATTTTGTAACGCATCCATTTAAGATCTTACACAAGTAAATAAAAATGTGTATATGTATGTGTGTGTGTGTGTTTATGTAGAGAGAGAGAGAGGAAGAGAGTGTACTCGCTAGTGATGAAACTAATGAACTCAGAGACGCATTCCTGAACGGTATCCTTGGCGTCCTTTGCAATCTTCCCATTGGCTGGCAACGCCTTCTTCATTATCCGACTAATGTTCGCGATGGGAAGATACCTGTCCTGCTCGCGAACATTGGAGCGGGGACTCTGATCGCCGCCGCTCTCGTGACTCCCGCCGGCGGGACTCGCCGGAGCATCAGCCATTCCAGCCGGAAACCTAACTTCACACGGAAATGTTCACAAAACAAAAGAATCTCAGCTTTGGCCGCAAAACAAGCAAAATTACCACAGAGAATCGCGCAACATTTAGAGAGAGAAAGCTGAAGAAGACGAGAAAATTAGAAGGTCACCTGTAGAGAGAGAAAGTTGAAGAAGATGAATAACGGATTTGTATTTGGCGCGCTTGGGGAGATTTGATTGTTGTTTTTATGCAGAGAGAGAAAAGAAGAAAAAAAAGAGAGATCGGACGCTGGAGAAGAGATGAGAGGGAGGCGAGACTAGAGAGAAGAAGATTTTATTTAATCATAGATTTTTGGGGATATTTTACTTTTTCTTATTTCATTTCTTTTTTTTTTATTTATTTTAATACTCCCTCTGTCCCAGGATAAAAATTCTGGTGGACTTTTTACGCATATTAAGAAGATGAATAAAATGACAAAATTATCCATAATAATATCATTAAATATGGAGAGAGAATTAGAATAAGAAAAATATGAGATATTTAATGCTACGGGCATAATAGGAAAAAATGTGTAAAAGTTTGGTTATTAAAGAAAAGTGGACATTTAACATGGGACTACTCAAAATAGTAATAAGGACTTTTATCCTAGGACGGATAGAGTAGTATTAAACCCTTTTATTTATGCACGCTTCCACGATCGACACGTGTGAAGGGCATCTGGTGCTGGACTATAAAAAGATGCTTTCTTTATTTTCTTTTTCTCTTGCACAATATTCTTTCAAGATGTTTTTATTATTAAGCTTTAAGGAACTAAAAAGTACTTAAAATGCTCCATAACACTAATTTTTCTTTTTTTATTAATTGTATGAAATAGAATTTAAACATTTTGTAACATTTCCAACATTAATAATCACCTTACTCTTATTAGAAAAAGAATTAATTGTCGATAATATTAGAATAATAATTATACGGTCAGAGTAATAAATTTAAAAAAAATAATAATTAAAATATAGCTAACAAGTGTAAGAATATTACAAAACATATATTTGCTCTACCATCATAAATATTACTCTTTATCCATGTTTTTAGAAATATTGTTGTATTTATTTGGGACGAATTTTAAGATTTTTTCCCTAATCTTTTGAGGTATTTATAAATATAATATAAAAATATAAAAGTATAAATATATATTTTTAGCATGATTCCCAAAAACTAGAAAGAGTGAATAGGGAAAAAGTGCTTATATTAACTAAGATAGTAAAATAATTATTAGGATTGTATGCATGAACAGTTTAAAAACTTTATTAAGGCAGGCCAGTGTTAACTATAACAATTTAGGATGTGCAAGTATCACTCACTACTCAAAACAACAATATTATAACTCAACTTTATTATGTTTTAGTTCATAAAAAACGTGATTTTTAATTTTTTTTATTAATTATTAACAATATATATTTTTATATATTAATGACGTCACTGAGTCAATAACACCGGTACCTTTTCCGGTTCGATAACCGGTCCGGTATGAGAAAAATAAGGTAAAAAATAAAGGTAAGGACTTAGAAAATGAGAACATTTATGTTGCTCAAAGAATACATTGCTTTGTCGAGGTATACAATAGAGTATAGGCATGATTTATGTTAAACATACAATAGATTGTTTTGTCAAGGTACAATATACATACACAGGCTGACAGGCAGGGCTTTCATATACTTGCCAAGTTGCCATGAATTGTGAACAAACACACACACAAGGACACAAGGATCTGAGTGTTTTGCTGAGCAGGAATTTAACTTTTATATGTGTGTCTACCCCACAATCCTTGGTTTTGATTCACGTTGGCCACAGAAATAATTAAGGATCCAGGATTATATCAGAGGTGCCGAGGTACCGGCCCTCCAGAACAGCTTTCTCCATGATCCCCTTCTGCTCATACACAATAAAGTTAAATTAAATAAAATAGGGTGCATATGACTAGGGTGAAAATGTCGGCGTAAGTTTATATATTCTGGAAAAGAATACATTGTGCAGATCTTTTTAAAAGAAAAAAAAATGAAGAATGATCTCTGTTGTGTGGAAGCACTTACAGAAACCAGTAATGTGCATACATACCTATTGGAGTACTCCCTCTTGACTTCCTCAGAAGTTCTATATCAACTGACAATTGGCAATCTTTATGGCTAATAATGGTCATATGCAGGCTAAACATAGCCAAGTGCAAGGCCAATGAAACCAAAATTAAGAGCCTGTTTAGTTCATGTTCGTTAATGCATCTCATATTTCTGAAGAAATTAGGTTGTTTTATCTTTGGTTTCTTTATAAGTTGTAAATTTTTTAAGTACACACAATTCATATAAATACAAGTGGAAAATGCTGGACCACTTGGACGAATAAATTTTATGCAGCATTTTCATTTTTATGAATTTTATAATTACTCGATTTAACATCCCTATTACGAAATGAAAGCCACAAATTTGACATGAAGATCCTAACCAGCCAACCCACAAGTTTGTATCATCTAAAACTGCTGCGGATTTTTCACTGATAAGTGGTAGAATCCAATTGTTTAATTGTATGGTTCAAACATTCAAGACCTGCAGACATAGTATTCACTCCTGACCAGAAAGCAAATGCTGGAGTGCTTCAAGTTTTTAGAAGGAGCAAAAAAGGAAATAACTTTTGCTAAATGCGATAACCAATTCCTAGAATGGTGTTAGAACAAGAAACTTACGGGTAATAAATGCTTCTTGCCATCGATCACGGTTTGACCATGTGATGCGAACTCCACACTAGATATAGGCCTTAGCTTCTACCCTTAGATAGCTGGCTAATATTTTTGGTAAAAGTTATGCTTCCAAGAGTTGAGGGGGAGACTATGATCATGTGAACTCTTTTCTTTAGCCTTATTAGACAAATTAAAGTGCATTTGCACTATTAAATAATTATAAAGGCAACGTTTAGGAAGATTTGAACCTACCCAAAGCTCTGAAACCATGTTAAGTAACCAACTCATCTAAAAACTTAAGCTGGTAAATTAATGGATGGCCTAACAATGTATATAATGATAATACATCAAGATTCAAATTTGCATTGAATAATATATATAGGATCCATAAGCCAACTCATTTACCAACGACAAAAATAAACTATATTATAAGCAAAAGCCAAGTTACTGCAATTGAAGATAATGTGAATACATGGTCATAAAGCAAAGAATTAAAAACCAACACTCTAGTGTCCATAAACCATGACTCGCTTTAAGACTGATAAAAAGAGGAAACCATATCAACAAAGAAATGTAGGGTTTCAAATATAAGCAGGTTTGTACAAGTCATGGTATTAGAAGGTTCAAACTGCCACAATAAACAACACGTCTAATCTAGACATCAAGAGCACAGACACATCTCAGAATAAAATTCAGAAGTTTCAAACATATTGTTTCCTAAACGCCACTGCATACTTGCACATATAGTTAACTGATAAAAGAAGCTCAAGCAGGCACAGTCATGGTCCAAATCAATAGATCGCAGAAAGTTATGATCATGAGAAATTTGAAGTCAAAGTTAGGTAATCTCAATATTTCCAGCGATTTTTGCACAAGGGTAGGTATTAATTTGGTTTTATTGTACATAACCGAGTACATAAAGCAACAACACTAGGCTGTTCTTACCTCTGGATAATAATGGAGAGCTACCATTTACATGAAACTTTTCTCACCACTATAGTTTTGTAATTAACTTTCTAAAAACGGAAATAAAGTGAACAAAAGGGTTCCAAGTAATCTTGATATCTCACCTTACTACAAACAACAAAAAAGTTCATTGTACAACCTTCAAGTATTTGATCCCCATCATTCGACAATAAGCTCAGTAGCAGAAGAGGGTCTCAACTCTTCCAAAGTCTTTCTCAACCTAGGTAGACAACAACCACATTCCAAAAATTACATGTAGCTAAAACCATGCATAAAAACCATTATATATATATATATGGAAAATGATCCATAACATGTATTTGTTATGGATCAAAAATGAACCAATAACATCTCTACCTTTCATGTATATTTTAGCGGACAGAATGAAATTTTTTGTAGTCGCTTCTGTTCCCAATTCAACACAAATATAGAGATGACTAGCAGACAGAAAACTCAAGTTTGAAACAATAGCTAGGGTTTTGATCCGGTATCTGTTTCTCATTTTCCTCTTTCAGTCGAATCAGCAATGTTTTTGAAAAAACCAGACAAAAAGGCAGCACTGAATCAGTTTCGGACCCAAGCAACCATGTTCGAGGCATGGGTCGAGGTGGTCCGGGTCACCCCTTACATTCTTCAATACTTTTCTGATCAGAAACAAGAATTCAAGCTTTATTTTTGATTACATGGTCCGTATCTTCTCTTTACAAGATTTCTATTGCTATAATTCTGAACTAATTGGATCGTTTGCTGCAAAAATTTGGGTGCCATTTTACACTATGCTTATATCATGCTATTTTTTGTTTTTTATTCGTGTTTTTATCAAAAATTGTGAATTATGAGTTGTTGTTGTTGTTTTTTATTTATGAGTAATGTGTCAATTTGTTACGAGTAATATGTGAGCCTGAACACGCTACCAGAGCCGGTCCTAGGTTTTTTAGGGCCCAGAGCAAATTTTCTCAAGTGTGCCCCTTTATATAAATTAAACAAAAAAATAAATAAATTATCAACTAATTAATTTTATTAAAATTATAAGAATTTACAGACAAAACCCCAAACGAAGGAAAAAGAGTACCCCAGATTGTAAACATTGCACTAAAAAACGAAAACTACATACTTGAGTTTACATGCTTCTTCCCGAATCTCCATAAGCATTTCTTAATTTGATCAATATTCTTTTCATCCTCCACAATTAATCGAAGCAAAGAATCATCACATGTACCTACAAAAAAATCTCCATAAGCATTTCTTACTTGTTCTTCTTTTTCTGTTTTATTTCTTTGTTTGTGTTAAATTTTTAGGGAATTGGTACACAGTTTTGCAACAGAAGCAGGACAAGTGTGAATAGATAAGAAAGAATAATTTAAAAAGATGTTTTTAAAAAGATGATCACAACATATTTCATTCTCAATTCTACAATAAAAAACCCAAAACCCACTCAAATTAAAAAATTTGAAACTGTTAAATCAAAAAAATTATTTTATTTTAACCATATTCCGTAAATAGACAAAATGAAGTAAATTCGTTCAAACCAGAGTAGTAGCAAACTCTAAATAGAACACCGAACTTACTGTTCAAATTGGAACACCGAACTGCAGTGGAGTGGAGCCTCTGGTGACTTATTTAGGCAATAACTCGTATCAAAAAGCTTACAATAAAACTCAGGTTCATTTTGTAGGGAAATAAAATAGAACACTCTCTCTCTCTTCAAAATTCAAACACTCTACTTTTTCATCTCAGTCATGGAAAAGGAGCCCATGAATTCTTATCCCCCCTTCCTAAATCCTAACAAACAAACTCAAACAAACCCTTTGCCTATCAGGCTATCACACACAAATATTAACACACAAATAGTCAAATACACAATCTACAAAGTACAGAACATACCTCAGAGAGTACAGCAAGATGCAGAATTTTCGGTGCTAGAATTTTCGGTCCTAGAAATTTCAGTGCAAGAAGCTGAACCAGAATCTACATAGTACAGAACATACCTCACAATCTACGGTACTAGAGATCTGTTTGATGGGTATTGGGTATTGCTGTTGATGGTTTTTTTGATGGCTTCTAGGCTCTGCCTTTTAGTCTTCCGTGTTTTGCATACTTTTAGAATTTTCGGTGCAATTGAACCGACTGTTCAGTTTTGATTTTTGAGGAGAAGATTAATTGTTATGTGGGTTGTGGGTATAAACTTATAAATTAAAATTTTTTGGGCCCCCTTCAGCTTTGGGCCCAGGGCAGTAGCCCCGGTAGCCCTGGGCCAAGGCCGGCTCTGCACGCTACTCGTATGTTATTGGTTAGGTTCATCAGAAAGCTAAAATAAGTTTGTATATATTATTAAATGTGGGAATTGGTATTAAATTTGAGTGATCTGAAAATTATGTTGGTCGTAATTACTTATGTAACTTTATATATCTAGACCATCACCTTGATTTTGTGCCTTTCATATATAGATTACTTATCAAGAATATTTTGTTGTAATACTGAATCCAACTAGGGGGAATGTGAACTAACATGAATAATCCCCTGGATTGAGATTCAAGGATGACAACTGTTCAGTTCTGGAGAAATTTTCATTTATGAGGCTAGTTGATTGAAATAGTGCAAAATGAGCGTGAAGAAGGATGGTATATGGGGACCCTTTTGAAACAATGGTTTCAAACTAAACTTAGCAACTTGAAATCTGCCTTGGGAATTTATTGATATTGCAATGCAATGAGAGATTACTCTAGCAGTAGTGAATTCCCTCCCTCATCATAGTGTGGTGATATGTAAAGGCATAGTCCAACAAGTACTGGATGTACTCTAGATATAACTGATCGAAATAAGGCTGTTGGACTTCACTTAATTTTTATTGGTCATATTCAATTGAGATGAACTTTGATGATTAATTTGAGTGACAACCTTTAGTTTTATTAGCTTTAAATTAGTCTATTTGAAGATGTTCTTTCTCTGTCTGTGTGTATATTTGAACTTTGAACAATTGCATGTTTGTGTTTGAATTTTAATATTAGCAATATGGATATGTGTTTGAACTCTAAGCAAAAGTCTTTATTATGTTTATTATAGATTATTTTGTTTTATATTATTATTTTGTTTGGATAAATGTATGATAAAATATTAAAATTGACTTAAAATAATAAATCCCGTCTAAGCCCCCTCCGGCCTAACACCTTTTAAAACATTGCATGGGCTATCTATCTCTGTCTATAATCGCGCATGTTTGTAATCTCACGGTCTATCTATATTTGTCTATATATGAGTGTGTATGTTAGTAATCCCATCCCCATGCATGCATGAGAGATGTGTGCGTGTATGTTTGCATTTTACAATCTATAATTAAGAACTTGTCTCCTGTTGATGAAACTTAGGATGCCAACGACCTTTAGAAATAGATCCATATTCCTACATCATAGTGATTGGTATTCTTTAAGAAAAAAATATTGGCTTTTCTCTAATATGTACTTTACATTATGCTGAAAAGCTGATATTAATTAGGGTGATTTCCGATGGTCCTCTAGAATTTGATTGATGATGAGAAATAGGAGTGATTAACGACACTCAGTTTTTGGATGGATGTACTTTTTTAATGAATCTAGTGGCACCCCTTCCTAAAGTCCCCAATCCCACCCCATTCATGTATATATGAAGATAATTAAATTATATGTAAATAGGATTATACTATTGGCAGGACATCTACTGTAAGTGGTTAGTTTTGTATTATTGTCAATATTATTGATTCATGTGTTGTTGTTTTCTTGTGGTGCAGCTGTTCTGAAAGGGAAGAAATTACTGGATTAAGTGAAGAAATGCCTGGGGAAGTAACCAAAGATTGACAAGAGAATGAAACCAAAGATAGACAGAGATATCTACTACAAACCTTTGGACGGCAATAAGGAACCTCTGCTTTCAGTAGAAGATCGACAGCGCTGGCTGTTGAGCATGCTCCGGCTAGTACTGTGAGAATCGATAGCACCTGCCCATTTACAGATTTCGAATTTGCCGCATATATGTTAAGAGCTATGTTACACGGACTCTTCACTTTGCCATAAAATACCTGAGTCCGACATTCGACACTCGGACAAGGGTATGCATGGATACTGGACACTTTATTTTAGTTTAAAAGTTGCCAAGATTAATTAATGAACGTACATTTAAAAGCTACAGTTGTTTTTCTTGCAATTATTAAAGCTTGTATGATAAACTACACCATACAACTCAATCTCATAATGATTATGATAAGAATCTATACTCCAACAATAAAGGGTAGATTTGTGTGTGGTGGTGGCTTTACCTTTATGTATGGCAACATTTTTTACTGCTCAAGGTAAGTACCATAAATTGGACACCAAATGAAGCAGAAAGAAGTAGAAAATCAATGTTTTAAAAACCATGGCCGTAAACTCCCCTTCTTTATCAACTTCATGGTAGATGAAAATATTTTTCAAAAAAAATGGTGATACACTGAAAGTTAACTTTGTCAGGCTGCAAGTCATTTATAACAACACTAAATAAACTTCCCATTCTTTTAATTAGACCCCAATTAATAGTAAATACTAGTAGTGACCATATAGTAACCATTTCCACCATTGCTTATGCTTGTAAGAGGACGACAAGCTCATGATAAGAGCTTAACAATTAGGGAAGAGCAATTACATAAAAACAACCACTGAAATTCAGTGTAATATAATATTATCGCTTCCGAAGTACCAAATACATGCTATTCAATAAGTAAAAAAGTTGGTTTGGGAAAGGGAAAGGGAAAGGGATAGAAAAAGGTAAAAAGGACAAGCTATGGAACTGAAAACTGCACTTAATCCAAGCATTTCTCCCCTTTCAGAACAGTTGCACCACAAGAAAACAACAACACATTAATCAATAATATTGACAATAATACAAAACAAACCAGTTACAGTAGATGTCCTGCCAATAGTATAATCCTATTTACATATACTGTAATTAATTAACTTCATATATACATGAATGGGGTGGGATTGGGGACTTTAGGAAGGGATGCCACTAGATTCATTCAAAAAGGACTAAAGTTGGCATGTTTTACTGAATACCCGATTGAACTTTTAATTTTTCAAATTAAGTCACTCAACTAATTTTTATTTTCAAATTGGGTCATTACGTTAAAAAAAGTTGACAGACGTTAGATTTTTGTCTACATGGCGCTGACGTGGCAATAAAAACTAAAAAATATTGCTTATGTGGCAAAAAAAATCAAAAACAGATTTTAAAAATAAAAAAATTAACATTTTAAAAATAACAAAAACATAATAAAATAAAACGAAAAATACAGATTTTATTAAAAAAAACCATTTTTTTAAACAAACTTTTTTTTAAAAAAAAATGTGTTTTTAAAAAAATTTCTGTTTTTTTTTAAAAAAATCTATTTTTTAAAAAAATCTATTTTTTTTAAAATATGTTTTTTTAAAAAATCTGTTTTTAAAAAAACTGTTTTTTTAAAAAATCTGCTTTTTTTAAAAAAACTGTTTTTTTAAATCTATTTTTTAAAAAATTTGCATTTTTTAAAAAAAATCTGTATTTTTTTGTTTTATTTTATTATGTTTTTATTATTTTTAAAACTTTAAAATGTTAATTTTTTTATTTTTAAAATCTGTTTTTGATTTTTTTTGCCACATAAGCAATATTTTTTATTTTTTGCCACGTCAGCGCCACGTAAATAAAAAATTAACTTCTGTCAACTTTTTTTAACGGAATGACCCAATTTGAAAATAAAAATTAGTTCAGTGACTTAATTTGAAAAATTAAAAGTTCAATCGGGTATTCAATAACACGTGCTAACTTTGGTGGCAAAATCATTAGTTTTGCCCATTAAAAAATTACATCCATAGAGATAAAGGACATCTTCAAATAGACTAATTTAAAGCTAATAAAAGTAAAGGCGTGTGTGGTTTTTAAATCTCAACCATTGATATTTGTTATGAAAGATATATAGACATATTTATTTGGGTTAAGTTCAGATGACTACATGGGGTTTGGGCGGTTTCCCACTTAACCACCTATAGTCAGTAAAGCTACATTTAGAGTCTCGACTTTTTGAGTTGAAGTGAAAACGTTTCCTTTTCCGTCCAACTTAACCGTGCGTGTAAGTCAAAAGCCAAAAACGCGTGAGAAAGGACTATAACAGTCAAAAAAGACAGTCAAATGTCCGAAATACCCTTCATCTTCCTCAAACCACAATCCTCTCTCTCATTTCTCAACTCCGCCGCCATCCGATCTTAAGCACCGGGTGATCATGTGCCTCCACAAGCTTTCCGACCGGGACACCCTAGCCGTCGCCACAACCGAGCTGGATTCCATCGCCAAAACCCGCCTCTTCTAGTGTGCTTGAATCTCTCGTCAGCCGTGACTTCTTGCCTAGGGGCTCCGACATCTGTACTTGCAGCCCGCTCATGCTCCATCTCTTGCAGACTAAGCGAAAGGCCGATGGGACCGAAGAGGAGTACGGAGAGATCTTGCACTTGTCGGGGAAGAGGTTCTTTAATTTCAATGACATTCGTAAAGAAATTCAAGTACTAGTTAAAGACTTTTGCCTTTTCTTGGTGAAGTTTTGAGTCGTCATCGGACCGGCAAGTGATTAAATTGATTAAGAACGGTTGCTTCAAGGCGAAATTGGCAATTGCCCCTCTTTTGTTTATTCAATTGAGTTCTTGAGCAGATATTGCTGAAAGTGGTTAAATTGATTCAATGTTTAATTAATTCAATGCTTGATATCAGTCAATCTGACATTTACCCATACTAAACACTTTCACTCCTGCAAGCCCTTCAATTGTAAGTTTTGATTTATGTCAATTCAGTGTAAATGCAGATTTGAACACCCATGTGCTTCATTTATTATGGGTTTTGTGACGCCCCCAAAATTATATATACATCACCCATCTTGGGTCGCCAGATACATGGTACAGAATTCAAATACAACTTACTAATACAATTGTCGTGTACAATACGACAAAACATAAACTGTGAGTTTGAATACAAATATTATCTACTAGAGATTATACAAACTCAAAAGGAGTCCTCATTACAATTATTATCACACTATTTCACAGAATAGTGAGGACTACTAATGCTATCCTCTGGACCATCACTCCGTTCCCCGACTCGTCCCAGCTATATTCTCATTTCCTGAAGAGAACAGTGAAAGAAAGGGTGAGCTCAACTAGCCCAGTAAGAAATATTATGACTAAGATAATGCAGAATAAATTATCATTAGTATCCGACAATGTTAAACTGATAAAATATAATAGACATCAAGTTTAACTGCAGCGGAACAAGCAATCCATTAAAAGAGTCAAGTAGAAAATAAAATCTACTATCTTTTATGATTAAAAAGGTTTTTCATCACTTTTATCGCTGAGACTCAGCTTAATAAATATTCCACATCATCGAATCACCCCTGCACTACGGCCAAGGATATTCTTTAGTATCACGACCACAATTATCCATGCACTACGGGCCAAGAATATTTGTGTATTCATTAATGGTCATGATCATGCCAACAACTGTCCATCAATGTACTACGGGCCAATGAGGACTTTTACCACATCATTTGTAACATTACGGTCATGATTACACCGAATAATCCCTGGTCATAACCATACCAAGTCCATCTATGAACTACAGGCCACAGATGACTTTCAACATAATATAAACATGATGATGATGACAATGATATAAGAATTCAATAAAACAAGTTCAAGAATTTATTTGTCCAAGAACTACTAATGTCCAAATTGTCAACATGATACTGCTTTGTAGAGTAAAATTCAAGAATGATCAGAAGAATATTTTCATGAAAAGATACTGGAAGAAGTGCAAATATCAAGGATATTCTACTAATTTCATGGAATATAGAAGTCAAAACTTTAACCAACTCAGTATAATAAAGAATGGAATAACAAAAGAAATCACCATGCATGCGGTATTTCGCATAGACATGTTATTCCAATAGAATACTAAATAACGGAACCAGGTCAGGCGAAATTCGCACCGACAGGATGTTCCAACAAAATAATAAAAAATAGAATAATAACAGAAATCACCATGCATGCGGTACTTCGCATAGACAGGTTATTCCAACAGAAAACTAATAAGGACAGAATCAGGTCCGGCGTAAAACGCACAGACATGATATTCCAACAGAATAATAATAAAGACGGAACCAGGTCCGGCGTAAAACGCACAGATAGGATATTCCAACAGAATAATAAAGACGGAATAATAGGAGAATGTTACCAAGTATAGGGTAGACCGCGTATACAGGTTATTCCAACAGAATAATAAGCAATGGAATAATAACAGTTCTCTTCATGAATAAGAAAGAATAACACCCCTTACGAGTACAACAAATAATATTCACTACCTTAAGAAGAAAAGTACTGGATATATAAGTAGTGAAGTAGCAGAATACTTTCTTCTTTCTCTCTATAGTTTATCTCTCTAGAGTTCAGTGAATTCGTAAGAAAATAATGAAGGAATGAGCTTCTATTTATAGAAAAATGGACTGCATAGTAACTAACTCATAAACGGTCTAGATTGATTTACTTTAATCTGATGGTCCATATTTAAAGCAAAATCTTTTAAATAAAATATAATATATTCTATTTATAATATAATAAAACGAATAACTTTATAAAAGATTTTACTATGTAAATACTATGCAGGCACCATGCAAACACTATGCATAATAAAATATAATATATTCTAATTATTGTCTAATAAAACAGATAGCTTTATAAAAGTATTCTGTTTTATATAAAAAGATTTTACTATGCAAAATACTATGCAGACGCTATGCAACACTATGCATAATAGAATATAATATATTCTATTTATAGAATAATTTTATAAAAGTATTATGTTTTATATAAAAAGATTTTCTATATTATTACATTAATAATACCAACAAAACTGAGTGACTTATCAAGTAAGCATCAATAATCAATACCGTGTGCTACTATGCAACCACGTGTATTACTGTACTTTTAACATCGGGTGTTTCAACAGTTAACGGTAAAACTTCCGCCGTTATTTTCATAAAGTATTTTTGTCGTTTTCTCAATCCGACAATAATTCCGTTGTGGGGTCCACCAATGATTGTGCCGTTGTACGAATATTCCCTGTTAAAACGAATATTCCCCGACCAATCGAATATTATATAACAACTTGCGTACTTTGCAAAATTTATAAATATTACTCACAACTATAACATTATATCAATTTCACTCCATAATATTCAAAAATAATATTTATAGAAAATTCATCTTTATTCAAAAAGTTGGGGTTTTACAGGTTTGTTCTACCTGAATGTTCTGAGGCTCAATTTGAAGAAAATTAAAACTTCTTGATATGAGTAATTTACATTGAGTCTTTTTAAGTTTGATTTGGTCGATGTGTTGGTGATTTTCTTGGAATATTGAAAATTGGTGTGGGTTTGGGGTTATACTTGGTGATATTCTTAAATTTTAGCATTGTTGTTTCAATATTTAGAAAAGTTGTTGAATTGGAAGAAATTCACAGTTCTTGGTACATATGGGAAAATCTTTGAACAAAGTATATTACATGGAGATTCATGCGATTAATCTTTCAAATTGGATATTCTGCTTGTGTTGGTGAATTATTGGAGGATTGTATTTGGGTGTTAGGGTATATTACATTTGTTCTATTTTTGGACAAGGAATTGAGAGATAAAAATGGAAGATTTGCTCTGTTCTTCAAAGTACTACTTTTAACTTTTCTTTCTTATATGTGGTGTAGATTCAATTGAAAGGATGTCATTGCATTACTACTACATAATTTTCTGGGTTACGACAGCAAAGAGAAAAATATCAGAAACAGACAAAGAATACGACTAGGCTATGCCTCCTTCCGATGAAAGTCTGGGTTTTCAGTTTTTGGGTTGAATTTTGGGGACTAGCCACCAAGGGTTTAATTAGTTTTTGGGTATTATTTCTCTGTTTCAGGTCTTATTTCCCTTCATGTTGTTTTGATTATTGGAAAGTTGAACTTAGGAGGTGCAATTGTGTTTCTTTCTATTTATGTTGTTTATGTTGTTGAACGTAGGAGGGTAATTAAGTCTTTATACAATTTAACTAACAGAGTTATGACAAAAAGCACTTTTTCATTTCAACTCAAAAGGTCGGGAGTCTAAATGTAGCTTTACTGACTACAGATGGTTAAGTGGAAAACCGCCCAAACCCCATGTGGTCATCTGAACTTAACCCTATTTATTTTGATCCATAACAAGTAGTACATGTTATATATATATATATATATATATATATATATATATATATATATATATATATATATATAGAGAGAGAGAGAGAGAGAGCAAGGATCAAGTGCATACCCCTTATCTTAATCACCCGTGCTTACCCCCCTTTAGGCGACGGTTTCGGTCATACAACCGTCGTTTATATTTTTAGCGACACTATATGTTGTCCGTCGTTAAAAGTATAGACGACGGTTGTATGACTGAAACCGTCGCCTAAAGAGGGGTAAACACGGGTGAGTAAGATAAGGGGTATGCACTTGATCCGGACCGTATATATATATATATATATATATATATATATATATATATATATATATATATATATATATAATTAATTAATTAATTAATTAATTTGAACACACATCCTATCTTGACATGCCAAGACTCGAATAAGCAATTAAGGAGGGCTCATCCACAATAGTCCCATTGGCCTATTTGTTCAGCAAAACTTACTTACAAAAGTATAATATTGAGACCTAAGGCTATCTTTGTTTGTATGGATTATAATCCCAAGATTATTAATTTGAGAATTAAATAATTTTAGTCACATGTTTGTTTTTTATGGAATTATTCATGGGATAACTTAAAATAATCCTATGTTTGTTTTTCCAAGATTAATTAAAGGATTGGATAAAAAAATATCATTTAGACTATTATACCCTTACCAATAATAATAATATATTTTAAACTATAATTTAAACTTGTTTATATATCAAAAAATGATGAACAATTAATTAACATAAATTACTCCAATAAATTAGAAAAAGGTTGAGGTTAATTTTGTCTACAAATTTGAAAAATATTTTGATACTTCCTCTGTTTTACAAATAGTCTCATTTATAAAATTTGATAACATTATTTTTATTATTAAAATTATAAGTTAATAGTTTTATTAGTGGAGATATGATAATAAAATTTTAAAAAGTTGTATTATTTTATATTATTATTAATAAAAAAGAACATTCTGTAGAATAAAAGATTTAATAAATAAAATTCTTTTTATAAAACAAAACAAGCATATAATTGATCACAGATAATGTAATCAATTTATTTGAATAAGCTCAACAAAATTTTAGATTACTGTTAACGGTAATGAAGAGACGCAGAAGAGTGTTGCGAGATGAGTTCTGCTTGCTTGCTTTAAACTATTTTATACGTACAATTTGTTTAACTTTATAATTTAATGAGGACTAATATTTTTTTTTGTTGCTAAATTGAACTAATATTTGACAATAATATTTGTGACAAGCAATTATATTTGTGCTAGTATTATTTTATTTTTACATATTTTATATTATTTTTTTTAGCAAAAGGCAAAGATAATTTTATTTCTAAAATTAAATTCCAGAATCCTGAAGATTTGGGATTTGGGTTATTATAAATATAAAAAATAAAGCCACATCCTCAGAATATCTTCTTGAATCAAATCTGAAACTATAAAGACAAATCTTAATTTACCTTTCATAAATTTGCACTTCAAAACTGTACTTCATACACAACTGATCATATGCTGGTGATTGCAATCTAACACTGTAAAATGAGCAAACAGTTTCGATTTGTATTCGTTTAACTAAAAGTTCGATTCGAGCTCGACTCGAAATATAAATGATTCAAATATGAGCAAATTTTAAAATTCGATAAATTATTCGAACGTCTTCAAATTACAATTTTCTATTGATGCTCGGATATCATATTCGTTCGAAAAGTTCAAACTGCTCGAGCTCGATTCGAGATTGTGTTCGACTCGGTAGCTAAATGAGCCTCGATCAAACCTTAGTTTATACTCGATAAATTTTGTGAACCAAATATAAGCAACTCAATACTCGGCTCGACTCGGTTCATTTACACCCTTAGCAATCACCTTGTTTATAAAATTATAATTCAACAATACAATAAATTATAATTCAACAATTTTACAAAATATATGTAGCTGCCAAACCAAAATCTAGAAAATGTATGGAATTAGAGCCTTGACATCTTTAGGGAAATCTTCAAATTTGGAGATGTACCATGTTTTGGTGGCATAACTCCTCCCCATCAAGAGCAAAGCTGTTCCCATAGTGAAGAGGAATGCATATAGTGTTTGAGAAATGCAGGCAACTCCTGTAAACCCTAGGATTTCAAAAAGATAGTGTGGACATACCACAAGATCAAACAGACCCCCTCGGGGAATTTTGTATTCTTTTTCGCCCTCTTTCCTTACCTTGGAGAGGAGATAATGGTGGTAAAAATTGTCACTAATTCCTACCAAGAACATTGCAACTCCGGCGTATTTTAGATCCATCGGAGGCTCGGGAAATGTTCCGGTTAGGTATTGAGTGTAGATCATGCTTACAGTGTAAAGGAAATAACTAAGGGAGATGACAATTGCAACATCAACGGGCATGCTGCTGCTATATTTGTGAATGAATATCACCTATATATAGAAAAATTCACAATTTAATTATTAATCTTTTCTCTTTCCTTGGAATAAAGTTTAAATAAATTATTTTGGACAACACAAAAAAAAGAAAAATCAACTAAAAGAATATCAAAATCAGCCAAACTAGCTTTTTATTTATATATATATATATATATATATATATATATAGGGAGCCCTTCCATAGCAACCGGTTGCTGTGAGTACTGTGCAACACCCTCTTTTTGTACCGTTGATCAACTTATTGGAAGGCTGAGATTGGGATGTATTAATACCAAACCGTGAGAAGCTCTGCCGGTTTCTATTTAAATAAGAGGGACCCATATTTTAACATATTGTCAGTCTAGTTAAACAAAATGAATATTTAATATTAAAATATTTCGACCGGTACAAGTTGTACCGGCCTATTCTTTTTTTTTACGCATTGATGCTTTATCAGTTTTTAATCAAATACAAAGAGATTGCACATAATATTAAAATATTAAAATATTTAAAAATATTCCTGCCGGTACAAGTTGTACCGGCCTACTCTTTTTTTTTAACACATTCATGTTTTCTCACTTTTTAATCAAATATAAAGATATTGCACAAAATTTATTTTAACTTACAAATATAATGTTAAAAATAAATATTAGTAATATAAAAATAAATATAATTATATTATAAATAAATAAATATATAAATATAAATATTATTTTTAATATTAATATATTAAAAATAAATATAATAAATATATAATTATGCAAGATATATAATTATATTATTAATAATTATGCAAGATGTAATAAAATATTTAAAAATATTCTGGCCGGTACAAGTTGTACCGGCCTACTCTTTTTTTGATCAACATACTGAACACAACAATATTTTTTTGATATGTTTTATATCTTTGTTCTATTGGAGCAATTGTTATTACGTCCATCTCAAACTATTAATAATAATATAATTATATATCTTGCATAATTATATATTTATTATATTTATTTTTAATATATTAATATTAAAAATAATATTTATATTTATATATTTATTTATTTATAATATAATTATATTTATTTTTATATTACTAATATTTATTTTTAACATTATATTTGTAAGTTAAAATAAATTTTGTGCAATATCTTTATATTTGATTAAAAAGTGAGAAAACATGAATGTGTTAAAAAAAGAGTAGGCCGGTACAACTTGTACCGGCCGGAATATTTTTAAATATTTTAATATTCTAATTACCTTGGTTAACTTCAGCACATTCAACAGCCAAGTCAATGGCTGATTTCTTATAGCCAACCACGACAACCTTCTGGCCTTTGAGTAATTCTACAGAGGCCTCTTGGTCGAGTTTGCTGTAATCAATGGCATGCATCACCTTCCCTTTAAATACATCTGGCAGCATTCCCTCATAACAAAGGGCCAGATGTATTATATTAATAATAATATAATTATATATCTTGCATAATTATATATTTATTATATTTATTTTTAATATATTAATATTAAAAATAATATTTATATTTATATATTTATTTATTTATAATATAATTATATTTATTTTTATATTACTAATATTTATTTTTAACATTATATTTGTAAGTTAAAATAAATTTTGTGCAATATCTTTATATTTGATTAAAAAGTGAGAAAACATGAATGTGTTAAAAAAAAAAGAGTAGGCCGATACAACTTGTACCGGCCGGAATATTTTTAAATATTTTAATATTTTAATATTATGTGCAATCTCTTTGTATTTGATTAAAAACTGATAAAGCATCAATGCGTAAAAAAAAGAATAGGCCGGTACAACTTGTACCGGTCGAAATATTTTAATATTAAATATTCATTTTGTTTAACTAGACTGACAATATGTTAAAATGTGGGTCCCTCTTATTTAAATAGAAACCGGCAGAGCTTCTCACGGTTTGGTATTAATACATCCCAATCTCAGCCTTCCAATAAGTTGATCAACGGTACAAAAAGAGGGTGTTGCACAGTACTCACAGCAACCGGTTGCTATGGAAGGGCTCCCATATATATATATATATATATATATATATATATATATATATATATATATATATATATATATATCTAATAAAATACAAATGATTTTGAATTTCCCGCTCAATCAATAAATCATCTGGGCCGTCCAAAGTTTGTGATAAATCACACCGTCCATACATCTATCTAATAAAATACATCTATCTATCTAATCTATCTAATAATAATTTTGAATTTCCCGCTCACTTAATAAATCATCTGGACCGTTCTAAATTTGAGATAAATCTCACTGTCCATACAGTGCCGGAGGCACGGGACACAGCTAGTATATATATATGCTGATAACTTTACAACAACTATTTGGCATTTAATTTTGAAATTAATGAAAAATCAACTTAATTAATTAATGAAAACTTTATCATTATATGAATTTTATTAATGAAAATTTTAATTTGGCATATTTTTATTTTTCTATTTAGTGTTTCAGATTTTACAAAATTCATATTTTACTCCACATAATTTACACTGACAATGTACCACCGGGTTCTAATGCTATATAAATGCAACTAAATATCCATTAATACTTTAACATACGCTTAAATTACAGTTAAAAATGGAAAATGATATATCTTATCGTTTTATATATCGAGTTTTTTTGTTGTCAGTTACGTAGATAACTGTTAGTAATAATGTTTATATATATATATATATATATATATATATATATATATATATATATATATATATATATATATATATATATATATATGTATGTATATATATACGGTCCGGATCTTAAACTCACCCCTTATTCAACTCACCCGAGCTCACCCCTTTTTAGCGACGGACTCGGTGACAGTTTGGTCATACAACCGTCATCTATACTTTTAGCGACGATATATGTTGTCCGTCGCTAAAAATATAGACAACGGTTGTATGATCGAACCGTCGCTAAAAGGGGATGAGCTCGGGTGAATTGGATTAGAGGTGAGTTTAAAATCCGGACCATATATATATATATATATATATATATATATATATATATATAATATATATATTAAAAGTGGTAGACTAACCTTATAACATATTTAATATCATATATTGATGTACAATTATAAATTGACAAAAAACTTTTACGATAAATAACAAGACTCTTAAAAAATTGACTATCACTTAATTTGTTCAGGGAGAAGGGGAGTGATTAGTTTGAAGTTAGTTTTGGTCAATTGACCAATACAGTGTCGACACACAGATCAGAATACGATATATTCATCTACGTGTCAGCACTGTATTGATCAATTAACCAATTTACTATAAAATTGGTAATCTGATCCACGGAAAAAATGTGGATATACCAGTAATGAGAAGAGGTATTACACAATAAGTAAAAAGAGATATTTTCAAGGTAATAAAAAATGTTAATAATAATAAAATTTGCAAACCACTTAATGAGAAAGGTCACCTCAAAGAGCCTCTTGAAAAAATGGATGGCTAGAGCCGAAGAAACCAAAGTAAATCTGAGACCCTCGTCGGGAAAGAAGCCGAAAGAGGTAACTCCGGCGAGAAAAGCCGGCGTATAAGCTAAAAGCATTCCAGTTCTACCAGAAAGTTTGATCTGAGAAGTCCCAACATTTTTATTATGGTTCCAAAATTTGGAATACGGAATGTTTTTCCCTTTTATTTCATTGAACCCGGAGTTGGCTAGGGATGCAACATTGATAACCGTCATGGCGGTTATGAATAAAGATGGCGGCCGCGGGTATATAAATCTCAGAAATATTGACAGCACCATTTTTTTCTTAATTAATTTTGTGTGTTTGATTGTAGTATGTATGTAGTAGGGAGATTGGAGACTGAAGAAATGAAAAAGAGCTATTACCAATCACATGTTATGGATATGGTCTAGAAAATGCCATGTATTTTTTTTAATTAATGAATGGGTTTCCTTTTTCTTTCTTTATTTTCCTTAAAAATAAAAATAGAATTATACTTCCCCTTGTTCCGAATTATCTGCTGTTTTAGCAAAAAAAAATTGTCCTACAATATCTGCTTTTTTAAGATTCCAATGTATTTTTCCCTTTGTTTTCAAATTTGCCCCTTTACCCTAATTGTTGATAGTCATTACCCTCATTCATGTCTCTCCTAATTTTTAAACATCATTTTCATATTCCCACCAATAAAGATTCACGCCTCTTTTTTCTCCAATTCTTTTCACTCATACTTTCTCTCTCTGCAGACTCTTTTGGGTATTGGAGCCATTGCTTTCTCTCTCTCTCTTCAATTAATCATTGTTTCTCTTCAAGCTAGATCCTTTTTATATTCTCACCGAATGTTTTGTGGAATTTTGGTGGAAAACAAAAAAAGTCAGCACAAAGGGTATTTTAGTATTTTTATCATACATATTGGTATCTGTGTGGAACTCTAGAACAATAGATAATTCGGGACGGAGGGAGTATCTCTTTATGGACAAGGGAAGGAAAACTTTATAAAATTGATATTTTCACATATATTTTTGATATTTTTATATGATCTTCTCTCACATTAATATATAGTAAGTTTTATTTTTATGTGAGAATGAATCATATAAAAATTTCAAAACACATATGAAAATAGTGCTGCCCAAACTTTATTAACATAATTTCTTCAGTATATTGCAAGGTTTTTGCAATATTGGTGTACTATATATACACCAAAATTAAGTAGTTGAGAATGAACCATATAAATAATAATAATAAAATAAATTAAGTGGTTTTGGACGTCTCTAAAGAAAGCCTGAATGGAATTTCTATCTTTCAAAGTTCTCACTCACTTTTAAAGTCGTTCCAAAATTTTATTTTTCGTCAATTAGGTCTTTAAAGCAGTATTTTTTGGGTGTTTCCATTCCTCCCACTCGATTTGACCTAACCCGACCTATTCTGACCGAATTTTGACCCAACATAGCCTAGTTTGACCTAACACCAAATTTTAGTACTTTAAAATAAAATATTATTAATAAAATAATTTTAAAAGAAAATATTACTTTTAAAATATTATTTATATTTAATATTTTAAAATAATTATTATTTTTAATATTTTAAAATAAATATTATTTAAAAAATAATAATAACTTAATTTAATATTTTAAAATAAAATATTTTCTTTAAATAATTAGAAAATAATAATAATTTTTAATATTTTAAAACAAAATATTCTTTTTCAAATAATTTAAAAATTTATATTTAAAATAAAATATTATTTTTAAAAATTTTTAAAAATTATTATTATTTTAAGGAAAAAATATTAGAAACTTTTATTTTTTTAAAAAATGAGTAATTAATGTTTCATAAAATATAGATTCAAAAAAAGTAAAGTTAAAATTTTTTAAATCTTAATTATTTTTATAAAAATTTACAAATCTTTAAAAAAAATTATTTTTGTTTTATGAAAATTGTGAGACCCCAGATTTTTTGAATAAAGATTAAATTTTCTCGAAATATATTTTTGAATATTATGGTGTGGATTTGATATAATGTTATAGTTGTGGGTAATATTTATAAATTTTGTAAAGTACGCAAGTTGTTATATAATATTCGATTGGTCGGGGAATATTCGTTTTAACAGGAAATATTCGTACAACGGCACAATCATTGGTGGACCCCCACAACAGAATTATTGTCGGATTGAGAAAACGACAAAAATACTTTATGAAAATAACGGCGGAAGTTTTACCGTTAACTGTTGAAACACTCGGTGTTAAAAGTACAGTAATACGCGTGGTTGCATAGTAGCACACGGTATTGATTAATGATGCTTACGTGAGAAGTCACTCAGTTATACTCAATTATTGCTACAGTAATTGTTGCATCATATCTATCATATTATGAATTCAATTATGGTCAAATATCATCTGCATAAAATGTTTTTTTATTAAATCAATACTTGAGACGACAAAGTTATTCATATTATAAACTGCAATATTTACAATGTCTAGAAGTTCTGTCAAGGAGAGGTTTGGTCACCTAATTGCGCGTCAATAGGGAGAAATCCTTATTAGAAAGCCCTCTCTTTCCTGGAAACGACCTGGTTGATAAATATTGTGAGTTATAATATTAATGATGAATGTTGTTTGGAGTTGAATTTTGAGACGCGGACGTGATATTTGAGTCTGGAACGACGAAATTAGTAAAAATAGTCTATAAACACAAAAATTTTCGGGATTCACTATTTGGTTAAAAAGTCAACTGTTGACTTTTTCGGGAAAAGTCAAACTTTGAAATTTCAAAATTTATATTTTTGATAAAAATAGTTTCATTATGTTGGAATTATTTGTGTTAGTGAAAATCGACATTTATTCCGATAATAATTGATGTCTAGGTGTTATATAGATAAATTGGGTAATTTATCAGATAAATGAGCAATTAATTGCTACTAATTCACATGCTTATATAACTATTTGTTCACATATGTGTACTATTGAATCACATTATTTACTATTAGGGGAGTTGGTGCAAGATTGATAATACTTGCATGACTAAGTTAAAAATTGAAATTCGTATTTTTTCACATGATTATACTATTGATTCACATGATTGAACTATTGATTCACATTATTTACTATTACGGGAGTTGGTGCAAGATTGATAATACTTGTAGGACTAAATTAAAAATGAAAGAAAAGTTAAAGGTATTGTACTGTAATTTTCGAGCCCCAAAACGTGCAATTATTGAAACTATATTTTCCTATAAATAGAAGCTCATTCTTCCTTTATTTCTCACCAATTCACAAAAGCTTTAGAGCGATTATTATAGAGAGAAATTATAGAGAGAAAGAAGAAGAGAAATCTGTTACTCACTATTCCAGTGTCCAGTTTTTCCAAGGTAGGGAATATTATTTGTTGTACTTGTAGGGAGTATTATTTCTTTCTTATCTATGAAGAGAACTTCTGTTATTCCATTCTTATTATTCTGTTGGAATAACCTGTATACGCGGGCTACCCTATACTTGGGGAAATTCTTCTGTTGTTCCATTCTTTATCATTCTGTTGGAACATCCTGTTTGTGTGTTCTACGCCGGACCTGGTTCCGTCTTTATTATTCTGTTGGAATATCTTGTCTGTGCGTTATACGCCGGACCTGATTCCGTCTTTATTATTCTGTTGGAATATCCTGTCTGTGCGTTTTACGCCGGACCTGATTCCGTCTTTATTATTCTGTTGGAATATCCTGTCTGTGCGTTCTACGCCGGACCTGATTCCGTCTTTATTATTCTGTTGGAATATCCTGTCTGTGCGTTTTACGCCGAACCTGATTCCGTTATTTATTATTCTGTTGGAATAACCTGCCTGTGCAGTCTATCGCATGCTTGGTGATTTCTTTTGTTATTCCATTCCTTATTATACTCAGCTGGTTAAAGTTTTGACTTCTATACTCCATGAAATTAGTGGAATATCATTGATATTTGCGCTTCATCTAGTATCTTTTCATGGAAATATTCTTCTAAGCATTCTTGAAATTTACTCTACAAAGCAGTATCATGTTGACAATTTAGATGTTATTAGTTCCTAGATAAAATAATTCTTGAACTTGTTTTATTGAATTCTTATATCATTGTCATCATCCTCATGTTTATATTTTATTGAAAGTCATATGTGGCCTGTAGTGCATAGATGGACTTGGTATGATTATGACCAGGGATTATTCGGTGTAATCATGACCGTAATGTTACAAATGATGTGGTAAAAGTCCTCATTGGCCCGTAGTGCATTGATGGACAGTTGTTGGCATGATCATGACCATTATTGAATACACAAATATTCTTGGCCCGTAGTGCATGGATAATTGTGGTCGTGATACTAAAGAATATCCTTGGCCGTAGTGCATGGGTGATTCGATGATGTGGATTATTTATTAAGTTGAGTCCCAGCGATAAAAGTGATGAAAAACATTTTAAATCATAAAAGATAGTAGATTTTATTCTCTACTTGACTCTTTTAACGGATTGCTTGTTCCGCTGCAGTTAAACATGATGGTTGTTATATTGTGTCAGTTTAACACTGTTGAAGACTAACGATAATATATTCTACATTATCTTAGTCATAATATTTCCTACTGGACTAGTTGAGCTCACCCTTTTACTTTTATTGTCCTCTTCAGGAAATGAGAACGTAGCAGGGACTAGTCGGAGAACGGAGTGACGGACCAGATGATAGCATTAATAGTCCTCACTATTCTGTGAAATAGTGTAATAATAATTGTAATAAGGACTCCTTTTGAGTTTGTATAATCTCTAGTAGACAATATTTGTATTCAAACTCACAGTTTATGTTTTGTCGTATTGTACACGACAGTTGTATTATTAAGTTGTATTTTAATTTATGTACCATGTAAGTGGCGACCCAAGATGGGTGACGTATACCTAATTTTGGGGGCGTCACAAAAATAAAGTTTTATTTTTTTGAATATATATTTTATAAAACTTAACTTATTTTTGTAAAAAATGAAAAAAATTTCAATTTTTTTTCTAAAATTAATAATTATTTTTAAAACTTTTTAATTTATTTTTTTTTAAATTTGAATACATTTTTTTTATTTATCTTTTACTGTTTTTATTTTTTGTATTTTAATTTCTATTTTGGGTTTTTGTTTTTAAAAATTCTAATATGAAGAATACATATAATAATAGTAAATATATTAACTTTTATTTTTTCTGAAAATAAAATTTTACATAAAAAATGAAAAAAAAATATACTTTTTTTTAAAAAATAATGGTTTATTTTCTTTTTTAATTTTTTTGAATTTATATTTTATGAAACTTTACTCATTTTTGAAAAAAAAAATAAAATTTCTAATATTTTTTCCTTAAAATAATAATTATTTTATTATTTTTAAAAAATTATATTTTATTTTAAATATAACAAATAATTATCATTTTTAAAAAATAATTTTGAGTATGTGTGCAAGTTTAACTGTTTGTATCATATATATTTCAGTCCTAAATTGAAACCCACAAGGTCCACTCAAATTGAGATGAATTTTAACCCTAAATTAAAGCTTTTTAACTTGTCTTTACCCGGATCCGGTTAGCATGAAGTTTATTTTTTGGTAAGTTGGTCAATTGACCAATAGAATGCTGACACACATAGAGTTTCGTCTGCGTGTCAGCACTCTATTGGCCAATTGACCAACTTACCCAAAAATGAACTTCATACTAACTACTTCTTTACCCGTTTTTGGGTCATTAATGTAAATATTGTTGTTCTCAAATACATTTTAAATAGGTTTAACTACTAAAATGACTATAATAATCATACATTAACGTATGAGTAATATGATAACACTTTTCGACAAAATTCATTAACAAAATTCGTTTTTACTAATAAAAGGGTTATAATTACAGTTTTATACAATTAATTTAACTATGAAGAAAATTTGTGCTAAAAGAGTAAATTAGGAAACACTTTCGCTAAAACATGATAAATAAGAGCATAAATTTATAATTTACTCTTTAATATAAGTGGTAGGAGGAGGAGAAAAAAATAAAAAGTAATAGAGTGTAGGGCTGAGCAAGTAACCAAAATTGAACCGAAACCGCACCAAAAATCGCACGAACTGCACCAATTAAAACCGCATCAACGGTTCCGGCGTATGTGGCAGTTTTAGGTGGGTTGAATAACCAAATTTATGGTTCCGGTTTGGTTACTAGCCAAAATCGTACGCATAAAATCGAAACCGCACCATGTGTGTGTATGTGTGTATGTATTATCTCTAGTAAATTTTAAAGTTACTTTTCACTTGAACACACTCAAAAAAAAACCCCCAATCTTGCATTATCATTTTTTTCACCAATTGAAAGAAGATGGTTAGAGGTTATAGAGTCAAAAATTAAGCATTTGAGCTTTGAAATTTCAGATTTGTTTGATGCGTTACTGAAGGGGCTTATAGTTAAGGGGGAAATTCGTTGGTTGAGCACTTGATGCATTGGTTAAGGTCTATGCTATAGTAGTAATAGTATAATAGATTATTTTCAAATTAGGTACAATTAGGATTATATTCTATAAGTCCTCCCTATAATATATAAGATAAAATTTTATTCTATCTCCAGTATATTGTGACGCCCCCAAAACAGGTATACATCACCCATTCTGAGTCGCTAGATACATAGTACAAAATTCAGATACAACTTCATTTATACAACTGTTGAGCTGTCGTGTAGAATACGACCACAGTTAACTGTGAGTTTTAATACAAATGTATATAACTCTCATGGTGCCTCGACCACAACCTTACAATGGTACTTTACATAAAAGTATAGTTAAAAACTTTTTTAGAAATTAAAATCTTTGGGAAGTGCTCAAGGAAACCTTCCTACATGGGAGGCCATGCGTCTAGGTTATAGTAGATATCATATGGCCACAGAATTATCCTTGGTTGACCCAATAGACCCCAAAGAAAAATGAGAAGATTACTATCATCTTCTTTCCAATAGTGAGTCTTCTCTTGATATATAACTATCTCCACTGTTTCTAAGTGAATATTATATTTTAAATCAACTCCAAGATCATATAGGTAGTGCCCGTAGATATAATCAGCAAGTGGATGCGCACAACCCTGTCTTATGATAACACAAGGTTGTATGTCATTAGACATCTTATGTGATAGTGGCAAAACACCCTTCCAAAGTTGGGTTCGCCTCACCCTATTTGATTCACCAAATATAACTACTAAATGATGTATAGAATATAACACACTTTTCTATACAGTTTAGGGAGAACCTCCACAGCTAGAGACCACTGTTCTATTCCCCTGTTATCCCCGCTCGACCCGGCAACACTCTTACGGCAACACTCTTATTACCTGAAAGGAATTGTGAAGCAGAAAGGGTGAGCACAGCTAGCCCAGTAAAGAATATCATGACTAAAGATAATTAAATTATCAATAGCTTTCATCAATAATAAATCAAAGATTTAGAACATATGGTAGATGATAAAAATTTTCAACCATAGTTGCAGCGGAATGAGCAATCCATTAGAAGTGTCAAATAGACCATCAGGTCTATTATCTTCTCCATGTTAAAAGTCCACCAATAATGTTTTATCCCTGTAACATCAATCAACAATTCATGTCCACAATTATATGAATAACTCATAATCATAATTGTGATTCTGAATTCCTTTTCGCACCCAGGACGAAGATGATTCTCATCACATATCTTCACCTGAAATATCACAAATCATGGTTATACCGAATCACAATTCCTGCTCATAATCATACTAATAAATTCATCTTTGCACTACAAGCCAAAGATATACAACTGTAAAAACCAATAATGCTGAGACTCAGCTTAACAAATAATCCACATCATCGAATCACCCCTGCACTACGGCTAAGGATATTCGTTAATATCACATCCATGAATTATCCATGTACTACGGCCAAGGATATTCATTATTATCACATCCATGAATTAATATTTCATTGCTGAGACTCAGCTAAATAATTAATCCACATCATCAAATCATCCATGTACTACAAGCCAAAGATATTCTTTAGTATCACGACCACGAATTATCCATGCACTACGGGCCAAAGATAATCGTGTTTTCATCAACGGTACTGATCATGCCATAAAATAATTCATCTTTGCACCCTTGGCCGAAGAGAATCCATAGCCATAATCATACCAAAAACTGTCCATCAATGCGCTACGGGAAAATGAGGAGTTTTTCATTAGTATCACAACCACAAATTATCCATGCACTACGGGCCAAAGATAATCGTGTTTTTATCAACGGTCCTGATTATGCTATAAAACAATTCATCTTTGCACCCTTGGCCGAAGAGAATCTATAGCCATAATCATATCAAAAACTGTCCATCAATGTACTACGGGCCAATGAGGACTTTTACCATGTCATTTGTAACATTACGGTCATGATTATACCGAATAATCCCTGGTCATAATCATACCAAGTCCATCTATGCACTACAGGTCACAGATGACTTTCAACAAAATATAAATATGAGGATGATGACAATGATATAAGAATTCAATAAAACAAGTTCAAGAATTAATTTAACCAAGAACTAATAACGTCTCATTTACTCGTAACTAGATTATTTTCATAAAAAATACTAAATAAGTCCCAAAAATTATTCTTTTCTGGGATTAAGCATAATATAGTCCCATATTGAACATATATTTTTCTCGAAATTTTTAAAATTTATTTACTATTTTTCAAAAATTAATTTCTAATTAATTCCTTAAGAAATTAGGTACCTTAAGTTTAACTCCAAAAATTCCCAAATCTTAGCAGGATCTTACACATATTAACGTGAGCTTCCAGTTTAAATTTCATGGTCATTGGAGTTATAGAACTCCGGTTATAGCATTTTTCATCGGAAAAACCTAAATATTGAAATGGTCATAACTTGCTTATTTTAAGTCAGAATGAGCTCAGTTTTGGACAGGAGGTACTTTATACCATATACTTTCATGTCCCAAAAGGCCAGAATTTTTCTCACAAATTAAGTGGCCGAAACAACCCTTTTAAATTTTTGGGCAGTAGCATTTTTCTCTTTTGCAGCTTTTGACTCCTTTGCTAAAGTCAGTCCACACGAAAATCTACAACACTTTTTACAGTGATTCCACTTGGATAAGTTACAAAACTCATAGATCTATCTCTAGAAATTGACCTCACTCAAAAATTCAAAATATAATATGAGATATGGTCAATTGAATTTTATGTTTCGTTTTCACCAAAATCTGATTTTCAACTCTTTGTGATTTCTAAGAAACTTTCATGTTTTCACATAATAACCAACATAACTCATCATAACACTTACTAATACTCAAAACATATGAGGACATCATGTATACAGATCATTTCCATAATTTAATAAGGAATGAATACACAGGATCGTTCACCATGCATGTGGTAATCCACATAGACAGGTTATTCCAACAAAATAATAAAGAATAGAATAACAGGAGGATTCACCATGCGTGCGATAGACTGCACAGACAGGTTATTCTCAACAGAATAATAAATAATGGAACCAGGTCCGACGTAAACGCACAGACAGGATATTCCGACAGAAAAGTAAAGACGGAACCAGGTCCGGCGTAAAACGCACAGACAGGATATTTTAACAAAATAATAAAGACGGAACCAGGTCCGGCGTAGAACGCACAGACAGGATGTTCCAACAGAATGATAAATAATGGAACCAGGTCCGGCGTAAACGCACAGATAGGATGTTCCAACAGAATGATAAAGAATGGAATAACAGAAGAATTTCACCAAGTATAGGGTAGCCCGCATATACAGGTTATTCCAATAGAATAATAAAGAATGGAATAACAGAAGTTCTCTTCATGGATAAGAAAGAAATAATACTCCCTACCTTGGAAAAACTGGATACTAGAATAGTGAGGTAGCAGACTTCTCTTCTTCTTTCTCTCTATAATTTCTCTCTATAATAAATGTTATATAGCTTTAGTGAATTGGTGAGAAATGAAGGAAGAATGAGCTTCTATTTATAAGAAAATATAGTTTCGATAATTGCACGTTTTGGGGCTCAGAATATTACAGTACAACACCTTCAACTTTTCTTTCATTTTTAATTTAGTCATGCAAGTATTATCAAACTTGCACTAACTCCCCTAATAGTAAATCATGTGACTCAATAGTTCTAAACATGTGAAAATACGAATTACATTATAGTACCTCCATCTATACCTCTATTTTTAACTTAGTCATACAAGTATTATCAATCTTGCACCAACTCCCCTAATAGTAAATAATGTGAATCAATAGTACACACATGTGAACAAATAGTTATATAAGCATGTGAATTAGTAGCAATTAATTGCTCATTTATCAGATTAATTACCCAATTTATCAATATAACCCCCAAACATCAATTATCATCGGAATAGATGTTGATTTCCACTAACACTAATAATCCCAACACAATGGAACTATCAAATTCATCTTTAATCAACACGAACTTATTCATCATTAATATTATAACTCACAATATTTAATAACCAGGTCGTTCCCAGGAAAAAGGGGGCTTTCCGATAAGGATTCTTCCTTATTGGCGCGCAATTAGGTGACCAAACCTCTCCTTGACAGAACTTCTAGACATTGTCAATATTGAAAATAATAATATGAATAACTTTGCCGTCTCAATTATTGATTTAATAATATAACATATTATACAGATGATACTGTGATAATAATTGAATCAATAATATGAGAGATGTGATGCAACAATTATTGTAGCAGTAATTGAATATAACTGAGTGACTTATCATGTAAGCATCAATAATCAATATCGTGCTATTTACCAAAATAGAAAAAAAATTGAATACTTTTATTTCATAAAATTCGGGGTCTCACAATATACTTTTAATTTTTTGGGAACTAGATAAACCTTCTTACTTATTATCGAATACATGGTCTCCGTTGTTTTATATAGCGTTTGTTTTAGTTTTAAAGCATCATTCCTTTATTATAAGCTAAAACTATTTTATGTGTCTCATTGTTCTATGATTTGATGGTGAATTTGACATGTTTGGCAGAAGGAGCTTTGTTTCTATGCTTGATATGATTCTCATTGCCAACTCTATCACTAAATTAATTATTCGATGTGAGCTCTGTGTTAAATTCTATTGAAGGCTTAGACATTTTTGTTGTTTCAATCGGTTTTGAAACCGAAACCGCACCGCACAGTTTAAAACCGCATCGCACCAATCACAAGCGGTTTCGGGTGCGGTTTTTGATTTGTCAAATCGCACTTAAGCGATTTCAGGTGCGATTTAGACTTCAAACCGCACCATGCTCACCCCTAATAGAGCGGCCAAGAAAGTCGGGTCTCTCCCACTCTCGACTTTTTCTAGAGTAGTGAAAAGCTCTTGGAGAAAGATGATAGCAGAACAAAGGAGATCATCAAACTCCAAATAAATATGAACCCTCAAAGTCAAAGAGAATAGGCTTAAAGATAGAAATATCCCTAAAGTATGTCAAGTTTTCAATTCATATATACCACAATTTCTCAATCGTTCTCCCTCTAAAAAATTGGGGCTTTTGTTAAGATGGGCCACGAATTGACAGTGAGATTTTGAAATTTGATCATCAATTAGGTCATATTCGAAAGGTTCAAAATGAATTTGCAAGCTCACATGTCCGGAAAGCCCTGTGAAAGTTAGACCTTCAGCTTCAATCTCTGCCGGAGAAAAAAATTAGCCCCCAAAGATTTAAAGTATTCCTTCAATTCATTCCTGGAAAATTAGAATTTAGAATTAGTATTTTTCTTGATTAGTATTAACCCAATTTATTATGTTGTTTAATTATGCTGAGAAATATGTAGATTTATACATGCAATTAGTGTTGATTATGAATTTGTTTTTAAATATATTGCTTGATTTGCCAATTTAAGGTAATTTTGTTGGTTTGTTTGAAAAATAAACAGGTATATATATATATGTGTGTGTGTGTGTGTATGTGTGTGTGTGAGCCGAATCAGGTCTGGACTCCTGGACCGGACAAAAATCTGAACCTTTTTTTTTTTGCTTTTTTTTAAAACAACTAAAATAAATAAATAAATAATTATGGAATTGAAATTTTTTCATAATACAGTGTTTTGGGTGTGATTTGGGTACGTATAACAAAACATGTATGTACAGTCCATGCAGACTGTACCACCATTTTTTGGTATAGGTATTCAAATCACGCCCAAAATATTGTATTATGGAAAAATTTCAGTTCCATAAAATATAATTTTATTTTTATTTTTTTTAAAAAAAAGCAAAAAAAAAAAGGGGTCCATTTTTTTTAGGTCTGGGAGTCCAGACCTAATCTCAGCTGTATATATATATATATATATATATATATATATATATATAGGCCACGGATCCAGTCCGGTCTCCCGGACTGGACTTAAAATACGGACCCCAAAATTTTTTTTTTTTTTGCTTTTTTTTTTTTGAAACAACTAAAAAAAAAAAAAAAAAAATTTATGGAACTGAAATTTTTCCATAATAAAGTGTTTTGGGCGTGTTTTTAACACCTACCCCAACCAATGTATGTACAGTCTGCCCAGACTGTACAGAAATATTTCGTTATAGGCATCCAAATCACGCCCAAAACACTGTATTATGGAAAAATTTCAGTTCCATAAATTTTTTTTTTTTTTTTTAGTTGTTTCAAAAAAAAAAAAGCAAAAAAAAAAAAAAAAAAAAAAAGGTCCGGATTTTATAAAATCCGGGAGTCTGGACCTGATCCGGACTATATATATATATATATATATATATATATATATATATATATATATATATATATATATATATATATATATATATATACGGTCCGGATCAAGTGCATACCCCTTATCTTACACACCCGTGCTCACCCCCTTTAGGCGACGGTTTTGCTTATACAACCGTCGTCTATACTTTTAGCGACGTTATATGTTATCTGTCGCTAAAAGTATAAACGACGGTTGTATGACCGAAATCGTCGCCTAAAGGGGGGTGAGCACGAGTGAGTAAGATAAGGGGTATGCACTTGATCCTTGCTATATATATATATATATATAGAGTCCGGATCCAGTCCGGACTCCCGGATTTTGTTAAAATCCGGACTTTTTTTTTTTTTTTTTTTTTTGCTTTTTTTTTTTTGAAACAACTAAAAAAAAAAAAAAAAAAATTTATGGAATTGGAATTTTTACATTATACAGTGTTTTGGGTGTGATTTGGATGCCTATAACGAAACATGTCTGTACAGTCTGGGCAGACTGTACATACATTGGTTGGGGTAGGTATTAAAAACACACCCAAAACACTGTATTATTGAAAAATTTCAGTTCCATAAATTTTTTTTTTTTTTTTTTAGTTGTTCCAAAAAAAAAAAAGCAAAAAAAAAAAAAAAAAATTTGGACCGGATTTTGATCCAGTCCGGACTCCCGGACTGGATCAGTTCTGTATATATATATATATATATATATATATATATATATATATATATATATATATATATATATATTTATGGGGAATGATCCATAGCATGTATTTGCTATGGAATAAAAAGTGGCATATAACATCTATACCATCCATTAAAAACATGAAGGGTTGCGATTTGTATTTGGGATACACCGTCCGCTAGAATTTCTAACGGACGTGATAAATGACTTTTTCAGACACTTTTGCCCCCTATTTAGCCCTTTTGCCAATTGGAAATAACAGACTCTGCTAGTACTTCTAGCCACCTGCAACATGAATTCCCACCATACACGAATTCCCAACAGGTTAATATCATACACGAATTCCAACACAGCAACATCATACACGAATTGGGTAATTATAGCAACAGTTGAATATATTATAGCAACAGTTAATATTAACATCATACACGAATTCCCTCAATATAACAACAGTTGAATATATTATAGCAACACTTAATATTAATTAATGACTAGTAAGACCATATACAGAGATAACATAACCACAACAGGTGAAAACAATTCTTAAAATCATAATGTTCTGACTAAGAGAATTTTTTTTTGAATTAAACTACAAGGACCATGACCTTAACTACTAACAAAGCAAAAACTTAGAAATCATTCGCTTGTTTAAGAAGAGGCCCTTACACTTGATGTGACTAATAGTCTCTACATTCATTAGAGGTTCCTTTGTGTCCATATGATAGAAGACTGGAATGGGGATACCCCAGGTCCTTAGCCGTGATATACACCAATCGGAGATGCTAGAAGCCATCGCAGAGATTCTGTTCTCTGCCTTAATAATAACTATAAGATTTATTAGTAAAACATGCACCAGTAAAATGTGGAAAAACACTTGCAAAATTAGAAGATTCTAAAATAAACCACATTCACAATAAGAATGATCAATAAGCTACCAGCAACAGTGTAGTTGTGTAAATTATTCTCTGTAGCCTGTACCTCATGAAAGAACTTTCATATGACGACAGAACTTAAACTTTGGAGTGATTTCTTTTAATTGGTTATTTTTCAAAATAGTTTTCCTTAATTTGATGGAGTCCAGTATACTGCTGTTTATTCCTGAGTTTGCAGTTTGCATCCTCTTACTTCCCTTTATTCATACATAATAAAAGGAAAGTAGGTGGAATATAACACTAAAACTGAGTGAGGTATTATGTGACGCCCCCAAAATTAGGTATACATCACCCATCTTGAGTCGCCAGATACATGGTACAGAATTCAAATACAACTTAATAATATAACTGTCGTGTACAATACGACAAAACATAAACTGTGAGTTTGAATACAAATATTGTCTACTAGAGAGTATACAAACTCAAAAGGAGTCCTCATTACAATTATTATCACACTATTTCACATAATAGTGAGGACTACTAATGCACCATCTAGGACCATCACTCCGTTCCCCGACTCATCCCAGCTATATTCTCATTTCCTGAAGAGAACAGTGAAAAAAAGGGTGAGCTCAACTAGCCCAGTAAGAAATATTATGACTAAGATAATGCAGAATAAATTATCATTTGCCTTAAACAGTGTTAAACTGATATAATATAACAAACATCAAGTTTAACTGCAGCAGAACAAGCAATCCATTAGAAGAGTAAAATAGGGAATACAATCTTTTATCTTCTATAATTTAAAAGGTTTTTCATCACTTTCATCGATGGGACTCAGCTTAATAAATAATCCACATCATCGAATCACACCTGCACTATGGCCAAGGATATTCTTTAGTATCACGACCACGAATTATCCATGCACTACGGCTTCAGATAATCATATTTTCATCAACGGTCCTGATCATGCCATAAAACAATTCATCTTTGCACTACGGCCAAAGAGAATCCATAGCCATAAACATACCAAAAACTGTTCATCAATGCACTACGGGCCAATGAGGACTTTTTCCACATCATTTGTAACATTACGGTTATGATTATACCGAATAATCCCTGATCATAATCATACCAAGTCCATCTATGCACTACAGGCCACATATGACTTTCAACATAATATAAACATGAGGATGATGATAATGATATAAAAATTCAATAAAACAAGTTCAAGAATTAATTTATCCAGGAACTGATAACGTCCAGATTGTCAACATGATACTGCTTTATAGAGTAAAATTCAAGAATGCTCAGAAGAATATTTCCATGAAAAGATACTTGATGAAGCGCAAATATCAAGGATATTCCACTAATTTCATGGAGTATATAAGTCAAAATTTTAACCAACTGAGTATAATAAAGAATGGAATAACAAAAGAAATCATCATGCATGCGATAGACCGCACAGGCAGGTTATTCCAACAGAATAATAAATAACGGAACCAGGTCCGGCGTAAAACACACAGACAGGATATTCCAACAGAATAATAAAGAATGAAACTAGGTCCGGCGTAAAACGCACCGATAGGATATTCCAACAGAATAATAAATAACGGAACCAAGTCCGACGTAAAACGCACAGACAGGATATTCCAACAGAATAATAAATAACAGAACTAGGTCCGGCATAAAACGCACAGGCAGTATATTCCAACAGAATAATAAAGAATGGAATATTAGAAGAATTCACCATGTACGCAGTACTTTGCATAGACAGGTTATTCCAACATAATAATAAAGAATGGAATAACAGAATAATTTCACCAAGTATAGGGTAGCGCGCGTATACAGGTTATTCCAACAGAATAATAAAGAATGGAAAGAATCCATTTTTCAATAAACGAATAGCTTTATGGCTTGATACATGTTATTCAAATCTGACTTGTCTTTGTTCAAATCCATAACATGGGCTAAGAAAGCTTGACATCTATTTTTCAATAAACGAATAGCTTTATGGCTTGATATTATAGTGACTGATTTTAGTTGTTTAGTTATTTGAATTCGTCTGACAGGTTGGTTAGGAATATGAAAACTAATAACCTTACAAAAATAATCAATTTTGGCATGATGAGTGGTTAACCAATCAATTCCTAAAATCACATCAAAAACAAGTATTTTTAAAGATATAAGATCAACAAGTAATGTGATAGTGCCAACTTGGATCATGCAAGATTTATAAACTGTAGATGTAACGAATGTTTCACCCAATGGAGTTTCAACAGATAAGTCAAAGTCCAATTTCTTCGGAGTCAAGTTCAAACGTTGAGCACAAGCAGGAGAGATAAAAGAATGGGTAGAACCGGTATCTAGTAAGGTATAAACTTCGCAAGAGTTCAATATTACCTTACTCGTAATCACCTCGTTCGGGTTCCTCGCGTTTTGGCCAGTCACGACAAACGCTCTTCCAGGAACCGCTGATTTTGACTTATCTGGGACAGCCCTTGGAGTCACCATCCCCGTTGAACTTGGTTTTTGCTATAGAATAATCCCGAGCGATGTGGCCTTCCTTTCCACAGTTGTAACATACCTTGGATTATTGTGGACAGTTTGGGCTGATATGTCTCTCTTTCTCGCATTTGTAACATCTAACTGGCGGTCGTTCTCCTCCCCTAGAATTTGTTGTTGGTGCTGGTGCTGCTGTTGATGTTTTTCCGTCATTGTTGAATCTCCTCTTTCTGAAATTTCCACTTGACTCACCTCTCCTATTATCATGGCCACGATGACCACCCGAGTGGTTACCGCCTTTGTTCGTATTTTTCCCTCCTCGTTGGTCATCATCGCTCTGATGACTGCTGTCACCGGTATGACCCTGGTTGTGGTCCCTCGGTTGCACATACTCATTATCTCGCTCTAATAATTGAGCCCTATTTACAACATCTGAATATAATGAAAATTTATGAGATATAAGATATTGCCGAATCTCGGGCTTTAGACCTCTCAGAAACATCCTCGTCATTCGTTCCTCATTTTTGACCAAATGAGGTGCAAACCTGGATAACTCTGCAAACTTCGCCTCGTACTGGGACACCGTCATGTGGTTTTGTTCCAGTCTGATAAACTCCACCTCCTTCGTATGACGAATACTTTCAGGAAAGTACTTGTCATTGAATAGTTTCTGAAATGTTTCCTAAGACATGCTAAGTGCGGCTGGCTGGGTACGCTTCACAGACTCCCACCAGTAGTCTGCCTCCCCGCGGAACATAAAAGTGGCGAATGGAACCTTCTGTTCCTCCGTGCATCCCAAGACATCGAATATCTTGGTAATTTGCTTGACCCACGTTTCCGCCATGATCGGATCCGACTTTCCCTTAAATTCTGAATGGTCCCAACTCCTTGAACTGCTTGGCTGTGACAAGCCGCGCTTGAAGATATATTAAGACTTTGTGTCCTAGATTTTAAAGGAAGTTGGGATAAGAACTTGCCACTGGTGGAATTCTCCTACAACAACAGTTATCAAGCAAGTATAGGCATGACTCCATTTGAGGAGTTGTATGGACGAAAGTGTCGTTCTCCAGTATGCTGGGACGAGGTGGGAGAAACAACGTTGTTGGGACCAGAATTAGTACGCATGACTACAGAAAAGATCCAAATGATTCGACAACGTATACAAATGGCACAAGATCGACAAAAGAGTTATGCGGATCTTCATCGAAAAGACGTGAAATTTAATATTGGGGATCATGTATTGTTACGTGTTTCACCATGGAAGGGAGTTACAAGATTTGGGAAGAGAGGAAAGCTCAATCCACGATTTGTTGGTCCATTTGAGATTCTTGACCGAATAGGAAATGTGGCCTATAGACTCGCATTACCTCCAAGTATGTCTCGTGCTCATAATGTTTTTCACATATCCATGCTTCATAAATATGTGAAAGACCCGAATCATATTATTGCGTTAGAACCAGATGAGATAGCCGAAGATTTAACGTACAAAGAAGTAAATTTTAAGATATTGGATAAGAAAGAGCATGTCCTACGCACTAAGGTTATACCACAAGTTAAGATTTTATGGAGAAACCATGCTATTGAAGAAATGACCTGGGAGTTGGAATCAGAAATGAAAGCAAGGTATCCTCACCTTTTCGGAACACTAGGTACGTATGTCAATTTCGAGGATGAAATTTCATAAGGAGGGGAGGTTGTAAGACCCCAACTTATTATAAATAAAATTGAATTTCCTCTAATTATATTTGTGAATAATGAGGTATTAATTTGATATAATTCTCTGGTTATGGGTGAAATGTGCAAATTTTGCAAAATATGCAAGTGGTTATAAAATAATCATTGTTGTCAAGGAATATTCATTTGGTCGTGGAATATTCTTATTGTCGGGGAATATTAGTACGACGGTGCAGTCATTTGTGGGCCCCATAGCAGAATAACTGTCGGATGAAGAAAACGACAAGTTTGAGTTTTTATAAATAACGGCGTAGTTGTTACCGTTAACACTGTTGGAATACCCGGTGGTTAAAATACAGTAATACGCGTGGATGCACAGTATTGATGAATTATTGATCCTTACGTAAGAAGGCACTACTCAATAATTGTTACAGTAGTTACTGTTCAATATTTTATTTTATTGATTCAATAATTGTTGCGTTGATATTTTATATTATTGTTGTTTCAATAATTGTCACTACACAGTATTTCCCATTATCTGATCAATAATTCATATTATTTGAATAATATTATTAGATAGCATTATTGGCAGTGTTTAGAAAGTTCTGTCAAGGAGAGGTTTGGTCATCTAATTGCGCGCCAATAAGGAGTAATTCTTATTGGAAAGCCCCCTCTTTCCTGGGAATGGCCTGGTTGTCATAAATGTGATTCTGTAATATTATTTATGAATAATTAATTATTGATTCATATGATAAGTAAATATTTATTTTATGTAGATATAAATGTCTGATATATTTATTGTGGTTAAAAATGAAGGAGTTAATGTTGAGGTGTTTTATCAGTATTTTTTTCGGAATGAAGGTATTAAAAATTAAACCAGTATTTTTGAGATATATTGTGTGAGTTATAATTTTTAATCCGACCGTTAGATCGTTGTAATTTTTGGATATGTTATACATATATAAGTTGAGTATATGTCCACAAATTTTGAACCATTAAAAATGAACATATGATTTGTTATGAATTTTAAGAGGTGACTGATTCAGAAATTAGGTTTATAAATGATTTTGGTAGAAAATTCTAGAATTGAGTGCCCCACTTGTGGTTGGTGAAGAAATGTGCTTAATTTATTTCAAATGTGGTGAGTGGGAATAGTAGCAGGTAAAGCCATCAGGTTGTAGGTCAAGTCTGCTAACATTTTCTAATAAATAGAGGGCTAAGTTAGAATTGAAAATCACACCAGAAACAAGTTTTCTCTCTTTCTCTCTCTAGATTATTGAGTGTATTTTGTGAGTATTTAGATACTTTGTGAGTTTCTATTCATCAGTACAAATTTCCTTCAGCCTTATACCGATATTCCGATCAGAAGTACTGATATTTTGAGGTAAGGGATGTTATTTTCTTCATATATGATATTATTTCTTCAATATCATTATACCGAAGTATTGATCTGAATTTTTATCAAATTTGAAACTTTTTGTGTCGGGGTTACTATTCACGTATACGGCACTATTCATCGAAAAATGAAATTTTTTTCTTTTTGTCCAAGATGTCTATTATGGTTACTATCTTTGATTGTATCCATGTTTTGATCTTTATTTTTGAATTCTGCTTCAAAATTGATATTTATGAAGTATTATTGATCTTGGATAAACTGTTATACGAATCCCTACTATTTGTCCTTCCGTTTCACTGGATTCGTTTTCTTTAAAATATTTTTCATCATCCTCAGTCCTAAATGATGATATTACTTAATATATTCGGCCTGTAGTGCAAAGATAAATGATTAACTAATGAATATCTTTGGCCCATAGTGCAAAGATGAACATGTGTTGAGATGAACATGACCAACTGGTGATACAAATGAATATCTTTGGCCTGTAGTGCAAAGATGAATATTTGATTACTTTTAAATCAGATTTTTCCCTGTTGAAGACTAACGATAATTTGTTGTATATTATCTTAGTCATAATATTCTTTACTGGGCTAGTTGAGCTCACCCTTTTTCTTTTTGTTCCATTTTTCTCAGGAGGTGAGAACATAGCAGGAACTAGTCGGGGTACGGAGTGATGGTTCTAAAAAGATGTTTTAGCATTCCTCACTATTTCTGTAAAATAGTGTTTGAATAATTGTAACGAGGACTTATTTGAGTATGGATATTGTCTAGAAGACAATATTTGTATTTAAACTCACAGTATGTATTGTCGTATTTTGCACGACAATTATATTATTGAAGTTGTAGTTTGCTTTCTATACCATGTATTTGGCGACTCAGAATGAGTGTTGTATACTTATCTTGGGGGCGTCACATATCTCCTCATACGTTAAATCTTATGTTATCTCGTCCAGTTTGTAAGACCCCGAATTTTATGAAATAAAAGTATTCAATTTTTCTTATAATTACAATTCAGTAAATGGTTAAATTGATAAAAAGTTAAAGTTAAGGGTGATATATGAAATTTTTTCAAAAATATGCAAGTGGTTATAAAATATTCATTGTTGTCGGGGAATATTCGTTTGGTCATGTAATATTCTTTCTGTTGGGAAATATTTGTGGGCCCCATAACAGAATAACTGTCGGATGAAGAAAAAGACAAATTAAAATTTTTATAAATAATGGTGTAGTGGTTACCGTTAACACTGTTAGAATACCCAGTGGGTAAAGTAAAGTAATACGCATTGTTGCACAGTAGCACACAGTATTGCACAGTGTTTTTGAATTATTGATTCTTACGTAAGAAGGCACTACTGAATAATTGTTACAGTAATTACTGTTCAGTATTATATTTTATTGATTCAATAATTGTTGCGTTGATATTTTATATTACTGTTGTTTCAATAATTGTCACTACACAGTATTTTCCATTATCGGAGCAATAATTCATATTATTTGAATAATATTATTAGATAACATTATTAGTAATTTCTAGAAAGTTCTGTCTAAGGAGAGGTTTGGTCACCTAATTGCGCGCCAGTAAGGAGAAATCCTTATTGGAAAGCCCCCTCTTTTCTGGGAACTGCCTGGTTGTCATTATTGTGATTCTGTAATATTATTTGTGAATAATTAATTATTAATTTATATGATAAGGAAAATATTCATTTTATGTGGATATAGATGGAGAAAATTTTTAAAGTGACAATTGTTGAAAATCGATATTTTATCTTTTATGATAAAATAATATTTTATTATATTATTATAATATAATAATGATGATATTTTTATTATAAATGTGGGATATATGAGTATGTGAGGAGAAAGAGTATTTTTGTTGCAAAAGTTGTTTAAAACGTGTTAAACATGTATGTGGGCTCATTTCTTGACTAAAATTTGATTATAGCCTGTAAAATCGCTCGTTTATGAATTTCAGTAAATTTTTATTTGGAATTTAGAAAAACTTTCTTCTGCAAAGTTGTAGAGAATCGAATTTCCTATAAAAAAACGCGAGATTCAAATTTTCTGATAAAAAGACTATTTATTATGAATTATTGAAGTTCCGGATTAATTAATTATTATTATTTGGAGTTTTAAACAAATTAATTGAGAAAAACGTTTTTTTGATGGTTTTGGTTGTTGGAATGTGCTGAAATCAGTTGTCAAGAGGTTGGCGTGAAAATTTTATAATAATAATAATATTTTATTAAATTTTCTGCTTTGGTGTTCTAAGCATTTTCCTATAAATAGGGTACTTAGGTTAGAATTGAAAATCACACCAGAAACTAAAGATTTCTCTCTCTTTCTTTCTCTATTATATTGAGCGTATTTTGTGAGTATTTTAGTACTTTGAGTATTACTATACGGTGCAAGTTCTTTCAGCACTATATCCAGTTTTCCAATCAGAAGTACTATTCTTTCTAAGGTAGGGGATTGTAAGGGAGATTATTTTCTTCATAAATGATATTATTTCTTCAATATCATTATGCAAAAATATTGGTTTGAACTTTTTATCAAATTTGGAACTTTTTCAAGTCGGGGTTACTATTCACGAGTTACTATTCAGGAGTTACTATTCACGAGTACTATTCACGAAGCGTGATTATGTTTTTTTGTGAAATTTCTATCTTTTGGTGTCAGAGTTACTATTCACGTATACGGCACTATTCACCGAAAAATGAAATTTCTTCTTTTTGTCCAAAATATCTATTCTGGATACTAGCTTTGATTGTATCCATGTTTTGATCATTCTTGAATTTTACACCACTCTGGTTATTTATGAAGTATTTTTAAATGGGAATTGTTTAAAGTACGAATCCTTAATATTTGTTCTTTTGCTTCACTGGATTCGTTTTCTTTAAAATATTTTTCATCATCCTCAGTCCTAAATGATGATATAACGGAATATCTTTAGCCTGTAGTGTAAAGATGAATGATTTCTGATGAATATCTTTGGCCCGTAGTGCAAAGATGAACAGGTGTTTAGATGAACATGACCAACTGATGAATATCTTTGGCCTGTAGTGCAAAGATGACTTGTTGATGAATATCTTTGGCCTGTAGTGTAAAGATGACTTATTGCTGAATATCTTTGGCCGTAGTGCAAAGATGAATTTATTAGTAGGATTATGAACATAAACTGTGATTTGGTATAACCATAAACTTTGATGTTTCAGGTGATGAAAATTATCTTTGTCCTGGATGAGGAAAGGAATTTAGAACAACAATTACGATTATGAGTTATACATGTGATTGTGGATAGGAATTTTTAATTGATGTTATAGGGATAAAACATTGTTGGTGGACTTTTAACATGGAGAAGATTATAGATTTTATGGCCTATTTGACTCTTCTAATGGATTGCTCGTTCCGTTGCAACTATGGTTGAAAAGTTTTATCATCTACCATATGTTCTAAATCTCTGATTTATTACTGTTGAAGGCTATTGATAATTTATTTATCTTTAGTCATGATATTATTTACTGAGCTAGTTGTGCTCACCATTTTGCTTCACAATTCCTTTCAGGTAATAAAAGTGTAGCTGGGTCGAGCGGGGGGAAATAACAAGGGAATAGAATGGTGGTCTATAGATGTTGAGGGTGAGGTGAATTTAACTTGGAAGGGTGTTTTGCCACTATTATACGAGATGTCTAATGACATACAATCTCGTGTCATCTTGCTAAGTATATTTACAAGCACTACCTATATAATCTTGGTGTTTGTTTGGAGTTTAATTCCCAATTAGAGACAGTGGAGATAATGATATGTCAAGAGAAGACTCATCATTGGGAAGAATATGATAGTAATCTTCTCAATTTTCTTTGGGATATATTGGGTCAACCAAGGATAATTCTGTGGCCATATGATATCTACCATAACCTAGACGCAAGGCCTCTCATGTACGAAGGTTTCCTTGAGCACTTCCCAAAGGTTTTAATTTCTAAAACAATTTTTGACTGTACCTTTATGTAAGGTGTCATGGTGACGTGCTATCCAAGTTGGTGTCCACAGTCACAGTTGGTATATTTTAGTATCAAAACTCACAACATATGTGTTGTTGTATTTTGCACGACAATTGTTGTAATAAAGTTGTAGTTGTTTCCTGTACTATGTATTTGGCGACTCAGAATGGGTTGGATGGAATGGACCTATTTTGGGGTCGTTACATTTGGTATCAGAGCTTAGGGATATGGTCTCTGGCGGAGATCGGGGAATAGAACTAGGAGGGGAGAGATGAGTAAATCCTTCGCTAGTGTGTCCTACCTAAGCTTAATTGTTGATCGGTTATAATATACGGATATTATGTGATATGTTAATTTGCTTAATTAACCCTTGTTTTATGGCAGTATTTGAGAATGGCAGCTGAGAATGCTAACAATGGAGTGAATGAGACTGTGGGGATACCTCTAATCACTAACCATGATAATGTGATGTCAGACGAAGAAGGAATTAGAGATATCTATGTGGTGAGTGAAGAATTGATAGTTTCACCCGAGATAGTCGCAGAGGTAACAGCTGAGAGTGAGGAAGAAAAGGAAGAAGAGGTACCTGAGGAGAGTTTGTTAGAGGTATTATATGATCAAAATGTAGAATATTAAAATCGTATTCATGAGTTAGAAGAGCAGGCTGAAGAACGACAGGCGGTCGTGGAACAAAAGGATGCAACAATTCAAGCTTGTGTTACCCGATATGTGATGCTTGAACAGAAGCATTCCTTGGCAAAGTATAAGATGATAAAGATGGAATCTGAGCTGAGAGAAGGAAAAACTGAACGAGTGAGAATAAGTGATGCATGGGCAAAAGCCGCACGACACGTGGATATTGTGGAAAGAGATGTCCGATCTAAGAAAGCTAAAATATATGATATGAATTTCTCTTTTTGGAAAGCAATTGGGAGAACCCAACATCGAGTTTTGAATTATCCTGTACAAAGCGGTCAACCTGAATTCGATATGGATCGAAGATTGATGATTCAGATCATGAATCAGAAGTACGGCGAGGCAGTTGAGGGAGGAATATGCCCTATAGAAGAGTATATTCCAACGGTAGTGATGACGCCAAATGCTGCCCCAGACAAGTCAAAGCCGAGTAGTTCAAGGAATAGCGGTTGTCATGACTTCCCAACAAGTGAGGAACCCAAATGAAGTTATCACGGGAGATGAGCAATGGAGAAATCATGATGACCCAGGAGATAGAATCTGGAGTGAAAGCAAGGTATTCTCAACTTTTCAAAATACCAGGTACGTAAATTTCGGGGACGAAATTTCATAAGGAGGGGAGATTGTAAGACCCCGAATTTTATGAAATAAAAGTATTCAATTTTTCTTATAATTACAATTCAGTAAATGGTTAAATTGATAAAAATTTAAAGTTAAGGGTGATATATGAAATTTTTTCAAAAATACGCAAGTGGTTATAAAATATTCATTGTTGTCAGGGAATATTCATTTGGTCATGGAATATTCTTTCTGTTGGGGAATATTCATACGAATGCGCAGCTATTTGTGGGCCCCATAACAGAATAACTGTCGGATGAAGAAAAAGACAAATTAAAGTTTTTATAAATAACGGCGTAGTGGTTACCGTTAACACTGTTGGAATACCCGGTGGGTAAAGTAAAGTAATACGCATTGTTGCACAGTAACAAACGGTATTGCACAGTATTTTTGAATTATTGATTCTTACGTAAGAAGGCACTACTGAATAATTGTTACAGTAATTACTGTTCAGTATTATATTTTATTGATTCAATAATTGCTGCGTTGATATTTTATATTACTGTTGTTTCAATAATTGTCACTACACAGTATTTTCCATTATCGGAGCAATAATTTATAATATTTGAATAATATTATTAGATAACATTATTGGCAATGTCTAGAAAGTTCTGTCTAAGGAGAGGTTTGGTCACCTAATTGCGCGCCAGTAAAGAGAAATCCTTATTGGAAAGCCCCCTCTTTCCTGGGAACTGACTGTTTTCATTATTGTGATTCTGTAATATTATTTGTGAATAATTAATTATTAATTTATATGATAAGGGAAATATTCATTTTATGTGGATATAGATAGAGAAAATTTTTAAAGTGACAATTGTTGAAAATCGATATTTTATCTTTTATGATAAAATAATATTTTATTATATTATTATAATATAATAATGATGATATTTTTATTATAAATGTGGGATATATGAGTATGTGAGGAGAAAGAGTATTTTTGTTGCAAAAGTTGTTTAAAACGTGTTAAACATGTATGTGGGCTCATTTCTTGACTAAAATTTGATTATAGCCTGTAAAATCGTCCGTTTATGGATTTCGGTCAATTTTTATTTGGAATTTGGAAAACCTTTCTTCTGCAAAGTTGTAGAGAATCGAATTTGCTATAAAAAATCGCGAGATTCGAATTTTCTGATAAAAGGGCTATTTATTATGAATTATTGAAGTTCCGGATTAATTAATTATTATTATTTAGAGTTTTAAATAAATTAATTCAGAAAAACGTTTTTTTGATGGTTTTGGTTGTTGGAATGTGCTGAAATCAGTTGTCAAGAGGTTGGCGTGAAAATTTTATAATAATAATATTTTATTAAATTTTCTGCTTTGGTGTTCTAAGCATTTTCCTATAAATAGGGTGCTTAGGTTAGAATTGAAAATCACACTAGAAACTAAAGATTTCTCTCTCTTTCTCTCTCTATTATATTGAGCGTATTTTGTGAGTATTTTAGTACTTTAAGTATTGCTATACGGTGCAAGTTCTTTCAGCACTATATCCAATTTTCCAGTCAGAAGTACTATTCTTTTTGAGGTAAGGGATTGTAAGGGAGATTATTTTCTTCATAAATAATATTATTTCTTCAATATCATTATGCTGAAATATTGGTTTGAATTTTTTTATCAAATTTGGAACTTTTTTATGTCGGGGTTACTATTCACGAGTTACTATTCATGAGTTACTATTCACGAGTACTATTCACGAAGCGTGATGATATTTTTTTGTGAAATTTCTATCTTTTGGTGTCGGAATTACTATTCATGTATACGGCACTATTCACGTATACGACACTATTCACGAATACGTCACTATTCACCGAAAAATTAAATTTCTTCTTTTTGTCCAAAATATCTATTCTGAAAACTAGCTTTGATTGTATCCATGTTTTGATCATTCTTGAATTTTACACCACTCTGGTTATTTATGAAGTATTTTTGAATGAGAATTGTTTAAAGTACGAATCCTTAATATTTGTTCTTTTGCTTCACTGGATTCGTTTTCTTTAAAATATTTTTCATCATCCTCAGTCCTAAATGATGATATAACGGAATATCTTTGGCCTGTAGTGCAAAGATGAATGATTTCTGATGAATATCTTTGGCCCGTAGTGCAAAGATGAACAGGTGTTTAGATGAACATGACCAACTGATGAATATCTTTGGCCTGTAGTGCAAAAATGACTTGTTGATGAATATCTTTGGCCTGTAGTGCAAAGATGACTTGTTGATGAATATCTTTGGCCGTAGTGCAAAGATGAATTTATTAGTAGGATTATGAACATAAACTGTGATTTGGTATAACCATAATCTTTGATGTTTCAGGTAATGAAAATTATCTTTGTCCTGGATGAGGAAAGGAATTTAGAACAACAATTACGATTATGAGTTATACATGTGATTGTGGACAGGAATTTTTGATTGATGTTACAGGGATAAAACATTATTAGTGGACTTTTAACATGAAGAAGATAATAGATTTTATGGTCTATTTGACTCTTCTAATGGATTGCTCGTTCCGCTGCAACTATGGTTGAAAAGTTTTATCATCTACCATATGTTCTAAATCTCTGATTTATTACTGTTGAAGGCTATTGATAATTTATTTATCTTTAGTCATGATAATCTTTACTGAGCTAGTTGTGCTCACCCTTTTACTTCACAATTCTTTTCAGGTAATAAAAGTGTAGCTGGGTCGAGCGGGGGGAAATAACAAGGGAATAGAACGGTGGTCTATAGATGTTGAGGGTGAGGTGAATTTAACTTGGAAGGGTGTTTTGCCACTATCATACGAGATGTCTAATGACATACAACCTCGTGTCATCATAAGATAGGGTTGTGCTCATCCACTTGCTAAGTATATTTACAAGCACTACCTATATAATCTTGGTGTTTGTTAGGAGTTTAATTCCCAATTAGAGACAGTGGAGATAATGATATGTCAAAAGAAGACTCATCATTGGAAAGAATATGATAGTAATCTTCTCATTTTTCTTTGGGGTCTATTGGGTCAACCAAGGATAATTCTGTGGCCTTATGATATCTACCATAACCTAGACGCATGGCCTCCCATGTACGAAGGTTTCCTTGAGCACTTCCCAAAGGTTTTAATTTCTAAAACAATTTTTGACTGTACCTTTATGTAAGGTGTCATGGTGACATGTTATCCAAGTTGGTGTCTAGAGTCACAGTTGGTATATTTTAGTATCAAAACTCACAACATATGTGTTGTTGTATTTTGCACGACAATTGTTGTAATAAAGTTGTAGTTGTTTCCTGTACCATGTATTTGGCGACTCAGAATGGGTTGGATGGAATGGACCTATTTTGGGGTCGTTACACAGTTCTAAATTAATAATGTGGTTCGGGTCGTCCACATATTTACATAACATCGATACGTTAAAAACGTTATGAATACGCGACATTTTTGACGATAAAATGAGTCTATAAGCCACGGTTCTTACTCGATCAAAGATTTCAAATGGGATAATTAAATCGAGGGTTGAGATTTCTTCTCTTCGTCGATTCTTGCTTCTAGAATAACGCTCTCTTGAACCTTCTTCACATTCATCAGCTCTGAGTATGTAGCTTGAGCAGCTTTAACTTTATCGATTCAAGTCTATTCTAATCGTATATTCATTATCTTCACGTGGGTCCCTAGAGTCTTTAACTCTATCTCCATCATTTGTAAGTTATACGAAATGAGTCTTTGTGTTAACAACATTACACTCGTAAACGCATGCGATCTTCTACTCAACGCGTCAGCTACCACATTCATTTTTCCCACGATGATATTGAATGGTACGATTATAATCTTCAACAACTCGAGCCAACGTCTTTGGCACATGTTACGTTCGTTTTAGGTGAAGAAAATATTTGAGGGTTTTAGAAATGGGTTTTGTACTGGGGTCAATATAAAATTCGATTTCACGCTCTAGGAGTAGGCTAAGAAGTCTTCAAGAATACGTTAGGAAATTTATTAACAAAAGAAATACCATTTAAAACTGTGACTCTCATCCAAGATTTGGATATCACATGTAATGAAGGTTTTTCCTAACAGAGTTTCAACCGATAAGTCAAAGTCTAAATTCTCTAGAGTCAAATTTAAACGTTGAGCGCAAGCAAGAGAGATAAAAGAATAGGTAGAACCGGTATGGAATAAGGTATAGACTTCGCAAGAATTTATAATTAACTAACCCGTGTTTGATTCCTCGTTACGAAAAACGCTCTCCCTTAAACTACTAAATTTGACTTGTTCGGGATAATCTTTGGTGTCATCATTACCACTGGAATTGACTTTCACTATAGGGCATATTCCACCCTCAATTGCTTCGTCGTACTCCTGCTCCATGATCTGAATCATTAACCTTCGATCCATATTGAATTGGGGTTGAACGCTATGCACAGGATAATTTCGGATTCGATGTTGGATTCTCCCAATTTCTGTTGAAAAAGAGAAATATTTATCATTTATTTTAGCTTTCTTGGATCGGACTTCTCTTTCCATAATATCAACGCGTTGTGTGGCTTTTATCCATTCATCTTTCATTCTCACTCGTTCAGTTGTTTCTTCTTTCAAATGCTCCTTGACATTTGAATTCTCAGATTTCAGCTTTAATATTGTATACTCTGCCAAAGAGCGCTCCTGTTCAGCTATCGCACATCGGGTAATATAATTTTGAATTGTTATATTCCTTTGCTCCACGACCGCCTTCCGTTCTTCTGTCTTCTCTTCTAACTCATGAATACGATTTTGCAATTCTACATTTTCATCAATAAGTTCTTCTAATAAATCCTCCTCAGGTTCCTCTTCTTCCTCACTCTCAGTTGTTACCTTTGCGACTAGCTTGAGTGAAACTTTTAATTCTTAAATCACCACATGGATATCTCTAATCACATTATATTGGTTGGTGATTAGAGGTGTCTCCACGGTCTCATATGCTCCATTGCTATTCTCAACATTCTCGGATATCATTTTCAAATACTGCCACAAAATAAGGGTTAATTAACATATCACATATTATTTCTATACTCTAACCGACCAATTAAATAACAAATAAACTTAGGTAGGTCATACTAGCGAAGGAATTCCCCGTCTCTCCCCTCCTAGTTCTAGTCTCATATCTTAGCCAGGGATCATATCCCTAAGCTTTGATACCAACTGTGACGCCCCCAAAATTAGGTATACATCACCCATCTTGAGTCGCCAGATACATGGTACAGAATTCAAATACAACTTAATATTACAACTATCGTGTATAATACGACAAAACATAAACTGTGAGTTTGAATATAAATATTGTCTACTAGAGATTATACAAACTCAAAAGGAGTCTCATTATAATTATTATCACACTATTTCACAGAATAGTGAGGACTACTAATGCACCATCTAGGACCATCACTCTGTTTCCTGACTAGTCCTAGCTACGTTCTCATTTCCTGAAGAGAACATTGAAACAAAGGGTGAGCTCAACTAGCACAGTAAGAAATATTATGACTAAGATAAAGCAGAATAAATTATCATTAGCCTTAAACAGTGTTAAACTGATACAATATAACAAACATCAAGTTTAACTGCAGCGGAACAAGCAATCCGTTAGAAGAGTAAAGTAGGGAATAAAATCTACTATCTTCTATGATTTAAAAGGTTTTTCATCACTTTTATCGCTGGGACTCAGCTTAATAAATAGTCTACATCATCGAATCACCCCTACACTACGGCCAAGGATATGCTTTAGTATCACGACCACGAATTATTCATGCACTACGGCTTCAGATAATCATGTTTTCATCAACGGTCCTGATCATGCCATAAAACAATTCATCTTTGCACTACGGCCAAAGAGAATCCATAGCCATAATCATACCAAAAACTGTCCATCAATGCACTACGAGCCAATGAGGTCTTTTTCCACATCATTTGTAATATTACGGTTATGATTATACCGAATAATCCTTGGTCATAATCATACCAAGTCCATATATGCACTACAGGCCACAGATGACTTTCAAAATAATATAAACATGAGGGTGATGACAATGATATAAGAATTCAATAAAACAAGTTCAAGAATTAATTTATCCAGGAACTGATAACGTCCAAATTGTCAACATGATACTGTTTTGTAGAGTAAAATTCAAGAATGCTCAGAAGAATATTTCCATGAAAAGATACTGGATGAAGCGCAAATATCAAGGATATTCCACTAATTTCATGGAGTATAGAAGTCAAAGTTTTAACCAACTGAGTATAATAAAGAATGGAATAACAAAAGAAATCATCATGCATGCGATATAAATTGGCTTATTATATGGACCCTCATTTACCCATTTTTCAAATAATCGGTAGAAAGTAATAATAAGAGGTGGGAGCCTAGAGTGAGACCCATGTTTGAAAGAAAAGTCAGAGGTGGGGGGAAGGGAAATGGAATGGTCGGGAGGGAGTAATAAAGTTATTATTATAATATATATATATATATATATATATATATATATTATAATAATTTTTGTTTTTTATAAAAAATAGAATATATTATATTTTATTATGCATAGTGTTTGCATAGTGTTTGCATAATATTTACATAGTAAATTCAGAAAATAATTTCAGCCGACGAATTCGCGCCCGTGACTCCTTGGCACTGTGCGTCCGTGAGAAAATTTAAATAGTATCCTTTTCATTCTCGTATAAATAGGATGCTTAGTTAGAATTGAAAATCACACCAGAATCAGAAAATTCTTCTTCTATAATATTGAGCGTATTTCTTTCAAGTTTTAGAAAGCTTTGAGCGTAGAAAATAATAAAAGTTTTCTTCAAGAATATCTCTGCTATACCAGTTGGAATACTCTTCTTTTCAAGGTAAGGGATATTATTTTTGTTCAGTATTCATATGAAATAATATTTTCTTCCATACTCTATAGTATGTAAGTAATATTATTTTGTTTCAGATTTCGAATTCTATACTCATTTTGTTAAAGTTTTGGCTTCTATACTCCATGAAATTAGTAGAATATCCTTGATAATTGCGCTTCATCCAGTATCTTTTCATGAAAATATTATTCTGAGCATTCTTGATAAGTTTTAATGTTTTCATGTCGGTGTACTATTCACGGGGTTACTATTCCCGAAGTTACAATTTACAGGTACTATTCACTCGGTTACTATTCACCCCGGGTACTATTTATGACAAAAATTGATTCGTTTTCAGTCCAAATTATTTTTGGTGCAATATTATTCTTGAATTTTACTCCACAAAGCAGTATCATGTTGACAATTTGGACGTTATTGATTTCTGGATAAATTAAATTATAAATCTTTAAAAATTTATCCTTGAACTTGTTTTATTGAATTCTTATATCATTGTCATCATCCTCATGTTTATATTATGTTGAAAGTCATCTGTGGCGTGTAGTGCATAGATGGACTTGGTATGATTATGACCAGAGATTATTCGGTATAATCATGACCGTAATATTATAAATGATGTGGTAAAAGTCCTCATTGGCCGTAGTGCATTGATGGACAATTGTTGGCATGATCATGACCATTGATGAATATACGAATATCATTAGCCCGTAGTGTATGGATAATTTGTGATCGTGATACTAAAGAATATCATTGGTCGTAGTGTAGGGGTGATTCGATGATGTGGATTATTTATTAAGCTAAGTCTCAGCGATAAAAGTGATGAAAAACCTTTTAAATCATAGAAGATAGTAGATTTTATGCTCTACTTGACTCTTCTAATGGATTGCTTGTTCCGTTATAGTTAAACTTGATGTTTGTTATATTTTATCAGTTTAACACAGTTGAAGGCTAACGATAAATTATTCTGCATTATCTTAGTCATAATATTTCTTACTGAGCTAGTTGAGCTCACCCTTTTGCTTTCATTGTTCTCTTCAGGAAATGAGAACGTAGCCGGGACTAGTCGGGGAACCGAGTGACGGTCCAGATGATAGCATTAGTAGTTCTCACTATTCTATGAAATAATGTGATAATAAATGTATTGAGGACTCCATTTGAGTTGAATACTATCTAGAAGACAATATTCGTATTAAAACTCCTAGTTTATGTTTTGTCGTATTCTTCACGATAGTTGTATTATTAAGTTGTATTTGAAATTTGTACCATGTATTAGGCGACTCAAGATGGGTGATGTATACCTATTTTGGGGGCGTCACACAACATATTCGTGAGAATTGTAGATTATCATCAATCATAAATAGTCCAACAATATTAAACGAAGATAATGTCACTTATATTACTCAAATTAGGGGAGGTTATATCAAGGGCGATAGAACCAAGCATATTGCACCAAAATTCTTTTATACACATGAGCTCCAGAAGAGTGGTGATATTGATGTCAAGCAGATACGATCATGTTATAATTTGGCTAATATGTTCACCAAGTCATTACCAACTGCGACTTCTAAGAAGATGGTGCACAACAGGCATGTGTCGACATAAGGATATTTTTACCATAAACAATGAAAATTCTATGTACTCATGAGGGGAAGTAAAAAAGGATTTGTATTGATTGTACTCTTTTTCTTTCGCTAAGGTTTTTTTCCATTGATTTTTCTTTTGCAAGTTTTTAATGAGACAATCCTAAGGCACTAGAAGATATACAAGAATATTGTACTCTTTTTCTTGACCAAAAATTTTTTCAACATAATTTTTCTTTGGTAAAATTTTTAACGAGTCATATTCTTAAAAAATGATCACTCAAGGGAGAGTGCTAAAAATAATGTAATTAAAATATGAAAAGATATGAAAAGTTTGGAAAATATAAAGGTTGGATTTTGGAAGGTTACAACCAAACAAATGGTGGGGCACACACGGATATTAAAAGCCATTAAATTCTTTCATAACTATTAGCAAATTAACTTGTAATGTATATAATATATAAAGAGATGTGTAACTAAAATATTTGAGAGATATCCATCCAAGTGATTTCAGAGATATTAAAATTTATTGTGCATGACCACTTGATAATTTTATCAAAATAAATTCATTTTCCTTTCTTACTTTGTTTCTCAATTATTTTATAACATATATTATAATTTTTACTTAACTTGATCCAATTAATTAAATTATAAACTTGTGTAATAAATAACATAAATATCAAAAAATAATAAATATTCATTTTATCAAGAAATAAAATCGTATACTTTTTGCTAATTAAAATTGTCAAAGATTAAAACTTACATAATATACATTCAAATATATTTTTTGTAATTAAAAAGTAAAATTTTAATACCCATAAAATACAAATTAACACAAAATTCTAATTGTTTTTCTCAAATATTAAAATTTACATAAAACAAACTAATTATTACAGAACGAATCTTTTTATTCATATAAAAAAGTATTTTATATTAATTATTTTTCTCAAATATTAAACTAAACATAAGTCAAAACTTGAACATAATTATTTACAATAAAAATAACAAATGTTACTCAAAAGAATAAAAAATATATTAAAATAAAAATAACAAGCGTGAGATAGCTCTCACCTTCCGTATAACATGTCGTATATTAGACTAATATGTTATATGTCCTATTAGTCTAATATGTACACATTCTCCCAGGGATAACAAATTGCTTTATCTGCCCAAAAATTGTCCCAAAAAAAGTTCAAAATTCATACCGGAACTGTGAATCAGGCTGCAGCCATATATGGTACTATGGGGTTGATCTTAAAGGTTAAAGATAGAAACGAGATCTACAACATTCCTCAAGTAACAATTGAAATCCTTCTCTTTGATGATCCATAACCTTCAAAATTGCCAAATAATTCGGCTGTAAAGCTGGTAGATCTTCCGGGGATGCGTAAGAACTGCAGGCCCACAGTCGGTTGCGGATTAGACCAACAAAACTCCCCTGCATTGTTGCATTGCATCCACTTTCAAAAGCATTCAACTTGGGATGACCTGCAGGAGGGAATGGAATACCCAATCAATTAGTAAAAGTTCATTCTCCAAGTGAAAAGAGAGCAATATGCAATCTTTTTTAGCATAATTCAGACTTTTAAGGGACTGAAAAATTAATAAGGATCTTCACAATTATTATTTTAAACAAGACCGTTCTGGATTTCTATATGTTCCAAATAGTAGTTGATATGAGAAAAGATTGCATAAAGAAATAGATCCCACCAGTTGCTAATTGGAGCCTTTTGACACTTCTAACCAACCAGTCCATGACTCGAGCTGCCTCACTTCAGTAAATTATTAATGCTCTTGCTCGTAGTTTCTAATGTTGTTAAAATGGTTTTCAACTTCCTTATGGATGCGTTATTTAACTTATTTTATATATTTAGAAAGTACATATTTTCTGTTTTTTTGCTCTTATTTCTGCATCCATTGTCGCTTCTTGCAACTATAACAGAAGTTACAGCTCCATTTTGATCTTCCTCTCCCATTTGACCCTTCAAATACCTCTTTGACACTGGATCATGATCCCTTTGTCACAGGCTTATCATGACAGTTTTGAGATGTACAAGCTCAACTCATTTATTACACAAGCCCTAATTTTGAGTTCAAACTCGGCTCATTTGCAAGATGGACGAGTTCAGGCTTAACGTAACTGAATACCAAGTTGGCCATTAGCAACTTGATTCATGTGCATTCCTATATCCTAACTTTTGCATGTCCATGTTCTTTCTGTTCCAAGATGCGGTATTAAGCCTATAATTATCAACCAGCATCTTAGTTGAAATTTTAAAAAAATGTTTGCTTTATTAGCTGCATGCAAGTATGCTACTATCAATACCTGTATGAGTACGTGTATACAGGTTCGACAAATATTTTCTGCAGGTCTTTAGCTATTTGAAGCAATCTTCTTAAGTTTTTTGTGTTATTTCGCTAAAGATATAAGACATAAGCATGACACATACAACGTTAATATTACAATTGACCACCCTCATTAAATGCTTTCCTAATGCATCTTCCTATGTCCTAATAAACCAAAGCTACTTGATTCTGTGAAGTTCTACAATTCAACTTGAAAATGGACCAAAAAATAAAAATGAATAGAAAACAAAAATGCATGAATAAGTACAAGTTCCAAAAAGATATCATTACAGCTAACATGTAGTAGTTAAAATGAGTTGTCTACGTTGCAAGGACTCAAATGGAGTGTCCAGTTGGACACAGTATTTTGAAGAGTCCGACACAAGTACTCCTTAATTTTGCTAATTTGTTTACACTAAAATGAAGTGACCGGCACGCACCTATACCTTTTCAAGTGTCGAGAGTCGGACGGGTATTTAGAGCGAAGTGAAGAGTTCATATAACATAGCGAGTCCTATGAAAGATTCTAGTTGGAACAAAAGTACATACATGTTTATTGAGTTTCAATTCGAAGTCCAACAGTCAAACAAAACAGCAAAGAAAATAAAAAAAATTAAAAACACACCACCTATTTACTCGGGCTTTATCTGATTTTGTGGTTGTGAGAAAAATTCCTTTGCATTGCGTGCCACCTCCGCCTCAGCTATTGCTTCCAACACTAGGTCTGATCCATTGATATCATCTGAAAGCACACAAATTAGCTATTTCAGTATTAAGTAAAACAAGACATATAAGCATTGCAGTGATATGTCTATAGACTATAATTCAAGAGTCAACCCATATGAAGATGTTACACTAGGTATATACGGTATTGATGAATGCCCAGTTTTAGGAAAACATTTCATCTCTCTTGAAATTTCCGAGAGGTCATTTACATAGACAAAACTGCAGCAGATGCACAATTTTTAATTGTGGAAGGATGTCTCATAAAGAAAGACATCACACATGACACATGATTGTTTAGAGATACTTGTTCAATTCACTGATCTGATAAGAGTCCCTGCCCAACTACCAGTACAACCAAAAACAAGAGGGCTAAGCTGTCTATGGAATCACTATTATTAAAACCAACATGTCAAGTATCAAACATATGATAACTTGACCAGAAGGTTTTTACCCCTGCGGTTTGGCAACAATCCAGCACTTTCTGCAGATACAGGAAGGACATTAAGAAGACCAGAGGCACCGGTTAGCTCATTGAAAGCTTCACTATTCATAGATCCAGATTCTGAAGCAGTGGATCCAGCTAATCTTTCATACAAAGTTGCTTGGCTGTGAATATTAGATGAACTTGAGGTTGTTGGTTTAGAATCCTACAAACAATTGACCCAAGCTTATAAAAAAATCGATAACAAAAGAAACAAGAGATATTCTAGTAGAGAGTTAATGTTAGATATCGTTGAACAAACATTTGGAGTAGTGGTTGTCAATGTGTTCACTTTATTAACTGTTTCTGGTTCCATGGTCCCTAGCGCCATAGAAAAAGGATAACTAAATCAGGTGCTCACACAAGAAATATATAGCGACAGAAAGATAATTATAAAGAAATTAGCTGAAGATGAAACCATTAGTTGCAGATGAGCGATCAAGACTGTCCACCAATCTCCTTGTCAATGGACCAGGATTCATGAAAGATACGGATCGAATTTCATGGCGTATGGCATCTAGTTGAGCCATTGTATCTTGTAGTTCTTTATGCACCTGGAATTAAAGAATAAAAAAATGAAGGTCACTATCCTACAAAATATCAAGACTTTAATATCAACTACTAGATGACGGACAACATGAATTAAAGCATATGCTAAATAGATATTTATCAATGTTACCATTAATGGATCTGGGAATTACGCACACATATATTACTATAAGTACATTGACTGAAGGATTATGGGACTCTGGTGAAATTTAATTTATTATTATTATTATTTTGTCTTATGGGGTAATCAAAAAAAACTGAGGGACCTCCTTGAAATTATGAATGACATATAATAGAACTTTTTAAACCTCAGGGGAGGTAACCACTACCCTTGGCCCCTCCCACCGTCTCCCCTTTTTTATGTTTATCACTATATTCAGAATTTAACATAGTAACTCTTTCACAATAATAGCCGATCAAAAAGTCGATACTAATGATGAAGAGTATTGTCAATATACAGATTGCGTCAAACGTATATTCAACACCATCCAACAGAGACATAATACTATAACTCAATTTAAAGTATGACTTGTAGGATGAAAACTAAAACTTAAATCAAGAGAGAGTGCATCATAGACAAAATATAATTCAACTCTCAATATTCCAATACAATAATTTATGATATGTGCATCCATGAGTAATACATAATGGTGTGTATGTGTTTATAAATACAGACAAATAGAGACCTGCTGGGCTTGAGATTGTTGCATGACATTTTCAAACTGGCCACGAGCTAATTGAACATAAGCAATGGCACGACCAGCTAACCTTCCTGCAGCTCTTGATATACGCGGGAAATCTTTAGGGCCTAATAGTTTTTCATTGGAGCAATCAAATAGCAAATTTTAAGTACTTGCCATCAAATTAAACATAATGTAAATAAATAGCTAGAAAATGTAAAAGTTCACCCACAAATTATGCAGAAACACATAAAACTAGGTCACTAGAATCAGACACCCAGAGTTAAATTTCATTTTAATTATAAGATTATAGGAATGACCATCAAATTGAAGCCTATTAAAGCTTAAATTAACTGACTTATACAAGCATCAACATATATAGAGATTAAGGGTACCGGTGAGAGCAGCAGCTGCTCCAATTAAGAGGAGGAGCTGCCCATAAGAAAGGCCAAGCATTCCTGCGCTATTCCTGTGGAGCAGATTCAAAAGTGACGAATCAGAAAAAACAAATAGCAAAGATTCATGAATCATGTAAAAAGAACATAAAATATAAATTATTCTGCAGAAGGATTCCCAATTTCTAGTTACAGGGAATTTTAATGTAGAGAGAAGAGATTGCACCTTCAATGGTTGGAAATCCTATGGTGATGGTGGTGATTAGATGGCGGTTCACGACGGAGCTTGATGGGAATGGTGAACCGTGGTGGCTACTAGAGAAATCTGAATGGAACAACTAGACCATCATTTTGTCACGAAATGCATTCTTGGCTTCACCAATTCTCTTTACAAGCTTAATTACTCGTGCAAAGAACGGTAAGAATATCAACGGTAATTTTGAAATATGATATATTTGAGCAATACATTATTTAGATGATTTGATAAGCTTCACCGCTGATGAGACTGATGAATGAGTCAAGAATGACGGGGCCTGCCACTGCCTGACATGGCAGCATAGGGCAGTGTGAGCTTACTTTATTTTGGTCTGTTGAGTCATTAGTGGACAACTTTTTTTTTAAATCTTTTGCTGGTGCCCTGTGGCAATGTGGTTGTGGGTGTGGGCTGATTGATTAGCTAATTATTTAAAACATAAGGTATGGGTTGCAGGCTTGCAGCCTAAAATCACAAGTTGTGGGCTTGTCCAATTTGATTTTTTTTAATATCTTGACATGTTGGGCTGGGCTGCTAAGATATTAAAAAAAAGACCAAGTGCGAACTTGCCAGGCCTAAGGCTCTAGACCAGGCCAGGCTCAGGCCGAACCAAGACCACAGGTCATTTTAGCCAGGCCGGGCCAGGTCGGCCTGTTGTGCACACAAAAGGCATCCGGTCTGGACTGGGCTGGGTCCGGCCTGAAGGAGGGGTAAGCTGTCTATGGATCACTATTATAAAAACCAACATGTCAAGCATCAAACATATGATAACTTGACCAGAAGGTTTTTACCCCTGCGGTTTGGCAACAATCCAGCACTTTCTGCAGATACAGGAAGGACAGTAAGAAGACCAGAGGCACCTTCATGCATGATGAGTGCAGATGACTTCCTAACGTTCCCTACTACTAGTTGTATACTTGTATCCAATAAGGAAACTGCTTACACCACCACAAACAAATATGCCTTGGTATTACAACCACCAGACTGATACAGCCCAAGGGTACCCATCTTTCTACATTATGGACTTTAAGCAATATACAAGCACTAACTCATTAATATATTTAGACAATCTTGTGTCCTCTGTATTCTAAACCTAATAATCTTTATATTACTACTACCTTGGCTTTTTATGTCGGTCTTTAGCAAGTGTACCACACAAATGCTGAAAAATACATTGAGGCTCATTACGATATCCATCAGTCTTAAAAAGCTCAAAAGCTTTTTTTGGTAAGACTTTAAAAAAAATATTACAAATAGCATAAGGTTTTAAATTACTCTTTCTAGAATTGAATCTTACAAGTTATGTTTATCTACATATATTTTATTCAAAACTACATTCAATGTAATGAAAGTGTAACCAAATTGTATCATGTCATTTAAAGTTAAAGAAAGATATGAAAGTAACTTAACATTTTTGGAAGGCATGCCTTCTATAATATATAGAGAATCAAATCTAACAAGTTATGTTTATCTACATATATTTTAATCAAAACAATTAACAATGTAATGAAAATGTAACCAAATTGTATCATGTCATTTAAAGTTCAAGAAATACATGAAAATAACTTAATATTTTCGGAAAGCATGCCTTCTACACAAATATAGAGAGACGACAATAGTTATTTACCATGTATAAGTATATACCAATAAATATCTATTAATAATTTATTTACTTATTATAATTAGCCCAATATTCAAATAGTAGTTCATTCAGCATTAGGCATGGCAACAGGGCGGGTATGACCCGGAGACCCCTCCCCATACCCGCCCAGCCAACATGTAGCTTACCTGATTACTACATTTTTTTCCAAAATTAAATTTTTTAAATATTTATATAGTACTTTGTACAAATATTATAAATTCAAAATCTAACCTGTAATATTTCTATTACTAGCAACATATAAATGTTATGAATTTATAATGAGAAAACCAAAATAAGTACATAATTGTATATATACACACAAAATACTAAATTTAAAAAATTATATATATATAATGGGGTGATTGCAACCCTAACCCTACAGGGTATAAAAAAATAAGGTCCTATGGTCGGGATCTGGAGGGGGGCGTCGGATTGGATTGAAATTGTCAGACCTATCCAGCATGTATCGTGTTTAAACGAGACTAAATCTGAGTTCAACCTCAGTTCACTTTCATATTGAACAAAGCTGAATCGAGCGACAATCCAAACAAACACCGAGCAGGTATGAACAGTATGATTCATTTCATTTGCAGACCTACTTAATCAACATATACATAAAGCAAGCAGATCTAATAGTACAAAAGGTTTAAAAAAATATATTTTTCTTATCCATGAACGAATAACAGATATTCATCTGAAACTAGAGAAATCCACCACTAGTAAAAAGAAATCATAGAGATGGAGAGGCTTACCTGAAGATTGAAGAACGCGAGGAATTGCGGAACCCTGGATCGAATTTCGTTCGAAAAGAGAATATACGAGGAGACTGTGTATCGTGAGTTTTGTAAAGGCGATGTTTTGGACTTCAACGGCTTGGATTATTAGGAATAAATGTATACCAAAATTTAAAAGGTTAAATTATGCCTGTGTGGCTGTGTCCTTCCAAATCCAAACCTCGTGTTACTCTAGCTTTTTAGTATTATATTTGCATAATAATGTAGGGTATTGGGAAAGAGTCCTCTAATGTAGGAGTGATCATTCGGTTATAACCGAACCGAATAAGCTATTCGGTTATAACCGAAAACCGAATTATTGATAATTTTACTATCCGAAATAATAACCGAAATTTGAAAATAACCGAATAACCGAATAACCGAATACCGAATTACCGAATTGTAATTTCGGGCATTCGGGTAATAACTGAACCAACATCAACATAAATTAACTGTTACAGTATCAAACATAAATTAACAAGCCCAAACACTTTTACAGTATCATGTCATTACAGTAACCCAAAGTTCTTTAAATTATATAACAGTCGAGTGCTGAATTATAATGGCAAAGTTATAATTCTACAAGCAGCATTAGCATCAGCATCAACAAGCTCCAGTCTAGATGAGGGTAAGTTTTACACGGTTTTGTAATGCAAGTGTCCAATTGAGGGATATCAAAAATATACATTAAAAATCATGGAACAATGCACCCTCCCAAGTATCTGTCCAAGGACACTAATTCAATCAATAAGGAATGACCAGGTTCAGGACACCCTAAATGGAACAACCCCCCTAACAAAAAAAAAGGTTCATGTAAAAAATTGAATTTTGTTAAAATCTCATGAAAACACTGGTATACAAGAAAGCACTGGTTCGACATAAGCTATCTAGTTTTGTGATCCACTAGCCTTTATCCACGGGAATTAATTACCCTCAGGCCTCACCTCAGCTCTTAGAAAAATATTGCCAATAAATGATTGACTAATTAAACTTAACCCCCAATTTCCCCAAGCTGAAAGTCTACTCTCGGTAAAATAAATTCACACACATGAAACATGCTATAAACAATATAAATATGTATAAGTGCAATTATAGACTCCACCTTGGTTGCACAATTGAACACTGGAAAAAACATATATTCCTACCTTACTTGCAACAAAAAACAACAAATAAAACCAACCGAAACAAAACAAAACAGAAATCTAAAACATATCCACAGATTACATATCCAAAAGCAACCCAATTTTTCAAAGTCAATCAAATACAAAATGAAACAGAGAAACCAAAACCCTAATTACAAACAAAATGGGGGAAACAACAATTAACTTTCAGACTTGATACCTAATCAATGAAATAAAGGGGTATCTGTGAGTATAATGAGCTGATGCACCAAAGGAGCTTGTGCCGATCTGCAGTAAGTTTAACATGAATTAATAGAAGGTAATATATTTCAAAGAATTGATTGAAGATGTCAGACTCAGATCAGACCGGATGAGAGATCGAGAGATCGAGAGATCGAGAGAAAAGAAAAGAAGAAGTTGCAGCAAAAGAAGAGAAAGATCAAAGAAGACAAGAAGAAATTAAGAAAAGGATGAGGACTCACCGACTTCCGATTCCGAGTACGAGTCTTCGAGATCTGGATTCTGGATTTGGGATGAGACTTGAGAGATTCAAATTGAGAGTTTGAGACTTCAGAATTGAGACGAGAGTTCGACAGTCTGGGGACTGGGGCTAGGGCTAGGGCTAGGGCTAGTATTGCCTAGTAATGCTTAATATGTTCGAAATAGACTTAATATATGGAATACTAAAATAAACTTAATATGTTCGGTTAATTGTCAAAATACGAAATAGAACCGAATAACCAAAAATAATATCCGTATAAATTAATCGAAAACCGTATATAATTTCGGATATAATTGTAATGTTAAAAATAACTGAATTATTAGAAAATTTCGGTTAAATTATTTCGGTTCAATAATTCGGTTATATCTATTTTTTGTTAAGTCCTACTCTAATGTACTTCATGCCAAATTATTATTACGACATATATTACTAAATAACATTATAAAATTGATCAAAAATGATATATATGTATATATATATATATTAGAGGTGGCAAACGGACGGGCGGGCGGGCGCGGGGCGGGCCGGGCCAAAACGGACCGGGCCAAAAAGGCCCGAATTTTCACGGGCCAAAAAAAATAAGCCCATAGCCCGCGGGCTCAAGGGCGGGGGCAGGCCGAAGGTGGTTTATGCCTATTTTTTGCATTTTTTTCAGCCCGCTAAGCCCGCGGGAGGGCCGGACCGGGTCGGGTCGGGCCTTGAACGGGCCGGGCCAAAAAGGCCCGATTTTTTGTGGGCCAAAAAAGTGCAGCCCAAAGCCCGCTTTTTGGCGGGCCGGCCCGGCCCGCTGGCTTTGGGCCCGTTTGCCAAGTCTATATATATATATATATATATATATATGTATATCAATAAATATTTGACGAAATTAGATTGCGACCAATGTTAAATGGAGTATGTGATAAGTTATAATAAATTAAAATGAATTTTCTTAATTCTTACTTGTGGACATATCGACTGAAATCTATATTAAATACATTGTTAAAATCTTACCGATTTTAATTATTCACGTAATAATTGACAGATACATAATAATATAAAAAATAAAATAAGAGTAAAGTTCAGATAATCACCTGGGGTTTGGGAGCTTTCCCACTTAACCACATGTAGTCAGTAAAGCTACATTTAAACTCCCAACTTTTTGAGTTGAAGTGAATAAATGTTTTTCGTCTTAACTCCGTTATTTGAGTTGGCTAAAGACTTAATTATCCTCCAATTTCTTTTTTATGGTTTAACTGGAATGAGAGATTTCACAAACAGAGCTGCTAGCTTCTCACTATGCCAAGCCACTGCTTGCCCTTTCTCTTCCTCGCTTAAATCAAATGAGACTTGCATAGTATTAGCAACATAGCCTCATAATCTAGCCTTTCTCAAAATAAGAAGATAATCATAAATGTTAACGCCAAGATCTTTCCTCATGTCCCAATCACGTAAGACGCGTCCGATATCATGCACATTTCAACAAGTCAACACCCAAAACTTGACGGCTTGACCATCGGGGGATAGCTCCGGCGTGAGAGTCAATACAAGCGATCACAAGGTTAACAATGGAGGAAAATATGTAGTGTTTTTAGAGAGATAATAGTTTGGTTAAGTGTTGTTACCTTTCAATTGTGTGATCCTTGCCCCATATACTCCAAGCCCAGTTTACCGTGCCACCCACTACCGTCTGACACAGCCCCTTATCTCTGATGACCTCAGCCGACTGCACGTAGCCCACCCACTACATTTGGCCACTGTTTTCTACCGCCGACCGACTATCATCCCATCCACATTAATGATTTGCAGATAAGACAGTCAACTGTCATATTCTTTCATCATTACCAGTCAAGACCCAAAAAGTAGATATTATTGGTCCAATGGGTCAGCCCAAATCATAGGCCCAATACACTTAAGACACAATAAGTGTAACACAAGAGATGGGCCCAACTGATCCGGTCCAACGTAAAAGATATCAAGGTCTAAGGGAGGAGCCCATTCGGTTTGGCCCAATAATGAAAGTATCATGTGTAAGACCCCAACTTTTTGAATAAAGATTAAATTTTCTCGAAATATATTTTTGAATATTATGGTGTGGATTTGATATAATGTTATAGTTGTGGGTAATATTTACAAATTTTGCAAAGTACGCAAGTTGTTATATAATATTCGATTGGTCGGGGAATATTAGTTTTAACAGGGAATATTCGTACAACGGCACAATTATTGGTGGACCCCCCACAACGGAATTATTGTCGAATTGAGGAAAACGACAAAAATACTTTATAAAAATAACGACGGAAGTTTTACCGTTAACTGTTGAACTGCCCGGTAGTAAAAGTACAGTAATACGCGTGGTTGCATAGTAGCACACGGTATTGATTATTGATGCTTACGTGAGAAGTCACTCAGTTATAATCAATTATTGCTACAGTAATTATTGCATCATATCTCTCATATTATTGATTCGATTATTGTCATAGTATCATCTGCATAATATGTTATTTTATTAAATCAATAATTGAGACGACAAAATTATTCATATTATTAAATTACAATATTTACAATGTCTAGAAGTTCTGTCAAGGAGAGATTTGGTCACCTAATTGCGCGCCAATAGGGAGAAATCCTTATTGGAAAGCCCCCTCTTTCTTGGGAACGACCTGGTTGATAAATATTGTGAGTTATAATATTAATGATGAATGTTATTAAAATTGAAGTTGTGTTCGAAGTTGAATTTGGAGACGCGGACGTGATATTTAAGTCCGAAACGATGAAATTAATAAAAATAGTCTATAAACACAAAATTTTTCAAAATTCACTATTTGGTCAAAAAGTCGATAGTTGACTTTTTTGGGAAAAGTCAAACTTCGAAATTTCAAAATTTATATTTTTGATAAAAATGGTTTCATTGTGTTGGAATTATTTGTGTTAGTGAAAATCGATAATTATTTCAATAATAATTGATGTCTGGAGGTTATATTGACCAATCGGGTATTTAACCGGATAAATGAGTAATTGATTGCTATTATTTCACATGATTATAACTATTTGTTCACATGTGTATACTATTGTTTCACATTCTTGTTACTATTAGGGGAGTTGGTGCAAAATTGATAATACTTGCATGACTAAGTTAAAAATGGAGGTATAGATGGAGGTACTATACTGTAATTCGTATTTTCACATGTCTAGAACTATTGATTCACATAATTTACTATTGAATCACATTATTTACTATTAGGGGAGGTGGTGCAAGTTTGATAATACTTCCATGACTAGATTAAAAATAAAGGAAAAGTTGGAGGTATTGTACTAAAATTTTTCGAGCCCCAAAACGTGCAATTATCGAAACTATATTTTTCTATAAATAGAAGCTCATTCTTCCTTCATTTCTCACCAATTCACAAAAGCTTTAGAGCGATTATTATAGAGAGAAATTATAGAAAGAAGAAGAGAAATCTGTTACCTCACTATTACAGTATCCAGTTTTTCTAAAGGTAGGGAGTATTATTTCTTTCTTATCTATAAAGAGAACTTCTGTTATTCCATTCTTTATCATTCTATTGGAACATCCTATCTGTGCGTTCTACGCCGGACCTGGTTCTGTCTTTATTATTCTGTTGGAATATCCTGTCTGTGCGTTTTACGCCGGACTTGGTTCCGTCTTTATTATTCTGTTGGAATATCCTGTCTGTGCGTTTTACGCCGGACCTGATTCTATCTTTATTATTCTGTTGGAATATCCTGTCTGTGCGTTCTACGTCGGACCTGATTCCGTCTTTATTATTCTGTTGGAATATCCTGTCTGTGCGTTTTACGTCGGACCTGATTCCGTTATTTATTATTCTGTTGGAATAACCTGCATGTGCGGTCTATCGCATGCCTGGTGATTTCTTTTGTTATTCTATTCTTTATTATACTCAGTTGGTTAAAGTTTTGACTTCTATACTCCATGAAATTAGTGGAATATCCTTGATATTTGCGCTTCATCTAGTATCTTTTCATGGAAATATTCTTCTGAGCATTCTTGAATTTTACTCTACAAAGCAGTATCATGTTGACAATTTGGACGTTATTAGTTTCTGGATAAAATAATTCTTGAACTTGTTTTATTGAATTCTTATATCATTGTCATCATCCTCATGTTTATATTTTGTTGAAAGTCATTTGTGGCCTATAGTGCATAGATGGACTTGGTATGATTATGACCAGGGATTATTCGGTGTAATCATGACCGTAATGTTACAAATGATGTGGTAAAAGTCCTCATTGGCCCGTAGTGCATTGATGGACAGTTGTTGACATGATCATGACCATTAATGAATACACAAATATTCTTGGCCCGTAGTGCATGGATAATTGTGGTCGTGATACTAAAGAATATCCTTGGCCGTAGTGCAGGGGTGATTCGATGATGTGGATTATTTATTAAGCTGAGTCCCAACGATAAAAGTGATGAAAAACCTTCTAAATCATAAAAGATAGTAAATTTTATTCTCTACTTGACTCTTTTAATGGATTGCTTATTCCGCTGCAGTTAAACTTGATGGTTGTTATATTATATCAGTTTAACACTGTTGAAGGCTAACGATAATATATTCTGCATTATCTTAGTCATAATATTTCCTACTGGGCTAGTTGAGCTCACCCTTTTCCTTTTATTGTTCTCTTCAGGAAATGAGAACGTAGTAGGGACTAGTCGAGGAACAGAGTAACGGACCAGATGATAGCATTAGTAGTCCTCACTATTCAGTGAAATAGTGAAAAATAAATGCAATAATATTGAATTTGAGTTTTTATGTTGTCTAGACGATAATATTTGTAATAAAACTCATAGCTTATGTTTTGTCGTACTTTACACGACAGTTGTATAATTAAGTTGTATTTGTATTTTGTACCATTTATTTGACGACTCAGAATAGGTGATGTATACCTATTTTGGGGGAGCCACATCATGGCCCAACATTGCCCCCTAGTCTTTTATTAAACAGGATGTTTAATGGAAGACTGTAAATAAAATAGGTTCATGATGAAATGAATTGTAATAAATCAAAAGGGGCCAAAAAAATCTCACCGAGGTCCAAAAGAGAAATACCAGTCACCAATAATTTAAATGAACCCAGAAGCCCAAACGAGAGAAACCCAACCCAATTAACGATTAGGACCAAAAACGGACGTTACCCCTTCCAATTCACCATTATATCATGCCATTAATGCGCCGTCCTCGATTCTGTAAAAATTTGAAATGACCGCCCAATATAAAAGGTACTTTTCCCCAATTTCAAGGGTTTTACCTACCATTTCGAATTTCAGAAGCCTCTTGTTCTCTTCTTCCTTTCGATTTCTCTCTCTACTCACAAACGACTAATAATTGCTTCTCAGAGTTTTGAAAACCCTATTCTCATCGTCGCCATTCCCCTCACCACTGTTCCTCATACACCTAGCCCCACTAAGGCTGCTTCGGGGTCAAACCCCAACCCATCTGATACCCCAAGTAAGAACACGCCAAAAAAGCCACTTCCAAACCCTTATGTGTTCTTTCAAAGTGAAGAACAGTTCACTCACGCCTACACTCCATCGACTTTGACTGAGAAGGACGTCCAAAATGCATACGAAAGGTACCAAATCCCGGCGACCCACCAAATACGACGTCCTACAGCCACCGAGAGGATGTACCAGTGCCCGGATGGCTGGACTGCCATGCCTCTGACACTTCTGGAAAAAGGAGTTCGATTCCCTCTACACGTCTTTCTGGTTACCTTCATGGGGTTCGTTGGCGTCGAATTCGCCCAACTGGTCCTGAACTCCTACATCAATATCTTGGCGTTCATCGCCTTCTGCCACGAAGTAGGCGTCGCCCCCACTCTCGATTTCTTCTTTTCTATATACACCATCACCAAGTCCAGAGAGAAGGGGTTCAAGGTTCTGGGCAAAATAGCTGCAAAACCTGGAGAGAACTTCAAGAGACGCTCTCTGATCAATACTCCTTCCAGTAACCGAGGATGGCATAATCAACGGCTCTTTGTCAAAGGGCCCGAAATTGCCTCTCTCCCAGACTGGACAACATTAGAGAAAGTATCTGCAGACTTCGGGGATATAGCCGATGAACGTGTTAAAGAGATGATCGAGCTCCTCGATAATTTCCCGAAGAAGGAATGGAGTCATGGTCTTCTCACTAAACAAGCCTGGTTGTACGACCACAAATGTAAGTCTTAAATTTATATTAATATATAACTGGCTGATCTTCATTGTTGTAAACGGATCTAACAGAATGTATTTCCTTGTTGCAGTATCTTTGATTAAGCCAACATCGATCGACCGAAGAGATTTGGAAAAATTCCTTTCAGGCAAACCTCCATCACCCACCACTGAAAACCCCTCAGGAAGAGGTTCCGGCTTCTGATGCGCAAGATGCCGAGGATCTTCTTGTAGAACCAGAAGTTGTAGAAGAAACCCTCCGACCTCGTAGGAAGAAGAGGGCTACTCGAAAACCAAGATCAATATCTCAAGAATCTCAACCAATTTCTACATCCAGCTTGATTGATATGCCCGCAAACGAACGGATGCAGGTTCTTCGCATCAAGAAAAGGCGAGTCAAGGTAACCCCTTTGTCTGCCGACGACCTTCGGGTCCCTCCTCCCGTGGAAATTATTGTCTCCGAAGAAGAATTTGAAGAACCTGGGACTTCAACTTCATATCGAAAAAGAAAACAGCCTTTGGACGATCAACCGCCACCTCCTCCAGGACCTACTCCTGTTCAACCTCCACCTCCTTCTGAGTCGCCTGCTCAATCCCCTATCCACAACGAATTTCGCATGCCTTCTCCACCACAAACATCCCCCACTGCCTTCCAGCGCGAAGCCATGTCCTCGCCCACTATATGGTCCGAGTTCAATAAAAACTTCCATTTCCAACTGTTCGACTCATTTGTCAGGGATACCGATGAGCACCGGTTTGGTAACAGCTCGATTAGGGATTTAATTGAAGAGGGCATGAGCTACCATGCTAAGGTAAGTTAGTTGTTTAATCTGGATATTTGAAATTACGTACGTCTCTTGATAATTAACTGATTGTCTGTGAACATCTACAAGCGAATGCCATCTTCAGGCATCTTCTTCCACGCTACAAAGAAGTCGAAGTCGAAGAAGATGCAGCCCGACGAGAAAATACAATTCTGAAGTCGGTTTTGACTAAGGAGAGAAGTGACCTCGGTACTACTGTCTACAACAATGAATGCCTCCAAAAAGAAATGAACAAACTAAAAGAGAAAATCGAGGCAGCTGAAGCTATTCACAGAGCAGCTGAGGTTAATCACGGAGCTACCACCGACCTAAATATAGATTTGATGCAGAGGAATGACATCCTTATTCAAAGAATGATACACTTGTGAAGACCAACAAAAGCTTGGCATTGCAAGTAAATGAACTTGAAATAAAGGAGTCTCGAATTCAGAAGGAACGTGCAAAGGATCAGACGAAGTTCGAAGAGGAGCTTCGGGAGCTTCACGCCTTGAGAGATCTAGGTCCTCCTCTGACCGAAGATCTTCGCAAACAAATTCAAGAAGAGTACCAGAAATCAACCGAGCTGAATGAGAAGATCGTTCAGATGTTCTCTGATGGTTATTATGAATGTCAAAGCAAGGATAAGGCAAAACTTGTCGCGATTAAGGTTGATTCAGCCATAATCGATTCTTCTAAATACGAAGCTGATGCCTAAAGACGAGTCTCCTCTTCCTTAGTTCATAGGGCTTTTGTAAAAGTTTTTTATCTTTTTTATAATCAGTATTATGTTAATAAAATATCGATCTCTTTCCTTATTACGCCTTTGTTATTAATTTCTGTCAATGGTTCAATATCAACTTAAGAAATATACGAACTCTTAACTTAAACTGTTAATAAATAACTAAACAAGTCATATAACAGATAAGATTAAGTTAAGTAATGAAGCAATCCGAACTCAACACTTAGACAAATTTAGGTAATAAAGTAAAAGAATACTTATTCGTCACCGAAGTGTGAGGTAGACCTGCTTCATAGGGAATTTGTTTACCACGAAGGGCCTAACAAACCCAAAGGATTCCATCGACCAGATAGGCTACCATCGAATGGTTAACGAGTCCACTCGAACCTCCTTACACCGATGACGTTTGCCTACCACGAAGGGCCTGACAAACTCATAAGGACCACCTGTCAATAAGGCTACCATCGAATGGTCAGCGAGTCCACCTGAACCTCCTCACACCGATGATATTTGCCTACCACGAAGGGTCTGATAAATTCATAAGGACCACCTGCCAATAAGGCTACCATCGAATGGTCAGTGAGTCCACCCGAACCTCTTTACACCGATGACGTTTGCCTACCACGAAGGGCCTGACAAACTCATAAGGACCACCTTCCAATAAGGCTACCATCGAATGGTCAGCGAGTTCACCCGAACCTCCTTACACCGATGACATTTCCCTACCACGAAGGGCCTGACAAATTCATAAGGACAACATGCCAATAAGGCTACCATCGAATGGTCTGTGAGTCCACCCGAACCTCCTTACACCGATGAAGTGAACAACAACGAACATAAGACTTGTTGAGAAAAAAGGATCTTTTATTGATGATGACTCAAACATTTACAGACTTCCGGTATACTGACACTGTATCTACTGAAAGTATTTTTGAAGCCTACCAGCATGCCAAGTATTCTTGATTTTTGATCCGTCTAATGCCCTCAACCGATAAGTCCCTAATTTTGGCACTTCAACAAATTCATAAGGTCCTTCCCAGTTCGGCATCAGCTTTCCCAAGTTCTGAGGCGTAGATGCTTCAACTTCTCTGAGAACAAAATCTCCTACTTCAAATCTGCGAAGATTTACCCCCTTATTGTAATGCTTAGCCACTCTTCGTTGATAGGCCGCCAATCTGATCAAAGTTGTTTCTCTGACTTTTTCGAATAAATCTAAATTGACCTCTAGGCCTTCTTCGTTATATGTAACGCCCCCAAAATCGGGAGCATTTCCCTTCCCGATCTTGTGCGTTAATACTATCTTGTTATAGCTTTAAAACATTATTTAATGTTAAAATAGCTAAAAATGCGGAATAATTTTTTTTTTCTTTCCATTCATTCATTCCCTGAATCGCAACCTTTACGATTCTTCTTTATACTGAAATCATATCTATTATATGATTTATTTAACCAGAGTTATATACATATATTTATACAACTCAATCCTCAACACGTACTCTTTCTTATATAGTAATGTTACTATATCACTTTATTTTTATAAAATATTCATTACAATTCATCTAGAGCAAATATTCTTCGTAGAATATTTTAAACTATACTTAACTGCCAGTTATAAATAACAAAACCATCAATCATAGCTTTATACAATTTCTAATTTAAGAAAATGTATTCATTTCGTCTGTTGTTCAATCGTCATCATCCGTATAGCAAGTAATATTGAATAACATCATTAACCTGCAAAAAGTTTGTGTTTGCAAGATTGAGCTCGACAGCCCAGCAAATTTAACAGTCTATCATGTTTCACATAACACACAAATCAATATGCACCATATTTCTTTTACTATGCATATCCTACATGCATCAATAATTTCTTGCAATGCATACATTCATGCATTATACATTTCTAACTTATTAAGTTACAACATACAACGTGTGCTATCACATCACATATAAATTGAGTTCTATAACCCAATTAACTTAGTCATATTTTGACTTTAACAATTCATAAAGCATGATATATAACTCACCACATAATCACAATTAATCCACAAACATAATAGAACTGAAAAACTTGCCTTAATTGAGGATTACCGCTATAGTTTACTTTAACTTCTTCTCACGAATCCTACACAATTGTGTTCACATACATGCATATTAGATAACCAATTATGTCACATGACCTGTGCATATTAAATAATCATATAAGTCATGATCAATAGTTACCTTAACCTATAATCTTTTATTCTTGTCTTATAACCATTCTCGGTTTCTTTAGAAACTTTATTTATTTAAACCTTTTTATACATAATAAGGTTCTCTCATGACTTTAGTGTATAAATACTTTACATCTCGAAACATAAACCACTTATATTCTATTTTAAGAATATTCCTCTTTTATAGTAAATTTGGAACCATATAGTTTATGAATAGTTTTTTTTTACTGCACAAACATGGCTTACTACATCATTTCTTTAATTTCGGTAATTTTCATACCTTTCCGATAGTTCGTGTTAAATCACGTTATCACCACGTACGCGAATGCTTCGCTTTATTTGTAATCGCATTTATTCCCGCGAATAACTTACATTGCGCTTGTACTTTAAATTCATACGTATAACATTATGTAATTTTGTGTTCAAAATCTCCGTTTCGAACTCTAGACACCTTCGTTTTAACACTTTTATGTCCAATATAATTTTAAACGGTTTCGTGCATTTCATTTAGCTTTATACCCATTTTGCATATTATTTCTCGGCTTACGTTTGCGTAAACATGTAAACTTATGTTTCCATTACATGTTTATTGTTTTCCTTACGCTCAAAAAGAGTTTTCATGACATAAAGTTGTTATATTACATTTTTACTTCAATTCCGGTGTCTGGCTACATGCCAAATCATTAACACCAACCAAGAATCGCATCGTGGAATCAACTAGCCAAACAACACAACGTTGCTAGCAGCTGGGCCTCGCGTGGCCCTGCGTGGCTTAGCCGGGCTCGGCGTTACTTGATCAGTCCCCTTGTTTTGACACTCGTTTTGTGATGTTATATCTTTTAAACCACTCGTTCATATGCTTTGAATTTTGGATATGTTTTAGGTAGTATATCCATCTAATTATAAAAATTATAATCCAAGCATTACAAGCAACCTAGACTGTCAAAACAACGAGCCAAAAATCAGTTGGGTGAACTACCCAACACAACGCCGCACGGCGTGCGCTTTGCTGGGCCTCGCGTGCCCAGCTGGGTTGCTGCCCTCCATAACGAAATGCTTAGTTTGCGCATTTTTAACTTTTCGCTCGTAGTTCGGATTGCAACCAATTTTTGATATATTGAAAACACCCTAGTAGACTATATTTAGAAAATATAAGCCACCCATTTCAGAAACTTTAAACAGTCCAAACAAAGCTCCAAAAATGCTCTGTCATAACAGTTTTTAATTGTTTTCCAGCTTGACCATGTTGCACTAAAACAGTCATAACTTCTTCGTTTCAAAACATTTTTGAGCGATTCTTGAACCCACGCGAAGCTAACTTCCGGGACTACAACTTTTATTCTTTGACCATTTTCAAATTCTAACCACAGAATTCCAGAAAATTCGTCCAAGGGCTGTTTCGAATCTGTTTTCCAGAATTTTGGCAGATTCGACACGACTACTTTGAACTGTCATAACTCCTTGCTCCGAAGTCGGAATCAGTCCGTTCCGGAGTCTATGGAAAGCTTATTCAGTGTACTACACATCCCCAAAAGCTCATAATTTTCTGGAAAGTCTAGCTTGCCCCGAATTTTTCCTTAGGGTCAGCAGTCCACAATTTTTCGGTTTCTAATATGTTTTATTAAAATTCTTCACTATAATTTCTTTTTAGCTCCTTTTTGATTCATTCCAATTGGATTATTTCCATAACTCATAGGAGCACAACCCACCATTACAAAACTAAAATTTTCAGTTCTATACCCTCATAAATTTTGGCTCAAGAACAGCCCCCAAAAACATTTTTAATTAGTTCGTTTTACATGTTTTACTAGGAAATCCGTTATGATTTCGTTACAAAGGATGTTTCACTCGATCCAATTGAGTTGTGTTCATAACTCATAAGAGTACCACACATCATTCCGGAACTTAATTTTTCAGTTTCAGTGCACAACACAAATTGGTCCAAAACAGTCACTAGTTGTCCAATTCACATAACCTTGTTTCTAAACCATTTCTAATTCAGTTAAGCCACTTGGGACGCATCATATTTTATAAACATAAACTACCTTGCTCACAGTAACAAGAAGTTTTCAGTTTTAAAGCTTTGCAACCTCTAAGAGGAATTTCATCAAACACATCATGTGCGATAGTTTTAAAGTCGGAACTCACTCATAGGCATTTAAGGAGGGTTAAACCCATTTTTTTCCTTATCTCTCCAAGTGCCCTGCACAAAGCCTCCTTAACAGATCCCAACAATTCCACTCAATTACACAATAAGTATAGCAATTCAACCATAGATTAACTAATTCGCTATGAACATAACAAAAGTTCATTGTTACCTTATAGCCTCTTGAATAGCTTACAATAGACAGTTATATCGTCTCCTTGTTGTTTTCAATTCTTCCCATCTCAAGTTTATGGCTTCATCATCTTCATGAATTTAATGGTTGCAACCGAACTCAAGAGAGCTTGAAGACTTGGAAATATAATTGCTTAGTAATAGATAGAGAAGAAAATTTGGAACGGATAGAAGGGCCAGGGAAGTTTTTTTTTCTTTTCTCGCGAATAGAAGGGATCGGGGGATGGAGAAGGAACAGAGGAGTAATAGTAACTTTCCTCTTTGATCATACAAGAGTTTTACAGCTCATGCTTTGTTTGTTGCTTAGTGTTCCGTTTTACTGCTTCACAAATAAACACCTCATGCTGAGCTTTGTGTTATTATTTCTAATATATTGACAGCTCCAGCTTAACCCAAAATAACTCAGCTCCTAATCTCAACTTCACACACATTATATATGTAACTTATATATACATATATATTCCCGTATATAGGTAATACATATCTAATACTCCCTCCGTCCCAAATTAATTGCTCAGTTTTGACTTTTTAAAGTCAAATTGACCATTTTTAAAACTAATCTTTTTACTATTTTTGCTAAAATATAGATGAAGAGATTATAACCAAAAGAAAGTATATACAATTTATTACTAATCCTAATTTTTATAATTTTAGAAATATATTTATATATGCTTAATTATTAATTCTAAAAATAGTCAATTTGACTAAAAAAAGTCAAAACTGAGCAGTTAATTTGGGACGGAGGGAGTATTATATTACAATAAGTTCAGCATACCCATATACATTTATTTATATTTCCTTCAGTACATATCACATTCCAAATTATGTATATTAAATATACACAATATTCTTCAAATATTCCATAAAATATCCATAGAATATCCATAAATTCTTTTCATAAAAATGGAAACTATTTATTAAATAAAAATAATTTATTTAATAAATAAACCTGTTATAATTTATTTCCATAAATTATTTTAATTTACCAAAATTTATATCCTTCCCCTTAGAAATTACTTTAACAATTTAATAACATGTGGTAAATATATTTAAATATATACACCACAACACATACATACCCACATATTACACCGCATATAATTAATAAGTGCAGTATAATATAACACGTAATAAAATAAGAAATTTATTTTATTAAATTCTTATTTTATTTATCTAAAAATTTTGGGTCGCTACATTATAAATCTCTATGAATTGACTGACCCGAAGACTTGGAGATCCATTTTCAACTGGGACTAAGGCATCAGTACCATAAGCTAGTCTAAAAGGTGAATCCCCTGTTGTAGTCCTCGGTGTAGTCCGATAAGCCCATAATACACTGAGCAACTCCTCTGGCCATCTTCCCTTATCTTCTCTAGTCTACGCTTGATCCCATTCAGCAGCGTTCTTTTGGTCACTTTGACTTGCTCGTTCGACTGAGGATGAGCTACTGAAGTCTTTCTGTGCTGAACTCCCAATTCCTTCAAAAATGCTTAAAATTTCGATCCCACAAACTGACGTCCATTGTCCGATATCACCACCTTAGGAATTCCGAAATGAAACACTACTGACTCCTTCATGAACTTTAAACATTCATGTTCCGTTATCAACCTAAGTGGCTTCGCTTCAACCCATTTGGTCATATAATCAATGGTGACTATAACAAAACTGACCTGAACTTTAGCTTTCGGCAATGGACCTAGTATATCAACCCCCCAGACAGCAAAGGGTATAGGAGATAAGATCGAGTATAGCTCTTCTGGTGGCTGATGTGGGATTGGACTGTTGAGTTGACACTTCTCGCACTTCTTGACATACTTCGTTGCTTCCTTGAAGATGGTAGGCCAGTAGTATCCCTGACGAAGTACTTTGTAGGCTAATGACTTAGCAGATATATGGTCGCCATAGATGCCTTCGTGAACTTTCTGAAGGGCATAATCAGCTTCGGACGGAGTTAAACATTTCAGCAATGGAGACGAAAAGGCCCTTCGAAAAAGATCCCCATCTATCAGAACGAAGTTAGCACTCTTGTATTTGATTTTCTTGGCCAGCATCTGATCTGAAGGTAAGACGCCATCTGCCAGATACTCCGGATATGGAGTTAACTAGTAGTTGGAACGATCAATGCACATTACCGATTCATGTTGAACACTAGGATGTTGCAAAATTTCTAAGTAAACTGACCCATCAAAAATATTAGCATCCGTAGTGGCCAGCTTTGAGAGTGTATCGACAATGGAATTATTATTACGCTCGACTCCTTGAAACTCGTACGACTGGAAATACTAAAGTGGATCTTTCAATTCTGCCAAGTACTTGATCATTCTCTAACCTCGAGCTTCGTATTCCCCTGAGACTTGCTTGACGACAAATTGAGAATCACTGAAGATAACTATCCTCTGCACTTCGAGACTCTTAGCCAGTCCTAACCCTGTTAGCACTGCCTCATACTCTGCTTCGTTGTTCGTTCCTCTGAACTCGAATCTGATGGCCTGTTGCACTTTGAATCCCTCCGGACTAGTCAAAATAATCCTTGCTCCACTGATGTCCGAAGTAGAAGACCCATCTGCATACAGCGTCCACGAGCTCTGCTTCTGCTAAAGAACTGCAACCACTCTATCAGACCCCTCAGCTTCTGCCACAGCTTCATCCACTTCAGAAAATGAACACTCTACCATAAAATCAGCCAAAGCCTGCCCCTTAATAGTTGTTCGGGGATGATATTCAATGAAAAATTGGGACAACTCTATCATCCGTGCAGCTAATCTCCCCGAAACTTCAGGTTTGCCCATAATTTTCTTCAAAGGCTGATCTGTGTATACCACTAACAACCTACCCTGGAAATATTGCCTAAGCTTTTGGCTAGCTATCATCAAAGTAAAGGAAATTTTTTTAATGTATGGGTACCTTGTTTCAGCATTCCTAAGGACATGGCTTACGTAGTAAACTAGGTGCTTCTTACCCCCTACTTCACGCAGCAAAACTGTTCCTACTGCCAACGAACTAGCTGTTAAGTACAAATACAGAGGCTCAGTAGGAGCAGGCTTCACCAACAAAGGCACCGAAGACAAATAGGTCTTTATATTCTGGAAGGCGTCTTCACATTCCGAAGTCCACTAGAACGTTTTTGCATTCTTTGGCCCTTTCAATGTATCAAAAAAGGGCAAACACCTTTCTGCCGACTTGGACATAAATCTCCTCAAAGCTGCAATCCTTCCAGTCAGACATTGGACATCTTTAAATGACTAAGGAGTCTTCATATACAAGATTGTCTGAATCTTTTCTGGGTTGGCTTCAATTCCTCTCTGACTGACAAGATAATCCAAAAACTTGTCAGCTCCCAATCCGAAGGTGCACTTAGTAGGATTCAGCCTCAAGTTGTGATAACGAACTATCTGAAAGCATTCTTCTAAACTATCCAAGTGTTTTTGCACCAGCATGCTCTTGACAATCATGTCATCGACGTACACCTCCATGTTCCTGTCCAATTGATGTCTGAAGACAAAGTTCATCATCCTCTGGTATGTGGCCCCGACATTGATTAGGCCAAATGTCATCTTCTTGTAGGCATATACCGAACGATGCGTAATGAACGCCGTCTTCGGTATATCCTCTTTGCACATGGAAATTTGATGGTACCCAGAGAATGCATCCATGAAGCTAAGTAAAGCATACCCCGAAGTCGCATTGATGAGTTAGTCGATGTGGGGTAGTGGGTAGAAATTCTTAGGACAAGCTTTGTTCAGATCTGTATAGTCTATGCAGACTCGCCATTTCCCATTCTTCTTCTGGACCAGCACCACATTCGTCATCCACTGCGGGTAGTCGATCTCAAAGATGAAGTCCGCAGCCAGCAGTTTTGTAATCTCTTCATCGATGATCCGTTGGCGCTCCGGTGCTAAAATCCTCCTCTTCTGTCGAACCGGCTTCTTTGACGGATCCACTTCCAACCAATGCTCAGCAATCTTCCTGCTCACCCCTGGCATATCTTGAGGTTCCCATGCAAAGATATCAGCATAGAAGCGTAGGAGCTCCATAAGGTTCGTCCGGAGAGGTTCTGGCAGACCCGAACCTATCTTTATTATCTTGTCTTTCTTGCCAGTAATAAGGTCGATCTCTTCTGTTTCCCCAGCTGGCATGACTAATGGTTCTGAACTGCTCTCGGTGAAGGCCTCGATCTCTATTGCCATGGTCTATTTTTGCTTCGACACCCCTACTCCCGAAGTTATTACAGCATTTCTATAACATCGTCTGGCCAAATCTAAATCCCCTTTTACCTCTCCAACTCCATGAGCCGTAGGAAATTTAATTTTGAAATGAGGGATAGAGGTCACAACTTGTAAAGTAGTCAAAGTAGGCCTTCCCAGAATGACATTATAGGCAGAATCTACATACACAACATAAAATTTGCAAGTTATTTCTACCTGTTGGGGGCCGTTCCGAAGATGACCAGCAGCTCAATAGTTCCAGCCACCTTGACTGGGTCGTTGCTGAAATCGTACAAAGGAGCCTCCTGCCCGATCTCCATCTTCTGTCCATCCAGATGGATCCTCTGATAAGCGTGGGCATACAGAATATCCACAGAAGACCCGTTATCGATCATCATTCTCTTCATATCCACCGAACCCACTTGTGCCATCACCACCAGAGATCCCTCATGTGGTTCGATGGTGTCCAAAGGGTAATCTTCATCTGTAAAGGAGATTACCGTACCTGGATATGGTCTTTTAGTCTTCGGGAGGGTACCCGCCACTGACATGACCGAATCTAGATAACTTCGGCGCTTCTTTCCAATAAGTTTGCCAGAAGTTCCCCTAGTGATGACATCTACTACATGCCTCGCAGGCTATCCAGGAGCTGTCAATGCAGGCTGAGTTGGTTATGCAACTTGAACAAGTTCTCTGTCTCTTTGCTGGGCTTGTTGATTCGTTCTTGCAGCAACATATTGAACCAGGGCTCCGCCTTGAACCTTCCTCTCGATGAAGTCCTTCAGACTGGTACAGTCATTTGTATCGTGACCCGAAGCCTGATGATAGTCACAATATTTACGAGAATTACCTGCTTCGGGCTTAAGGTTGTCTCGAGGTGGTTCATAGATAGGTTGATTCTTGATTTGATCCAAGATGACAGCCCTATCAGTATTGAGTTGAGTGTACATCCTATTCACTTTCTGGGTCGGAGCAGACGAACGACCTCTTCCCTGTCGCCAGTTATTGTTATACTTCTTCGACCCTCCATCGTAGCGGTCGTTGTTTCCTTTGTTTTTCTTCTGGCCTCCATCAGTTCTGTCTCGATCTGTCTCCTTGAGCCGGTCCGAAGAAAGACGCTTAAGGCTATTCATGACCTCTTCTACTACGATGTAGCCCTCTGCCTTATCGAAGGCTTCAGTAAGACTCTTCGGGTGGTAAAACATCAACTTCTTCACCAATTTCTCTGATTTCACCAGGTCCAAACCGTTCTGGAACAGTCCAACGACTTGAAGATCATTAGGTCGGTCACTTGCACTACTGCTTCCCGGAATCGTTTCACATAATGACCCAAGGACTCATTCAAATACAGTCGAACCTGAGCCAATGAGCCGGTTGGTTTTCCCCTCCTCTTGTTGCTCCCAAAACGAGCATGGAACTTAATGCACAAATCAGCCCATGATGAGATCGAATTTGAAGGCAACGTCCCCATCCACTATCTGGTGTATTTTCGGAGCGTTGTCACAAAGGTATGACACTTAGAAGAATCGCTCAAATCATAATAATCCATCAGTCGGTCGAACGCCTAACTGTGGTCATAAGGATCCCCAGATCCATCATAGCTTTCCATGTTGGGCAACTTCTTGGTGGGGTCAGCTTTCTCTTTAAGAATCTCCGCGAAAAAAGGAGATGCCTTCTTTCCTGAAGTATCCTTTATTTGTTGGACTTCGGCAAGCTGCTTCCGAAGTTCCTTCAGTTCTTTAACTAGATATTTCACTCCTTCTGGCTGAGATGATTCTTCTTTTTCCAGTGACTCTCCCTTCTTCTGAGTAGACTGACCTTTAACAATAGAACCCCCAACATTCAAGGGACTTTTCTGATGACGAACGTCCACAGGGCGGTGTACCCTCAGTGGACTCTCTGGTGTACGACCCCTGGAACTGCTTCGTCGCAGAGCTCTATCACTGTGGCGAGAATACTTAAGGCGGGGTGCCTTCTTTGTATTCTCAAGCGTATACTCTCTGGATCTGCCCCTTTGTCTGCTTCGACCCTGCTCCTTAGAACTGACAGGGTGATGTGCCCTCTTCGACCTTTGAGTAGTATGGCTTCTGGATCTCCTTCATTCCTTAGGTTGGCCTCGAGATTCACTACCTGAGTGGGCAGGTTCCTTTCTCTTCCTATGCACGAGCTCTTCGGACTGAACATAGCTAGATGTTGCGTCTTTCAACTCCGCCATCTGAAGCATCTGTTCGGCTATGTCCTGTCTTTGTTTCAGAAGTACCTCCATGGCCTTGTCTGCTTCGTCTGCCATCTTGGCCTACTTGGAGGCTTTATCATCTCGATCATCTCGGTGTCGGGTTCTAGGCGGTGTGCCTTCTACCCGTTTTCGACTATGATCCGGTCCTTTTTTGGTAGTGAAAACTAATCTTCTCTTAACATTGCCAACGACCTTCGGATGAGATCCTTCGGATAGACGTTTGGAAGCCGTGCTGGTATGAACACTGTTAACAGGACCCAACCGGTCCTTGGCAGACACTCGTGGTGTAGTTGAACTAACGACCATCGGCTGTCCTTCGGGTGTAGGTGTTCTATTATAAAACCCCAACTTTTTGAATAAAGATGAATTTTCTATAAATATTATTTTTGAATATTATGGAGTGAAATTGATATAATAGTTATGGGTAATATTTATAAATTTTGCAAAGTACGCAAGTTGTTATATAATATTCGATTGGTCGGGGAATATTCGTTTTAACAAGGAATATTAGTACAACGGCACAATCATTGGTGGACCCCACAACGGAATTATTGTCGGATTGAGAAAACGACAAAAATACTTTATGAAAATAACAACGGAAGTTTTACCGTTAACTGTTGAAACACCCGGTGTTAAAATTACAGTAATACGAGTGGTTGCATAGTAGCACACGGTATTGATTATTGATGCTTACGTGATAAGTCACTCAGTTTTGTTGGTATTATTAATGTAATAATACAGAAAATCTTTTTATATAAAAAAGAATACTTTTATAAAGTTATTCTATAAATAGAATATATTATATTCTATTATGCATAGTGTTGCATAGTGTCTGCATAGTGTTTTGCATAGTAAAATCTTTTTATATAAAACAGAATACTTTTATAAAGCTATCTATTTTATTAGACAATAATTAGAATATATTATATTTTATTATGCATAATGTTTGTATAGTGCCTGCATAGTGTTTGCATAGTAAAATCTTTTATAAAGTTATTCGTTTTATTAGATTATAAATAGAATATATTATATTTTATTGAAAAGATTTTGCTTTAAATATGGACCGTCAGACTAAAGTAAATCAATCTGGACTGTTCATGAGTTAGTTACTATGCATTCTATTTTCTATAAATAGAAGCTCATTCCTTCATTATTTTCTTACGAATTCACTGAAACTCTAGAGAGAGAAAATTATAGAGAGAAAGAAGAAAAGATTTCTGCTACTTAACTACTCTTATATTCAGTTCTTTTACGGTAAGTGGTGTTATTCTTTCTTATTCATGAAGAGAACTGTTGTTATTCTATTGCTTATTATTCTGTTGGAATAACCTGTATACGCGGTCTACCCTATACTTGGTGACATTCTTCTATTATTCCGTCTTTACTATTCTGTTGGAATATCATGTCTGTGTGTTTTACGCCGGACCTGATTCCGTCTTTATTATTATTCTATTGGAATATCCTGTCTGTGCGTTTTACGCCGGACCTGGTTCCATCTTTATTATTATTCTATTGGAATATCTTGTCTGTGCGTTTTACACCGGACCTGATTCCGTCCTTATTAGTATTTGTTGGAATAACCTGTCTATGCGAAGTACCACATGCATGGTGATTTCTGTTGTTATTCCATTCTTTATTATTCTGTTGGAACATCTTGTCGGTGCGAATTTCGCCTGACCTGGTTCCGCTATTTAGTATTCTGTTGGAATAACCTGTCTATGCGAAGTACTGCATGCATGGTGATTTCTTTTGTTATTCCATTCTTTATTATACTCAGTTAGTTAAAGTTTTGACTTCTATACTCCATGAAATTAGTAGAATATCCTTGATATTTGCGCTTCATCCAGTATCTTTTCATGGAAATATTCTTCTGATCATTCTTGAATTTTACTCTACAAAGTAGTATCATGTTGACAATTTGGACATTAGTAGTTCTTGTACAAATTAATTCTTGAACTTGTTTTATTGAATTCTTATATCATTGTCATCACCCTCATGTTTATATTATGTTGAAAGTCATCTGTGGCCTGTAGTGCATAGATGGACTTGGTATGATTATGACCAGAGATTATTCGGTGTAATCATGACCGTAATGTTACAAATGATATGGTAAAAGTTCTCATTGGCCCGTAGTGCATTGATGGACAGTTGTTGGCATTATCATGACCATTAATGAATATACAAATATTCTTGGCCCGTAGTGCATGGATAATTGTGGTCGTGATACTAAAGAATATCCTTGGCCGTAGTGCAGGGGTGATTTGATGATGTGGATTATTTATTAAGCTGAGTCCCAGTGATAACAGTGATGAAAAACCTTTTTAATCATAAAAGATAGTAGATTTTATTTTCTACTTGACTCTTTTAATGGATTGCTTGTTCCGCTGCAGTTAAACTTGATGTCTATTATATTTTATCAGTTTAACATTGTTGGAGACTAATGATAATTTATTCTGCATTATCTTAGTCATAATATTTCTTACTGGGCTAGTTGAGCTCACCCTTTCTTTCATTGTTCTCTTCATGAAATGAGAATATAGCTGGGACGAGTCGGGGAACGGAGTGATGGTCCAGAGGATAACATTAGTAGTCCCCACTATTCTGTGAAATAGTGTGATAATAATTGTAATGAGGACTCCTTTTGAGTTTGTATAATCTCTAGTAGATAATATTTGTATTCAAACTCACAGTTTATGTTTTTTCGTATTGTACACGACAGTTGTATTAGTAAGTTGTACTTGAATTCTGTACCATGTATTTGGTGACCCAAGATGGGTGATGTATACCTAATTTTGGGGGCGTCACATCTACTCTTCCCCATGGATTCTGACATAGAACAACTAAAATTTGTGATTGAAAATATTCAAGGAAACTAGAAAACAACCCTCCTTCTAGCGCCAATGTTAACGCCAAGATCTTTCCTCACGTCCTAATCACGTAAGACGCATCCGATATCCTGCACAGTTCAACAAGTCAACACCCAAAGCTTAACGGCTTGACCGTCGGGGGATAGCTCCAGCGTGAGAGTCATTACAGGCGATCAGAAGATTAACAATGGAGGAAAATATCTAGTGTTTTTAGAGAGATAATAGTTTGGTTAAGTGTTGTTAACTTTCAATTGTGTGATCCTTGCCACATATACTCCAAGCCCGGTTTACCGTGCCACCCACTACCGTCTGACACAACCCCTTATCTCTGATGACCTCAGCCGACTGTACGCTGCCCACCCACTACCTCTGGCCACTGTTTTCTACCGCCGGCCGACTATCATCACATTCACATTAATGATTTATAGATAAGATAATCAACTGTCATATTCTTTCATCATTACTGGTCAAGACCCAAAAAGTAGATATTATTGGTCCAATGGGTCAGCCCAAATCATAGGCCCAATACACTTAAGACACAATAAGTGTAACACAAGAGATGAGCACAACTGATCCGGTCCAACATAAAATATATCAAGGTCTAAGGGAGGAGCCCATTCGGTCTGGCCCAATAATGAAAGTATCATTGCCCAACAATAACCATATTTTCTTTCATTCTTCTCATGAACAGACCCTTTCGCATAAAAAACTGAAAGCAATCAAATTTTTCTTGCATTATACACACAAATCAAAACTCTTTCAATAGTAGCTAGTAAATGTGGTTCAATCTAGTCCAAAACTTAATTCTCAGGCTAGTTAGTTCACAACAGCCAAATGCTATAAAAGAAACAACTTATTCCTACGGGTGGGACTTGTTCAAATTCTGAAGTATAAAAAGTAATGCATCTAATATCCTGCTTATAACAAAACTAAGATTAGTACAACCACATTTTGTAAAATGAAAGAAATGCTATAATCAAAATTATTTCTAAGACTAATAATGTCAGAATGGTTTCTTTGAGGAAGCTGCCATTGATTTTAATATCCTGAAGCAAAGATGTACCACACACGAACAGAAACAAAAACAGGGACTAAATTGAGAACTCGGTAAAAACAATAGGATTAGAAACCTTTTAGTCTGCCAGCAAGCTACACAAGCTTCTTATCCGTGATAATTTCTCGTTTATCGCCTGATTTTCGTGCACATCTTCTTTGGGTGGATTTGAAATTGGGGAAGAACCCTAGAAAATTGGGAATCCTACTACGGTTTAGGGATAGATTGAGAAGAAAAAGAAGGGATGATGATGGGATGAAACAATTTGGATTTCATGAATGATGAAGAAGAGAAATTGGGAGACCCAAGTGTATGGCCTCCGTATATCACGAATTGGGTCTCCCAATTTATCAGCCCGTGTATTTGAAATTGGGGAAGAACCCTAGAAATTGGGACTGGGGATGATGAGCAGAAGTTGCAAGTAGACCATTATACTCCCTAACAGCATCGGAGAGGAAACTGAAGTTTGATCGGAGAGGAGAGGAATGTTAAAGAGGAAGAAAAAGGGGTATTTCAGACATTTATTATTCCTTTTTAACTGTTACAGCCTCTTTTTACGCGTTTTTGGCGTCTGACATACACGCATAGTTAAGTTGGATGGAAAAAGTGACATTTTCAATTCAACTCAAAAAGTCGGGAGTTTAAATGTAGCTTTACTGACTACAGGTGGTTAAGTAAAAATGCGCCCAAACCCTAGGTGGTTATCTGAACTTTACTCATAAAATAAATTCTTATGTAAACCTTTATAATTAATATTCTTTTTTTCATAACTTGTAAGTGCTCCCAACAAACAAAGAATGAGGAGAGTGTTTATTACAAGTACAAAAGGGGGGAATGAATAATTTTAAAACAAGAAGTACTAAAAACAAACTTTTAACTCATTTGGCACACATGTTATTAATTATACACATGGATATTATTGATCTTTGAACTTTTATTACAATAATACAAGCCGGAATTCATACTCCGCTTTGTGGAGTTCTTTTCCTGTGTTGTGAAGCCAATTTCACTCGCCCAAAAACAAGTGAAAGATTTGTCTAATAGTAATGTTCGCGAAAAATAAAAACAAAATTCTTTTCAAAATATTGTCTTCACTAAAAAAGAAAAAGAAAAAGTACAAGATATATTCAAAAACGCGTGCGACCACAACAATATATGTGAAGTTCGACTACAACAATATATATGAGAATGCATTCATTGAAAGATACTTCTTCTAGTATTCCTAGAACCAAAATCTTCAATCAAATATTTAAAATCCTATATATATAGATATATATAAAAAAAATTGAGTCCCTCTAATTGTGGCCCAGGGCGATCGACCCTCCCTCCCGTGTGCTCGTGCTCATGAACAGCCCTGGTGATGTTCCATCAGCAAGTACTAGTAGTAAAAATACAATTCTTGTGTTGTGAAGCCGAGGCGTGTAACTCGAAGGACAGGAAGGTTTTCATTAGAATTTCTCCAGATCTTTACATCAATGCTGATATATGACTTATGAATTGTATATTGCTTTGAAATACATCCTCTTTTTCCTTACAAAGAACCTCTTTGCTTTTTCTTAGATTTTGTTTACAAGGTTTTACAGTAGTTCTGCAGCCATGCAGCAGCAGATTTAAGGACTCGAAGCTCGCCATTAAGGAGATCTTGAGCCAGCTGCCTCCTTTGAGCAACTTTGTCATGCATGCGCGGATAACTGGGTGCTCCTAGTGGCTTTAAATGAACATCAGACCAACGAAAAAATAATATTAATAACTAATAAAAGCCGCAAGAAATGATAATTAATCCACCATAACATTCAATTGGAACTCTTTCTAATTGTTCAAGATCAATAGCATTAATTATCTTGAAAGGATGGTAAAGTAGAGTTTCCAGTTGCCTTAAGCTGGTACAAAAACTATAGTTATTTCACCAATTACTATACTGTTATTTATTTATTTATTAGCAACAGTCCCGTGCCTCTGGCACTATAGACGATGGGATTTATCCCAAACTTTAAACGTCCCCAGATAATTTATTAGGATGAACGGAAAATTCAAAATTATTTGTATTTTGTTATATAGATTTTGATAATTTTAAGTCCTTGCTATGCAAGGTGTTCAACGGGGGAGGGGGTTTGAACCCCAGACTGTTGTTATGCATGGTCAAACAGTCTCCAATTTACAACTTGTGGTTTAAAAAAAGTTGCAAGTTACCTCATTTCCATCAATTTAACGGAGAGTGATATTCACTCGCCCAAAAGCGAGTGAAAGATTTGTCTAAGAGTAATATTCCATCTCCAAGTACTAAAATAACGTCAATTTTTCTTCAAATTTAACAAGGCATGCCCACCATCTATCTATCTATCTATCTATTCGGTCCGAATCTTAAGCTCACCCCCTATCTAACATATTTTGCTCACCCCCTTTAGCGACGGTCTGGGTGACGATTTGGTCCATCGCTATATATAGAACCATCGTCTTAGCTTTTAGCGACGAACAATATATAGCGATGAACCGAACATATAGCGACGGACCGAATCGTCGCCCGATCCGTCGCTAAAGGAGGGTGAGCAATGTATGTTAGATAAGGGGTGAACTTAAGATGCGGACCGTCTATATATATATTGAAAATGATCCATAACATATATTTGCTATGGATCAAAAATTGGGCAAATATAATCTAAATTGGTTAACTATCATCTCTACCTTTCATTACAATTTTGAAGGGATGAGATTAAAAAATTGGGCTCGTCGTCCGCTAGAATAACTAGCGGACTGGATTAATATAATTTTTGGACTATTATACCCATAATTTCTAGCAGCATGTGGGACCCCATTATTTTCTCCAACATCAGATTATGACCTTTGTTTGTTGCAATCAGCCGCTGCACAGCCCACGTGGGTAGACAAAGCCACCTGAAAATAGGGAATTCCGCTCACGAAACCAACCTTCGGCAGTCCCCCAAGAAATTCAGTCATGAATTCACCGGAACCACGTGTTTCAACAGAAAAACACTGCAATAAATCACCATATCAACAACCTAAAACAGTACCCGCCTATGGCTGAAGTCAAGAATCCCAAATCTGAACGTTAGAAGGATAATCAATAAACATAACATGATGCACAAAACAAAAAGCACACGAGTCTGATTTGTATCGTAAAACAAAGGGCCCATTACCATTAGATCATCCTCTGGTGAAATAAAAACCATCCCTGATTCAGACGGATATGAAAACAGTAGATCCCAACCCATTCTAAATCGAGCGTAACTTAATCGGCGACATAACCCAAAACACCAAATTGATGTTGTAATCAATGAGTTTGTGTTTGATTGTTCGGGTGAGTGGGGTATAAGTGTCCTAAATGTGTAGTTATTTAGTCCCTGTTAGGATATTTCACATAAATTCTACATTGGATAAATTCAAGAGTGTAGATGGATTAATAAGTATGTTAGAGCCTCAACATAATAGGTTAACCTTTTAGGTAAGGAAGTGGTCCAACCTGCTTATTGGGCCAGTCTGCATATATAGGTGTGCGTTGCATGTTGATGAATTGATGCGGGATGGATCGTACAATTCCGGTATAAAATGATATCTAGCTCATGGTTCAATGGGCCCAAAATATCAACTCCAGAGTGCGAGGGGAATGCGAGGGTAAATTCGTAGGCCTCGTGGGTGGAGCAAATAAAGTCCAAGTATCAACTCCAAGGTGCGAGGGGAGTGCGATGGTAAATTCGCAGGCCTCGCGGGTGGAGCAAATAGAGTTGAATCAGGTGGAGCATGGGATGATTTGAGTCGAGTGGAGCTGACTTAGGATAGCTCTAGGGAAGTTGCTGAGACACGTTTTCCCCGGGCGTGGTGGAGTAATATTAGAGTCGAACAAAGCTCTTAAAGGACTCAAAGGTGAAGTATGATTTGAATTGGGTGGAGCAGGGCTCAGGATGGCTCTAGGAAATTACTGAGATACGTTTGGCTTTGGCGTGGTGGATTAGTATTAGAGTCGAGTAGAGCTCTTGAAGGATTCAAAAGAAGGCGTGCTTAATGGTGACTCTAGTATGATACTTGATAAGTGGATTTTATATCCACGAATCAATGTCCATTCCAAGTTTAATTCGTTGTTATTTTCTTGTGTTCGTATTCATTTTTACTTGTTTCATGTTTTTTTATGTGCAAGGTGGTTGTTGTGGCGAGTAGTGAAGAAAGGAGGTCATTTGGAGCATTTTTGAAAGCAAACGTGAAGCAAGCAACATCAGAAATCAGTGGCCATGCCCGTCGGGGCGGGCCTAATTAAGCCTAACACCCCCGCTGGGGTGGGGGTCCCGAATTCTGGGCAGTCCTGACCTTGTTCGAACTCCGCTAGGACTTGGGAATTATACTTTGAATGGCACATGGATTCTAATATACATGGTATTTTGGCCAAGACTTCATGTTGAATATATATGGCTCAACAAACTCCGAATTAAGGGGTGATAAAAAGTAACCAAAGGAGATTAGATTAGACCATAGAGAGGATTCCATTAGATTAGATTAGATCAAAACACTATTTCTTATGAGTTTTGGAGAATGAAGCAACTTGGAGCCCATTGAATATTCAAAGTAGGAGCAAGGAGAGAGCATCAAATCTACAGACAATAGATTCTATTTTCTCATCTTCTTCTATCTTTGTTTTTTATTGATTATTCAATTGTGGATTCTTAGTTTTAATTCAATAATCATGAACTAATTCTTTGTTTGAGATTACAATGGATCTTATTGTGTAGTTTATTTTAATATGCTTCGCCATCAATTATTGTGTTCTATTGTGAGGATTGTCTATTGTGATTTGGACTTAATTGCTTAATTGCCTAGCTAACAATTATCGTGATAATCTATATGAACTCGAGAGATGAAGTATTGATTTAGATCTTATCATGATAACATGTGTTTGTGATTTCTGCATAGATGGAATTCATGATTCGTGTTTAGGATAGAGATATGCATTTACGCCATATGTAATCTTATAGAGAACTTGTGCGTTAAATCCTTTTTAATTGTAATTCACATAGAGATATAGTAGATTAGTTAATTATGGTGTCTTGCTAAATTCTATGATCTGTGGATTTAAGTGAGTATATATGGGTATTATGCATCGAGAGATGATTTTATCTGCTTTAGTGTTCTTGATTAACAATTCATGATAGAGAATAATTAATGAGAAGTATGTTAACTTAAATGAAACAATAAGCGAAGTTATGATTTTAAATCTCCGTAATCTTAATTTAACTAGTGGTAATTAGAATTAGGTTACTTATAAATTGAAATTCATTCGTTTAAATAAGATTGAGTTGGTTACGGGTTAGTATTTGGTAATTTGTATTAATAATTTCTCGTGGGAACGATACTCTACTTTCACTTTATTACTTGTTGACCACGCATACTTGCGTGTTGTGCGTAATTAGATTTTACCCAACAAGTTTTTTGCGTCGTTGTCGGGGAATTAATTTAATAATTATTTACCAATATTAATTTCAATCAAATTAGTCTTAATTTAAATATTTTTAATTTTTTTTTTAATTCTTCCTATATTTCTCTCTTTTCAGGTACCATGGATGACTTTGCGTATCAATGGTCATACACAAACATGACTCAACCAAGGGAAATAGAGATTGATAGACTTAATGCAATTTTCGCAGAGCCAGTACAAATTGAAGCAAATTCGAAGACGTTGAAGGTTATCGCAGCCTAACGGAGTCGAAGGATGGCAGTTAAGTGTGACTATTGTGCTGGCAACCATCAAAGTCATCAATGCACCGTCAATTTTAAACCGGTACAATATAGTGGTGATTACCTCAATAACTATGTTGATCCTAACTATCACCAAGATTGGGGGTATCACCCGAATTTTTCATGGAGCTATAACTATAATGACCAACATTACGCTCTAAATCCATCATTCACCAGAATTTTCATGTCCACCTCCAGTGTCACAAGAGACAGATAATTCAAGGTTGGAGGAATTGTTGTCCAAGTTCGTAACAGCAAATGAGGAGAAGATGAGTAATCAAGCGAGGTCAATTCAAAATCTTATGGATCAGATAGAGCAAATGACCAAAGCCGTAAGAAACCTTTCTCCAAGCACTTGGCTTTATGACGTGGATAACGAAATTGACGGAGAACCCGGACCAAATATGCGACTGGATGAGCCACAAGATATCGAAAGTGTGGAGACAATTGGGGATAATGAAATAGAGGTCGACGAAGATATAAATGGGTCTCCACCAAAGATCAAAGAGTCAGTCAGATTTTCAAAGGCATGCCCACTTGGTAGTCATGTCGTCGGCGAAGCTCTTAATGACATAAGAGCGAGTACAAGTTTGAATCCATGGTGGGACGAGAAAGAGAAGATAAACGAAGAGCCCATTGTGTGTGACAAGCTTTCATGCCCCAAGGTGATCACATACACAATGGAGAAAACACCTAGCTATGTGACGTTCTTGATTGAGATCATACCAAATCAGAGCATGCTAGGTGACTTCAATGCAATGGCTATCACAAATGGGAACCTACCAAAAGCTACATTATTTCTAATGGATGGAGGGTTCCTCAATTACTGAAGAGGAATCGGATAGCATTGACCAGACAAAGTCAGGCTGAAAGACTATAATTCAAGCACTAACTAGGAGGTGACCCTGGAATTTTTATATTTTTATGCTTTACTCGTTTAGTTAGTAGATAGGAATTAAGTTGCTTATTAACTTCTCTTACCAATCCAAGTGCTATTCTAATCCATGTTGTCTCTCGTCATTGCATGTATTGGAGATTCAATAGATAGAAAAATGATCGTTGCCGCCATCACCACCATCACCTCACGCTTAGTTGATTACATGGAAGTTCTCTTCTACTTACCGATATATTCTTACAATGAGGACATTGTAATTGCTAAGTTTGGGGGAGTTTAGTTTAGTTCTTTATTGCATGTTTAGTTTCATGTTTATGTTATGTTATGTTATTTTGCATATGTGTTAAGTTAGGTTAGGTTCATTATGTTTGCATTCATGCAGTACAACTGCATAAGTAGTTGCATAGTAGTATAGTTTGAATAGCATTATATGCAGTTTCTTGTTAAAAAAATAAAATAAAAAATTCAAAAATAAAAAATTCAAAAATATTAGTTAGTTATTATGTTCATTTGCATGAATCCAGTTGTTAGATAGTTTACAGTTTGTTTTGGCTAATGATGAAATTGAGATTAAGTAGACAAAAAAAGTATTCAATAATAGAACTGTGAGGTAGTTTTGAATCACGACTCGGATTTTGTGTGTGTTTGAAACTGGTATAAAAAGGTTAGCACGTTAATGACATCTGTGTTAATTAATTGGTTTAAATCGATACATAAATAGTTTTTAAAGGATAATGCTAGTATATATATGAGAATAACAAGAATAGGCAGTGAAGACAACAAATTAGGCAAGAACCTAAGTTTGGGGGAAAACGTAGGGTGTATAAGCTTCAAAAAAAAATGAAAAAAAAAGAAAATAGAAACGAGTTGAGTCTTGTGGTGGGTTGAGGAGAAATACTCCCCATAAACACAAGCGTGAGATGGAGCGTAAAACACACTCACCAGCTATCTATCTAAAAAAAGAAAAATAAAGAGAAGATGGAAAATAAGGGCAAAGAGCCACCATCATTGAAAAAAGAGATCATGAATACCCTATTCGGACCCCTACTTTTGGTGATTGTTTGATTTGAGTTGGAACTTGTTTGTTGTTGAAATTTTTGCGTTTATTATGTTTAGATCCTAATAAGAGATTGGTTATGTGTTGAATTTGAATTTAATTCAGTTGGCATGGATGTTAATCACACACACGATATTAGTGATGATACGTATAAGATTCGAGGAATTGATGAGAAATTATTGATGGTTTGTATGATGTGGTATTGTAGTATGTGCTTAATTGTTCTAAGGCCGAAGGAATAAGTTTGATTCTGTGATGCTACTGGATTCAATGTCGTTTATTTAGATACATTACATCTCATTGCATTGCATATCATGTAGTTATTTTGTGTTCGAAGACTAGCACGGTTTAAGTTTGGGGGAGTTTGATAAGTGGATTTTATATCCACGAATCAATGTCCATTTCAAGCTTAATTCGTTGTTATTTTCTTGTGTTCATGTTCGTTTTTACTTGTTTCATGTTTTTTTATGTGCAAGGTGGTTGTTGTGGCGAGTAGTGAAGAAAGGAGGTCATTTGGAGCATTTTTGCAAGCAACATCAGAAATCAGTGGCCATGCCCGTCGGGGCGGGCCTAATTAAGCCTAACACCCCCGCTGGGGTGGGGGTCTCGAATTCTGGGCAGTCCTGACCTTGTTCGAACTCCGCTAGGACTTGGGAATTATACTTTGAATGGCACATGGATTCTAATATACATGGTATTTTGGCGAAGACTTCATGTTGAATATATATGGCTCAACAAACTCCGAATTAAGGGGTGATAAAAAGTAACCAAAGGAGATTAGATTAGACCATAAAGAGGATTCCATTAGATTAGATTAGATCAAAACACTATTTCTTATGAGTTTTGGAGAATGAAGCAACTTGGAGCCCATTGAATATTCAAAGTAGGAGCAAGGAGAGAGCATCAAATCTACAGACAATAGATTCTATCTTCTCATCTTCTTCTATCTTTTTTTTTATTGATTATTCAATTGTGGATTCTTAGTTTTAATTCAATAATCATGAACTAATTCTTTGTTTGAGATTACAATGGATCTTATTGTGTAGTTTATTTTAATATGCTTCGCCATCAATTATTGTGTTCTATTGTGAGGATTGTCTATTGTGATTTGGACTTAATTGCTTAATTGCCTAGCTAACAATTATCGTGATAATCTATATGAACTCGAGAGATGAAGTATTGATTTAGATCTTATCATGATAACATGTGTTTGTGATTTCTGCATAGATGGAATTCATGATTCGTGTTTAGGATAGAGATATGCATTTACGCCATATGTAATCTTATAGAGAACTTGTGCGTTAAATCCTTTTTAATTGTAATTCACATAGAGATATAGTAGATTAGTTAATTATGGTGTCTTGCTAAATTCTATGATCTGTGGATTTAAGTGAGTATATATGGGTATTATGCATCGAGAGATGATTTTATCTGCTTTAGTGTTCTTGATTAACAATTCATGATAGAGAATAATTAATGAGAAGTATGTTAACTTAAATGAAGCAATAAGCGAAGTTATGATTTTAAATCTCCGTAATCTTAATTTAACTAGTGGTAATTAGAATTAGGTTACTTATAAATTGAAATTCATTCGTTTAAATAAGATTGAGTTGGTTACGGGTTAGTATTTGGTAATTTGTATTAATAATTCCTCGTGGGAACGATACTCTACTTTCACTTTATTACTTGTTGACCACGTATACTTGCGTGTTGTGCGTAATTAGATTTTATCCAACAATACTTATGATGAATATTCAAGTGAGAGGTGGAGATTGTTGAGATATTTCACATGAATCCCACATTGGATAAATTCAAGAGTGTAGATGTAAGACCTCGAATTTTATGAAATGAAAGTATTCGATTTTCTTATAATTATTATTCTATTTAGTAAATGGTTATATTGATAAAAGGTTAAAGTTAAGGGTGATATGTGCAAATTTTACAAAGTAAGCAAGTTATCATAAAATATTCGTTTAGTTGGAGAATTTGTTTTATCAGGGAATATTCGTACGACGTCATAATTATTGGTGGACCCCACAGCGGAATAACTATCGGATTTAGAAAGCGACAAAAATAATTTTTTTTATAAAAATCACGGCGAAAGTTTTACCGCTAACTATTGAAATACCCGGTGATAAAAGTACAACAATACGCATGGTTGCATAGTAGCACACGGTATTGTACAGTATCTTTGATTATTGATGTTTACGTGAGAAGTCAATAAGTTTTATTCAATTTTTGCAACAATAGTTGCTGCATAATATCTCAAATTATTGATTCAATTATTGTCATAATATTTTATTTTATTAACTCAATAATTGAGATGACAAAGTTATTTATATTATTATTTGCATTATTGACAATGTCTAGAAAGTTCTGTCGAGAAAAGGGGTTTGGTCACCTAATTACGCGCCAATAAGGATAAATCCTTATCAAAAAGTCACCTCTTTCTTGGGAATGATCTGGTTGTTAATATTGCGAGTTATAATATTAATGATGAATAAATGTTGTTAAAATGTGTTTAGTAAAGCCTAGTGAATTGAGATAAATAGAGAGTTTTTTTATGAAGTATTTGTTGTAAATTTGACTTATTATATAGACCCCCACTTACCCATTTTTCAAAATCGTCGGTGTGTATATTATATTATATTATAAGTTTTGTTTTTTTTGTGTAAAATAGAATATATTATATTTTATTATTTGCATAGTACTGCATAGTGTTACATAGTATTGCATAGTGTTTCATAGTGCTGCATAGTGCAGCATAGTGAAAATCATTTGAAAATTCAGAATTATGCCCGTGAACTTCGCCCGTGACTTTTTCCTACTGTGCATCCAAATAGTATCATGTCATTCTCCTATAAATAGGATGCTCAGTTTTGTTGCGACTCTCTCTCTAAATCCTTGCTGAACAATTTTTTTTACTTTCTTTCTTTAGGTCTTCAATTAAATTGGTTGGGCTGCTAAGCTTCTTGTAATAAGTTATTGAGTCTGGTATGCACTTTAAAATAATTTGTTTCTAAGATCTAAATTACTTCGTTCAAAAGTCCAATTTCTCCATTAAATTCCACACCTGAGAAACACCAAAAACACAACAATTGTAAAAATATATATTAGCAGGATATGATATAGTAATTTCATAGCACATCATCGGACCCAGGCCATAGATCGGTCCAAGCGAATTCTCACGTCCAAATCGCAGCATGTTTGAAATCTTCAGACTAGGTCAGACCGATCTAGACCTCGACCAGGATACTTTTAGATGAGGTTTTAATTCTAAATCAATTATTATTTCCTTATAGGACTCTAGGGTTTCATATCTAGTATAAATAAGCTTTGATGAATGTAATTCGTATACAATTCAGAATTTATCAATATACTTATGAGTTTATTCTCTAATTTTGATTCTTTGAAGAATTCCTAAGTTATTTCTTAATTTTCTTTGAGATTCAACTTTGACTTATCATACAACAATACAAAATTATGTGTGTTGTCTTCTACAACATCAATTGTCGATTGTACCAAGATTATCGCTTATATATAAGTGAGGGGTCAAGGTGTCATTGGTGCCCATTCAATGAATATTTCCTAACGCAAGCAATTGTTCCAAGATTACCGCTTACATATATATAAACGAGGGGTTAAGGTGTTATGAGAGATTTATCTTCATAGCTTGCTAGAAACAATCCGGGCGAGGACCATTTTATGCAAGCGTGTCATGGAGTCTATCATCAAAACTAGCCGAACATAGGCAAAAGCTTTTGGAAGATATGATCGAGCTCAAAGGAGAGAACGAAGAGCTAAAGAAGACACTTAAGAATTGTGAAAATAAATTTCAGGACATACATGACCAAATAAAGAACCTGGTTAAACGCGCCTCCCAAATAGAGAGAGAAATATATGACTTTCGGGCTTAAAGTAAGAAGATCACCGAAGCTAATAGGCGATAAATTATCGATGAATACAAAGCATCTCCAGAGCTGACCGAAACTATTGCAAATCAGTTGACGAGGGATAACAGTTGGTTAAGGTTAAAATTAAAGCAGTCGACTTTGATCCCATGCTACTCGATTTTTTCAATGATGAAGAAAATGAAGAACTTGAGACCGAAGAGGATCCCCCAACTGATTCTTAGTCTTTCATTGTGTTGTCATTATTATTTTTTGTTTCATTGTACATTTAAAAAAACATGTAATGTAATTTATTTATATAATGAATTAGTATCCTCTCTCAAAAATTCAATCCTTTTTTGATATTGTCATGAAAACATCAATTTAATTGACAACTTATTCTTGTGTACAAAGAGAACTTAAGAAAGTAAAATTACATATAAAACATAACATATTGATAATATTTCTAAATCTTTCACGCATTCTATGTATTTTTTATTTCAACCCCGTCCATAGTCCGAACCTGATATGTTCCCGACTTTGGTACTCAGATGACTTCTTATATCCCCTCTCAACTGGGCATGAGTTTCCCTGTATTTTGAGGAGTAGAATCATCTGCCTCCTAAAGCACCAAGTCTCCAACCTCAAACCTTCACTTCTTAACCTTCTGATTATAATGTTGAGCATTTCTTTGCTGGTAAACAGCCAATCTCAGCATCGTAGAATCCCAAACTTCATTCAACAAATTTAGATTTAACCGAAGATATTCATCATTATATAAATCCTTGAACTAAATAACATGAAGATCTGATTTCCATCGGAATAAAGGCATTAGTACCATATGCAAGACGAAAAGGAGAATCACTCGTGGTGATCCGAGGTGTAGTTCGGTAAGACCATAAGACACTGCATAACTCTTCAGGCCATCGACCTTTAGCTTAATCCAATCTCTCCTTTTGATACCGTTCAATAAGGCCCGATTCGTCACCTTGAGCTAACCGTTGGACTAAGGTTAGGCCACCTAGATCGTATGATGTTGAATGTTAAAATTCCTTAGGAACTGATCAAACTTGGCTCTCACAAACTGACGCCCATTGTCTGAAACCATAGTAACGGGAATACCAATTAAATTGAAACACTACTGACTCCTTAAAAACTGCATACAATCTTTCTTGGTGATCGTCCGAAGAGATTTGGCCTCCACTAACTTGGTCATGTAGTTGATCGCGATAATTACAAATGATAACTATCATTTCGCCTTTGAGAGGGGACCCAAGATATCAATTCCCCACACTACGAATGAGATTGAGGACAAAACTGATGACAACTCCTGTAAAGGTTGATGTGGAATAAGGCTAATGAGCTGGCACTTGACACATTTCCTCACATAATCCTTCTCATCCTTTAACATGGTTAACCAATAGTATCCCTGTATTACCAACTTATAAGTCAATGCCTTGACTCCCATATGATTCTGGAATATTCCCTCATGCACCTCCCAAAGAACATAAGTTGTCTCCGAAGGTACTAAATATTTCAATAAAATGAGAAGAATAAGTCTGTCTGTAGATATCTTCGTCAATCAAACGAAAATACAAACTCTGATGCTTCACCTTCTTTGTCAGTATTTGATCCGAAGTCAACTTCTCTTCACCGAGGTAATCCAGATAGGGTGTAACTCCGACCTTTATATACCATGACCGCCTTCTTCTGAATGCTTGGGGCGTTCAAAACTTCCAAGTATACCGATCCGCCGAATGAGTTAACGTTTGTCGTGGTTAGTTTTGATAAGGCATCACTCACTGTATTGTTCGCCCGATCGATCTTCCCCTTAGTTAGAGTAAAAGCTAAAATAATATAGTTGACTCTTAATTTCACACATATATTTGACCATTCGTGCCCCCCTAAGCCTCATATTCTCTTGTTATATGTTTAACAGCTAAATGTGAGTCACTGAATATAAGTGAATATCAAACCTCCAAACTCTGTGCAAACCGTAACTGTGACAACCCCAAAATAGGTCCATTCCATCCAACCCATTCTGAGTCGCCAAATACATGGTACAGAAAATAACTACAACTTTATTACAACAATTATCGTGCAAAATACAACAACACATATGTTGTGAGTTTGGATACAAATATATACCAACTATGACTCTAATCCCACCCTAAGATAGCACGTCACAATGATATCTTACATAAAGGTATAGTCAAAAACTGTTTTAGAAATTAGAATCTTTGGGAAGTGTTCAAGGAAACCTGCGTACATGGGAGGCCATGCGTCTAGGTTATGATAGATATCATATTGCCACAGAATTATCCTTGGTCGACCCAATAGACCCCAAAGAAAAACGAGAAGATTACTATCATATTCTTCCTAATGGTGAGTCTTCTCTTGACATATCATTATCTCCACTGTCTCTAATTGGAAATTATACTTCAACCAAACTCCAAGATTATATAGGTAGTGCTCGTATATATACTCAGCAAGTGGATGAGCACAACCCTGTCTTATGATGACACGAGGTTGTATGTCATTAGACATCTTGTATGATAGTGGCAAAACACCCTTCTAAGTTAAATTCGCCTCACCCTCAACATCTCTAGACCACCGTTCTATTCTCCTGTTATTCCCCGCTTGTCCCAGCTACATTTTTATTACCTGAAAGGAATTGTGAAGGAAAAGGGTGAGTACAACTAGCTCAGTAAAGAATATTATGACTAAAGATAAATAAATTATCAATAGTCTTCATTAGTAATAAATCAGAGATTTAGAACATATGGTACATGATAAAACTTTTCAACCATAGTTGCAGCGGAACGAGCAATCCATTAGAAGAGTCAAATAGACCATAAAGTCTATTATCTTCTCCATGTTAAAAATCCACCAACAATATTTTATCCCTGTAACATCAATCAACAGTTCTGGTCCACAATCATATGAATAACTCATAATCATAATTGTGATTCTAAATTTCTCTTCGCATCCAGGACGAAGATAATTTTCATCACCTGTCTTTACCTGAAACATCAAAGATCATGGTTATACAAAATCACAGTTCATGTTCATAATCATACTAATAAATTCATCTTTGCACTACGGGCCAAAGATATTCATCAACAGTTCATCTTTGCACTACTGGCCAAAGATATTCAACAACATGTCATCTTTGCACTACAGGCCAAAGATATTCATTAACAAGTCATCTTTGCACTACATGCAGAAGATATTCATCAACAAGTCATCTTTGCACTACAGGCCAAAGATATTCATCAACAAGTCATATTTGCATTACATGCCAAAGATATTCAACAACAGGTCATCTTTGCATTACGAGCCAAATATATTCATCAAAAATCATTTATCTTTGCACTACAGGCCAAAGATATTCAGTTATATCATCATTTAGGACTGAGGATGATGCAAAATATTTTAAAAAAAATGAATCCAGTGAAACAAAAGAACAAATATTAAGGATTCGTACTTTAAACAACTCAAGTTCAAAAATACTTTATAAATAACCAGAGGGAGTAAAATTCAAGAATGAAGACCAAAAGATAGATCCAATCAAATATAGGAATCATACTAGACAATCTTGGACACATAGAAGAAAACTTAATTTTTCTGTGAATAATGTCGTATTTGTGAATAGTGTCGTATACGTGAATAGTAACTCCGACACCAAAAGATAGAAATTTCACAAAAAACATCATCATGCTTCGTGAATAGTACTCGTGAATAGTAACTCATGAATAGTAACTCATGAATGGTAACTCATGAATAGTAACTCATAAATAGTAATCCTGACATGAAAAGGTTCTAAATTTGATAAAAAGTTCAAACTAATATTTCGGCATAATGATATTGAAGAAATAATATCATTTATGAAGAAAATAATCTCCCTTACCTCAGAAAGAATAGTACTTCTGACTGGAATACTGAATGTAGTGCTGAAAGAACTTGCACCGTATAGCAATACTCAAAGTACTAAAATACTCACAAAATACACTCGATATTATAGAGAGAGAAAGAGAGAGAAATCTTTAGTTTCTGGTGTGATTTTCAATTCTAACATAAGCACCCTATTTATAGGAAAATACTTAGAACACCAAAGCAGAAAATTTAATAAAATATTATTATAATTAAATTATAATCCTACGCACACCACACCAGACCAAACTCATCAGCCATTCACCCAAAACAATAACAAAAACATTTTTCATAATTAAAATATTTTAAACTTCTAAAAATCAATTATTTCAGAACTTCAGAACTTTAATAATTCATAATAAATAGCTCTTTTGTCAGAAAATTCGAATCTCACAATTTTTTATAGGAAAATCCATTATCTACAACTTTACAGAAGAATTTTTTTCCAAATTCTAAACATAAATTGACCGAAATCCACAAACGGGCGATTTTACAGGCAATAATCAAATTTCAGTCAAGAAATAGGGTCCACCGACACACAAAATATGTGTTAATCATTTAATGCAACAAAAATACTCTTTCTTCTCATATACTCATATATCCCACATTCATTGTAAAAATATCATAGTTATTAAATTATAATAATATAATAAAATATTATTTTATCAGAAAAGATAAAATATCAATTTTCAACAATTGTAACTTTAAAAATTTTCTCCATCTATATCCACATAAAATGAATATTTTTCTCATCATATAAATCAATAATTAATTATTCACAAATAATATTACAGAATCACAATAATGACAACCAGACAGTTCCCAAGAAAGAGGGGGCTTTCCAATAAGAATTTCTCCTTACTAGCGCGCAATTAGGTGACCAAACCTCTCCTTGACAGAACTTTCTAGACATTGTCAATAATGCTATCTAATAATATTATTCAAATAATATTAATTATTGATCTAGTAATGGGAAATACTATGCAGTGACAATTATTAAAATAACAGTAATATAAAATATCAACGCAGCAATTATTGAATCAAAAATAAAATATTGAATAATAATTACTGTAACAATTATTGATTAGTGCCTTCTTACGTAAGAATCAATAATTCAAAAATATTGTGCAATACCGTGTGCTACTGTGCAACAACGCATATTAATGTATTTTAACCACCGGGTATTCCAACAGTATTAACGGTAACAACTATGCCGTTATTTGTAAACAACTTATACTTGTCGTTTTCTTCATCCAATCGATTTCCGTTATGGGGCCCACAAAAGGCTGCGCCATCGTACGAATATTCCCCGACAGAAAGAATATTCTACGACCAAACGAATATTTCCTGATAGAAATGAGTATTTTATAACCACTTGCATATTTTAAAAAAAAATCATATATCACCCTTAAATTTAACTCTTATCAATTTAACCATTTACTAAAAAATAATTATAAGAAAAATTGAATATTTTTATTTCATAAAATTCGGGGTCTTACAGTAACCCCGCTAGGATTGCCTTAGATTCGTCCTCGTTATTAGTTGTCTTGAACAGGAAGCGTATTGCTTGTTGGACCTTGAACCTCAATATCTCTATATTTTTATAAATTAAATCTTTTGGTTACCGAATTAAGCATTTCTTACCGGAAAAAGTCATGAAGCTCAAAATAAAGGGCAATTAAGTCTTTTAAGGGTCTATATCGTTTATACTTGCTTCAATTTTTCTTTATTTTTCTTCTTCATCACATACTAACCACATGATTACTCTATCTGTACTTTTAAAGATATTTGATAGATTCCTGATATACATTGCAAAAGTGTTCATCCGAATTATTACTGCGACATATGTGTATACATGATATATGTAGGAATTAAGAAGGGTCTAACTTTAGTTTATTCTATTTTATCGCATTAACTCTCATGTTGGTCGTAATCCAACATCATCAAATATAAATATTTATCGATGTGTATATTATTTTCCTATTTGATATCTTTTATCTGTAAGACCCCGAATATTATGAAATAAAAGAATTCAATTTTTCTTATAATTACTATTTAGTAAATGGTTAAATTGATAAAAGTTTAAAGTTAAGGGTGCTATATGTAAATATTTTAAATAAGCAAGTGGTTATAAAATACTCATTGTTGTCGAAAAATATTCGTTTGGTCGTGAAATATTCTTCCTGTCGGGGAATATTCATACGACGACGCAGCTTTTTGTGGGCCCCACAACGGAAAGCGATCGGATGAAGAAAACGACAAGTATGAGTTTTTATAAATAACGGCGTAATCGTTACCATTAACACTGTTGGAATAACCGGTGGGTAAAGTAAAGTAATACGCGTTGTTGCACAGTATTTTTGAATTATTGATTCTTACGTAAGAAGGCACTACTCAATAATTGTTACAGTAATTACTGTTCAATATTTTAATTTATTGATTCAATAATTGCTACGTTGATATTTTATATTATTATTGTTTCAATAATTGTCACTATACAATATTTTCCATTATCAGATCAATAGTTCATATTATTTTAATAATATGAATAGATAACATTATTGGCAATGTCTAGAAAGTTCTGTCTAAGGAGAGGTTTGGTCACCTAATTGCGCGCTAGTAAGGAGAAATCCTTATTGGAAATTCCCTCTTTCCTGAGAACGGTCTGGTTGTCAGTATTGTGATTCCGTAATATTATTTGTGAATAATTAATTATTGATTTATATGATAAGGAAAATATTCATTTTATGTGGATATAAATGGAGAAAATTTTTAATGTGACAATTGTTGAAAATTGATATTTTATCTTTTCTGATAAAATAATTTATTATTATATTATAATAATATAATAATGGTGATATTTTTACAATGAATGTGTGATATATTAGTAAATGAGGAGGATGAGTATTTTTGTTGCAATAAATACTAAAAACATGTTAAACATGTCGGTGGACCCCATTTTTTGACTGAAATTTGATTATAGCCTGCAAAATCGTCCGTATGTGGATTTCGGTTAATTTTTGTTTGGAATTTGGAAAAACTTAAACTTGAAAAGTTGTAGAGAATTGAATTTTGTGATGCCCCCAAAATTAGGTATACATCACACATCTTGAGTCGCCAGATACATGGTACAAAATTCAAATACAACTTAATAATACAACTGTCGTGTACAATACGACAAAACATAAACTGTGAGTTTGAATACAAATATTGTCTACTAGAGATTATACAAACTCAAAAGGAGTCCTAATTACAATTATTATCACACTATTTCACAGAATAGTGAGGACTACTAATGCACCATGTAGGACCATCACTCTGTTTCCCGACTAGTCCCAGCTACGTTCTCATTTCCTGAAGAGAACAGTGAAAGAAAGGGTGAGCTCAACTAGCCCAGTAAGAAATGTTATGACTAAGATAATGCAGAATAATTTATCGTTAGCCTTCAACAGTGTTAAACTGATAAAATATAATAACTATCAAGTTTAACTGCAGCGGAACAAGTAATCCATTAGAAGAGTCAAGTAGGGAATAAAATCTACTATCTTCTATGATTTAAAAGGTTTTTCATCACTTTTATCGCTGGGAGTCAGCTTAATAAATAATCCACATCATCGAATCACCCCTGCACTACGGCCAAGGATATTCTTTAGTATCACGACCACGAATTATCCATGCACTACGGCTTAAGATAATCATGTTTTCATCAACGGTCCTGATCATGCCATAAAACAATTTATCTTTGCACTACGACCAAAGAGAATCCATAGCCATAATCATACCAAAAACTTTCTATCAATGCACTACGGGCCAATAGGGCTTTTATCACATCATTTGTAACATTACGGTTATGATTATACCGAATAATCCCTGGTCATAATCATACCAAGTCCATCTATGCACTACAGGCCACATATGACTTTCAACATAATATAAACATGAGGATGATGACAATGATATAAGAATTCAATAAAACAAGTTCAAGAATTAATTTATCCAGGAATTGATAACGTTCAAATTGTCAACATGATACTGTTTTGTAGAGCAAAATTCAAGAATGCTCAGAAGAATATTTTCATGAAAAGATACTGGATGAAGCGCAAATATCAAAGATATTCCACTAATTTCATGGGTGTAGAAATCAAAGTTTTAACCAACTGAGTATAATAAAGAATGGAATAACAAAAGAAATCACTATGCATGCGATAGACCGCACAGGCAGGTTATTCCAACAGAATAATAACGGATGGAACCAGGTCCGGCGTAACGCGCAAACAGAATATTCCGACAGAATAATAAATAATGGAACCAGGTCCGGCGTAAATTCACAGACAGGATATTCCGACAGAATAATAAAGAACGGAATATTAGAAGAATGTCACCATGTATAGGGTAGCTCGCGTATACAGGTTATTCCAATAGAATAATAAATAATAGAATAACAGAAGTTATCTTCATGAGTACAACAAATAACATCCCTTACCATAAAAGAAACTGAATATAAGAGTAGGAAAGTAGTAGAATAATTTTCTATAGGTTCTCTTATAATTCTCTCTCTAGAGTTTAAGTGAATTCGTAAGAAATAATAAAGGAATGAGCTTCTATTTATAGGAAAATGGAATGAATAGTAACTAATTCATGAACGGTCCAGATTGATTTACTATTAAACGGATGGTTCATATTGGTTTACTATTAAAACTTAAAACAACGGTCCATACTGATTTACTATTAAAACTTTAAACTAGCGATCCATATTGATTTACTATTATAACTCCACCAGCGGTCCATATTGACTTACTATTATATCTTCAACCAACGGTCTGAAAAATTAGCACATCTCCTCATGGAATAATATTGTACCCAAATACCCGAATGCACAATACTAGAGTGAATAGTAATCGGGTGAATAGTAACTCGTGAATAGTAACTCATGAATAGTAACTCGTGAATAGTAACTCGTGAATAGTAACTCATGAATAATAACTTGTGAATAGTAACTCGTGAATAGTAACTCATGAATAGTACTCTGACACGAAAAGTGTCCCGAATACCCGATTGAACAATATATCATATTATGCAGATGATACTGTAACAATAATTAAATCAATAATATGAGAGATATGATGCAGCAATTACTGTAGCAATAATTGAGTATAGCTGAGTGACTTCTCACGTAAGCATCAATAATTAATATCGTGTGCTACTGTGCAACTACGCGTATTATTGTACTTTTACTACCGAGTAGTTCAATAGTTTTAACGGTAACACCTCCACCGTTATTTTCATAAAGTATTTTTGTCGTTTTCTTAATCCGATAATAATTCCGTTACGGGGTCCACCAATGATTGTACCGTCGTACAGATATTCCCCGACAAAAAGAATATTCCCCGACCAATCGAATATTATATAACCACTTGATTACTTTGCAAAATTTATAAATATTACCCACAACTATAACATTACATCAAATCAACACCATAATATTAAAAAAAATTATTTCGAGAAAATTAAATCTTTATTCATAAAATCTGGGGTCTCACAATCTCCCCTCCTTATGAAATTTCGCCCTCGAAATTTACGTATGTACCTGGTATGCCGAACAGGTGAGGATACCTTGACTTCACTTCAAATTATAACTCTTGAGGTATAACCATTGAGCGTCGAATATAATCCTTCTTATCCAAGATGTTAACACGTATCTTCTCATACGTTAAATCTTCTGCTATCTCGTCCGGTTCTAAATTAATAATGTGGTTCAGGTCGTCCACATATTTACGTAACATTGATACGTTAAAAACGTTATGAACACGCGACATACTTGGCGGTAAAACGAGTCTATAAGCCACAGTTCCTACTTGATCGAGGATTTAAAATGGGTTAATTAAATCGAGGGTTGAGATTTCCTTTTTTCATTGATTCTTGCTTCTAGAATAACGCCCTCTTAAACCTTCATCTTTACATTCATCAGCTCTTAGTATGTAGCTTGAGCGGCTTTAACTTTATCGATTAAAGTCAATTCTAATTGTATATTCGTTATTTTCATGTGGGTTCGTATATTCGCACTTGTAACCGCATACGATCTTCTACTCAACGCGTCAGCTATCACGTTCGCTTTTCCACGATGGTATGATATGATCATAATCTTTAACAGCTCGAGCCAACGTCTTTGGCGCATGTTACGTTAGCTTTAGTTGAATAAATGTTTAAGGGTTTTTAGAAATGTGTTTTATACTGAGGTCAATACAAAATTCGATTTCACGCTCTAGGGTTAGGCTAAGAAGTCTTCAAAAATATGTTAGGAAATTTATTAACAATAGAAATACCATTCAAAATAGTGAATCTCATCCAATACTTGGATAACACATCACATTGATACCTATCAACTTGTCATCGTCATTCACAACGTTGCCTTACAGAAAGTCTAGCTTCGGTGCATTCCACACAAGAAAGTCAACAACGAAAGGATCGGGGCTCTCTATTTATGACTTGATATGACAATGATTGACTTTAGTGGTTGGGTTACTTTGAATTCGCATAACAGGTTGGTTAGGAGTATGAAAGCTAACAACCTTACGAAAAGCATGATGAGTAGTTAACCAATCGTTTCCAAAAATCACATCAAATGTAAGTATTTTCAAAGAGATAAGATCGACAGGTAACGTGAAAGTGTTGATTTGAACAAGATTTATAAATAGTGGAGGTAACGAAGGTTTCTCCCAACTGAGTTTAAATAGATATATCAAAGTCTAACTTCTCCGGAGTTAACTTCAAACATTGAACACAACTAGGTGTAATAAAAGAGTGAGTAGAACCGGTATCTAACACGGTATAGACTTCACAAGAGTTTATGAATAACATAACCGTGATAATTTTATTCAGGTTTCTCGTCACGAAAAAATTGCTCTCTCTTAAACTACTAGTTTTGGCTTGTCTGGGACATCCTTTGGTGCCTCCATCCTAGCTAAACTTGTCTTCGGTGAACGATAAAATTGGGCTAAGTGACCTTCTCTTCCATAATTATAGCATGCTTTGGATGGCATCGCGTAGTTTGGACTGATGTGTCCCTCCCCTCCGCATTTGAAGCATATGATAGGTGGTCGTTCTCCTTCCTTAACAACGGGTGCTGGTGCTGACATCTTTTCATCATTGTTGAATCTCCTCTTCTTGAAATGTTCATTTTTATTTTTTTGACCATGATTACCACCGAAGTGGTTACCGTTTTTGGCATGTTAATTCCCTCCATGCTTATTGTCACCGCTTTGATGACTGTTATCACCGGTATTATCATTTTTCCGGCTGCTCTCTTTTGGTTGCTTTGACTCGTTATCGCGCTCCACTAACTGAGCCCTATTTACAACATCTGAATACAAACACAATTTATGAGAAATAAGATATTGACGTATCTCCGGCTTCAAACCTCTTAAAAACATCCGCGTCATTCTCTTTTCATTATCAACCAAGTGGGACGCAAATCGGGACAACTCGGCAAACTTGGCTTCGTACTGCAACACGGTCATGTTGTTTTGCTCCAACTTGATAAATTCCACCTCCTGCATGTGACGAATGCTTTTGGAAAAGTACTTGTCATTGAACAGCTCTTGGAACTTCTCCCAAGACATCTTGAGTGCGTCAGGCTGGGTACGTTTTACAGATTCCCACCAGTGATCTGCCTCTTCGTGCAACATAAAGGTGGAAAAGGGAACCTTTTGCTCTTTGGAGCATCCCAAGATATCAAATATCTTGGTGATATGCTTTAACCACGTCTCTGCCTTAAGTGGTTCTGGCTTTCCTAAAAACTCCGGTGGTCTCAGCTCCTTGAGTTGCATAGCGGTGACCAACTGTGGGTTGCCATTGTTTCCTCCTGCAATATGAACAGGAGCCGCCTTCGCCTGATGTTGCATGAATTCTATAAAACTCTTAAACGTACCGTCATTCATCAATTGATCAGTGTTGTTGTTTACAAGAGGATTATTGCCATCGTGTTGCACATTGTCCTGATTATTGTTCTGTGGAGAATCAACGGTCTCCTATGCTCCATTGCTATTCTCAACATTCTCGGATGTCATTTTCAGATACTGCCACAAAACAAAAGGTTAATTGACATTTAACATATTATCCCTATATTCTGTCCGACCAATTAAATACCAAAAAAACTTAGGTAGGTCATACTAGCGAAGGAATTCCCCGTCTCTCCCCTCCTAGTTCTATTCTCACATCCTAGCCAGGGATCATATCCCTAGGCTTTGATACCAACTGTGACCCCCCCCAAAATAAGGTATACATCATCCATCTTGAGTCGCCAGATACATGATACAGAATTCAAATACAACTTAATAATACAACTGTCGTGTACAATACGACAAAACATAAACTGTAAGTTTGAATACAAATATTGTCTACTAAAGATTATACAAACTCAAAAGGAGTCCTAATTACAATTATTATCACACTATTTCACAGAATAGTGAGGACTACTAATGCACCATCTAGGACCATCACTCTGTTTCCCGACTAGTCCCAGCTACGTTCTCATTTCCTGAAGAGAACAGTGAAAGAAAGGGTGAGCTCAACTAGCCTAGTAAGAAATATTATGACTAAGATAATGCAGAATAATTTATCGTTAGCCTTCAACAGTGTTAAACTGATAAAATATAATAACTATCAAGTTTAACTGCAGCGGAACAAGTAATCCATTAGAAGAGTCAAGTAGGGAATAAAATCTACTATCTTCTATGATTTAAAAGGTTTTTCATCACTTTTATCGCTGGGAGTCAGCTTAATAAATAATCCACATCATCGAATCACCCCTGCACTACGGCCAAGGATATTCTTTAGTATCACGACCACGAATTATCCATGCACTACGGCTTAAGATAATCATGTTTTCATCAACGGTCCTGATCATGCCATAAAACAATTTATCTTTGCACTACGACCAAAGAGAATCCATAGCCATAATCATACCAAAAACTTTCTATCAATGCACTACGGGCCAATGAGGGCTTTTATCACATCATTTGTAACATTACGGTTATGATTATACCGAATAATCCCTGGTCATAATCATACCAAGTCCATCTATGCACTACAGGCCACATATGACTTTCAATATAATATAAACATGAGGATGATGACAATGATATAAGAATTCAATAAAACAAGTTCAAGAATTAATTTATCCAGGAATTGATAAAGTTCAAATTGTCAACATGATACTGCTTTGTAGAGTAAAATTCAAGAATGCTTAGAAGAATATTTCCATGAAAAGATACTGGATGAAGCGCAAATATCAAAGATATTCCACTAATTTCATGGGTGTAGAAGTCAAAGTTTTAACCAACTGAGTATAATAAAGAATGGAATAACAAAAGAAATCACCATGCATGCGATAGACCACACAGACAGGTTATTCCAAAAGAATAATAAAGGATGGAACCAGGTCCGGCGTAAACGCACAGACAGGATATTCCGACAGAATAATAAATAATGGGAACCAGGTTCGGCGTAAATGCACAGACAGGATATTCCGACAGAATAATAAAGAACGGAATATTAGAAGAATGTCACCATGTATAGGGTAGCCCGCGTATACAGGTTATTCCAACAGAATAATAAATAATGGAATAACATAAGTTCTCTTCATGAGTACAACAAATAATATCCCTTACCATAAAAGAAACTGAATATAAGAGTAGGGAAGTAGCAGAATACTTTTTTATAGGTTATCTTATAATTCTCTCTCTAGAGTTTCAGTGAATTCGTAAGAAATAATGAAGGAATTAGCTTCTATTTATAGGAAAATGGAATGAATAGTAACTAATTCATGAACGTTCCAGATTGATTTACTATTAAACGGACGATCCATATTGGTTTACTATTAAAACTTAAAACAACGGTCCATACTGATTTACTATTAAAACTTTAAACCAGCGATCCATATTGATTTACTATTATAACTCCACCAACGGTCTATATTGACTTACTAATATATCTTCAACTAACGGTCTGAAAAATTAGCACATCTTCTCATGGAATAATATTCTACCCAAATACCCGAATACACAATACTTGAATGAATAGTAACTGGGTGAATAGTAACTCGTGAATAGTAACTCGTGAATAGTAACTCGTAAATAGTAACTCGTGAATAGTAACTCGTAAATAGTAACTCGTGAATAGTAACTCATGAATAGTACTCCAATACGAAAAGTGTCCCGAATACTCGATTGAACAATATATCATATTATGCAAATGATACTATAACAATAATTGAATCAATAATATGAGAGATATGATGCAGCAATTACTGTAGCAATAATTGAGTATAGCTGAATGACTTCTCACGTAAGCATCAATAATCAATATTGTGTACTACTGTGCAACTACGCGTATTACTGTACTTTTACTAATGGATAGTTCAACAGTTTTAACGGTAACACCTCCGCCATTATTTTCATAAAATATTTTTGTTGTTTTCTCAATCCGACAATAATTTCGTTACGGGGTCCACCAATGATTGTACCGTCGTACAGATATTCCCCGACAAAAAGAATATTCCCCGACCAATCGAATATTATATAACCACTTGCTTACTTTACAAAATTTATAAATATTACCCACAACTAAAACATTACATCAAATCAACACCATAATATTAAAAAAAATTATTTCTAGAAAATTAAATCTTTATTCATAAAATCTGGGGTCTCACAAATTTCCTATAGAAAGACATAATATTCGAATTTTTCTGATAAAAGGGCTATTTATTATGAATTATTGAAGTTCCGGAATAATTGATTTTTGAAGTTTTAAATATTTTTTTAAAGAAAAACATTTTTTTCATTTTGGCGGGGGTGGTAACTGTGCTGGAATAAGATTTCTAATGGTGCGTATGATTTTTATATAAATATATTATTTTATTAAATTTTCTACTGTGGTGTTCTAAGCATTTTCCTATAAATAGGGTGCTTATGTTAGAATTAAAAATCACACCAGAAACTAAAGTTTCCTCTCTCTATAATGTCGATCATATTTTTTTAAGTATTTAGAGATCTTGAGTGTTGCTATACGGTGCAAGTTTCTTTCAGCTTTATATCCAGTATTTCAGTCAGAAGTATTGTCTTTTTAAGGTAAGAGATGGTAAAGGATTTTAAAGGATTGTAAGGGATGTTTTTTTTCGTAATGATGTTATTCTTTCAATATCATTATACCAAAATATTGGTATGGATTTTATTGTGGAAGTTCTACCTTGTTATGTCGGGGTTACTATTCACGTATACGACATTATTCACGTATACGGCACTATTCACGTATACGACACTATTTACGTATATGACATTATTTATGTATACGGTACTATGTACGAATACGGAGTACTATTCACGAGTTACTATTCATGAATTACTATTCACAGGTTACTATTTACGATAAAAATTGGTTTCTTTTTCTGACCAAATTATCGTTGATTTATGAATCTTACTCTTGAAATTAAATCCATGTTTTGATTATATTGTTTTCATTATCATATATAACATTTTTATAATTCTGGTGATGAAATTTCTCTTTGACTTGAGTGTAAAGATGGGTAGATTATTGGTATGATCGTGGCTATGGATTTTTTTTGGCCAGTAGTGCAAAGATGATCTGTTATTGAATATCTTTGGCCTGTAGTGCAAAGATGAACTGTTGTTGAATATCTTTGGCCCGTAGTACAAAGATGAACTGTTGTTGAATATCTTTGGCCTGTAGTGCAAAGATGAACTGTTGATGAATATCTTTGGCCCGTAGTGCAAAGATGAATTTATTAGTATGATTATGAACAAGAACTGTGATTTTGTATAACCATGATCTTTGATGTTTCAGGTAAAGACATGTGATGTAAATTATATTCTTTCCGGATGCGAAGAGGAATTTAGAATCACAATTATGAGTTATTCATATGATTGTGGACCAGAACTGTTGATTGATGTCACAGGGATAAAACATTGTTGGTGGATTTTTAACATGGAGAAGATAATAGACTTTATGGTCTATTTGACTCTTCTAATGGATTGCTCGTTCCGCTACAACTATGGTTGAAAAGTTTTATCATTTACCATATGTTCTAAATCTCTGATTTATTACTGATGAAGCCTATTGATAATTTAATTATCTTTAGTCATGATTTTCTTTACTGAGCTAGTTGTGCTCACCCTTTTGCTTCACAATTCCTTTCAGGTAATAAGAGTGTAGCTGGAGCGGGGGTAACAGGAGAATAGAACGGTGGTCTCTAGCGCTGGAAGTTCTCCCTAAACAGTATAGAAAAGTGTGTTGTATTTTATACATCATTTAGTAGTTATATTTGGTGAATCAAATAGGGTGAGGCGAACCCTACGTTGGAAGGGTGTTTTGCCACTATCATACAAGATGTCTAATGACATACAACCTCGTGTTATCATAAGACAGGGTTGTGCGCATCCACTTGCTGAGTATATCTACGAGCACTACCTATATAATCTTGGTGTTGGGTTGAAGTATAATTCTCAATTAGAGACAGTGGAGATAATAATATGTCAAGAGAAGACTCACCGTTGGAAAAAATATGATAGCAATCTTCTCGTTTTTCTTTGGGGTCTATTGGGTCAACCAAGGATAATTCTGTGGACATATGATATCTATAATAACCTAGACGCATGACCTTCCATGTACGAAGGTTCCCTTGAGCACTTTCCAAAGGTTTTAATTTATAAAACAGTTTTTGACTGTACCTTTATGTAAGGTGTCATTGTGACGTGCTATTCAAGGTTGGGATGAGAGTCACAGTTGGTATATATTTGTATCAAAACTCACAACATATGTGTTGTTGTATTTGCACGACAATTGTTGTAATAAAGTTGTAGTTATTTTCTGTACCATGTATTTGGCGACTCAAAATAAGTTGGATGAATTGGACCTATTTTGGGGGCGTTACACTATCAATCCGGGAAATTAAGTTTTTTTAAGCAATAAAAGAATAACTTCTTGAATTAAATCTGAAGCCATAAAGAAAAATTTTACTGCCATAAATTTCCACTTCAAAACTGTGCTACACGCACAATTGATATGGTGATTGTAATCAACTTGTTTATCAAATTATAATTTATAACAATTTTAAACAATACAAGAAATTTAAAATAGTATGTGAAAAGCTAGTCCAATAGTACGTAGATTCTAACACCAATTACAACTTGAAGCTTAAGTTTACAAGATATATGCGTCTAGCAAAATCTAGAAGATGTATGGAATTAGAGCCTTGACATCTTTAGGAAAATCATCAAATTTAGAAAGGTACCATTTTTTGGTGGCATAACTCCTCCCCATCAAGAGCAAAGCTGATCCCATAGTGAAGGATAATGCATATACTGTTTGAGAAATGCAAGCAACTCCTGTAAACCCTAGGATTTCAAAAAGATAGTGTGGACATACCACAAGATCAAACAGACCCCCTCGGGGAATTTTGTATTCTTTTTCGCCCTCTTTTCTTAACTTGGAGAGGAGGTAATGGTGGTAAAAATTACCACTAATTCCTACCAAGAACATTGCAACTCCGGCGTATTTTAGATCCACCGGCGGCTCGGGAAATGTTCTGATTAGGTATTGAGCGTAGATCATGCTTATCGTGTAAATGAAATAACTAAGGGAGATGAAAATTGTAACATCAAGGGGCATGGTGCCGCTGTATTTGTGAATGAATAACACCTATAAAAAAAATTCACCATTTAATTAATCTTGTGAATTACTTATATATGTAGATGAAGCACCATATATATATATAAGGTAAGGATCAAGAGTATTTTCCTTAAATAGCATTCCGCCTTAAATAACATTCTTTTATCAAAACGACGTAGTTTTGGAGGGACTCAGTGACATTTTTGTAAATACAATGCCACCGCGTATTTACAAAAATGCCACCGCGTCCCTCCAAAACTACGTCGTTTTTATAAAAGAATGTTATTTAAGGCGGAATGCTATTTAAAGAGAATGCTCTTGATCCTGACCGTATATGTATATATATATATATATATATATATATATATATATATATATATGTATGTGTGTGTGTTAGAATTTAAGAACGAATAATATTACAGTCACACAAATATTATATGAAAGACATAAAAATAAGAACACGCAATATACTCAGGTTTACCAATTTGGCTAGTCATGCATGTCTAATGTATTCATTAGATACCTCACACACTCTACAATTAATGATTCACACATCAAATAATATTTTTATAGTAACTAGAAAAACCCTATATGCTATAACATGAGCTCAAATACATGAGGCCCAATACATTAGTAAAACCCAAGATCAGGCTACTAATAAATCTCCAAGCCCAATTGCACTTTGAGCTTGGTTTTTAGGGGCACTGTCCCCTTGCAACCTCAGCCAGCTCACCGGCGAACTAGGCATCCGCTAGCTCACCGGGGAGCGAGACCTCCGACTGTGTAGTCATAGTGGCCATTCGTCGAATTCGCAAAAGTACGAGTCAATCCTATCATATATATATATATATATATATATATATATATATATATATATATATATATATATATATATATATATATATATATATACAGTCCGGATCAAGTGCATACCCCTTATCTTACTTATCCGTGCTCACCCCCCTTTAGGCGATGGTTTCGGTCATACAATCGTCGCTTATACTTTTAGCGACGCTATATGTTGTCCGTCGCTAAAAGTATAGGCGACGGTTGTATGACCGAAACCGTCGCCTAAAGGGGGGTGAGCACGGGTGAGTAAGATAAGGGGTATGCACTTGATCCTTGCTTGCTCTATATATATATATATATTAATTTGATAACCAATATATCTATCGTAAGCTAAACAAAAATACTACTAATTATCATATTTGTTGTATATAAAAACTAATTGAATGAATCATATAAATTTTTAGTATTTAGAATTTCGTAATATTTACATAAAAAAGCATAATGTATTTCTAGTTTTAGAGCCAAAGGTGTATATTGTGTGTAATATGTATTATCCTATGAATCTTAAAAGTTAGAATTTAAGCTCGGATGATAAAACTGAACTATTTTTAAGTCCGAGGATAAAATAAGAAAATAAGAGTATTCTAAATTTTTAGAGGACAAAGGTTGAAATAGAAATTTTAATAAAAATTAGAGGACAAATTAAACTGTTATAAAATTGGGACAGAGCCTTAAGAAAGGTAACACCAAGCAGGTGTTCCTCTAAAGCTTTATAATAAGATATATATTATCTTATGAATCTTAAAAGATAGAATTTAAGCTCAGAGGATAAAAATGAAAAAAAATATTGAAGTCAGAGGATAAATAAGTAAATAAATATATTTTAAATTTTTACCCAAAAGATATTTAATTCATCATTTGATATTTATTTGCATATATTTTTGCTTAGAAACAATTATTGAATTTTTTTGTTTAAATATGTCCCAAACTACTTTGATATGCTTAAAAGATAGTTAAAAGATGGAGTAATAAGACTATCCAACAATATCAATTGCCTATAATAATAATTCATAAAAACTAAATGAGTAAAAAGAGAAATTCTCAAAGTAATAAATTAAACTCAGTTATTAGACAAAAAAAAAGTAATAAAAATAGTTGCAGATAAGACCAATTGCAGACCACATAATGAGAGAAGTCACCTCAAAGAGCCTCTTGAAGAAATGGATGGCTAGAGCCAAAGAAACCAAAGTAAATCTGAGACCCTCGTCGGGAAAGAGGCCGAAAGAGGTAACTCCGGCGAGAAAAGCCGGCGTATAAGCTAAAAGCATTCCAGTTCTACCAGAAAGTTTGATCTGAGAAGTTGCAACATTTTTATCAAGGTTCCAAAATTTGGAATACGGAATGTTTTTCCCTTTTATTTCATTGAACCCGGAGTTGGCTAGGGATGCAACATTGATAACCGTCATGGCGGTTATCAACAAAGATGGCGGCGGCGGGTATATAAATCTCAGTAATATTGACAGCACCATTTTCTTTTTAATTAATTCTGCGTGTTTGATTGTGGTATGTATGTACGTAGTAGGGAGATTGGAGAGTGAAGGAAATATGCAAAAAGAGATAATATATATCAATCACACGTTATGCTTATGGCCTAGAAAATGCTTTTGGTTATTATTGGAGAGTGAAGGAAATATGCAAAAAGAGATAATATATATCAATCACACGTTATGCTTATGGCCAGAATTGAGAGATAGAGAGAGAAATATGTGAAGAGTTGTGATTTTTGTGGAATAATTATATAATTTTTATAATAAAAAAACGACCATTAGTAAAATTATAGTTGTTACAGTTGGTAAATGAAAGTTTATTTAATTTTTGGTTGGGTTTGAAATCTGAATTCTGATGGAATGAAATTTTCATGAATGTGATTGATGGATTAATGAGAAGGTGTGTCAGCCCTTTGTTTACAAGTTTTAATCTAGCTCAGATAGTAGAAAACAATTTTATTTATTAGTTTTTTTAGCAATAAAAGAATAACTTGTTGAATTAAATCTGAAGCCATAAAGGTAATTTTTACTGCTATAAATTTTCATTTCAAGACTGTGCTACACCACACAATTGATAATTTACAATAAAAATGTAATCAACTTAATTATCAAATTATAATTTACAACAATTTTAAATAATACAAGAAATTTAATACATTATGTGAAAAGCTAGTCCAATAGTACGTAGATTCTAACACCAATTGTTGGAAATTTATGGAAGATGATAAATTATAGAAGAAGTGAAATATAAATTTATATAACACTTGAGAATACTTTCATTTCACTTGATTAAAATGATCTAAGTACAAGACTATTTATAGGACTCATAGGACACTTCTAGATCCACAATAATAATTACTACATGACCACATTCATGTACATGAACCTAACCATTACATGTTTCAAGACATTTCAAATACATTCATGTATATGTATCATGTACTTAGATATCACCAATTCATGTATTAATATTAATTAAGATATTTCTTGAATAATCTAGAATATATTTGGTTTAGTTGCTAACAAGGCCTCCCGTAAACCAAATTTATTCTTCATAATGTCGTAAAACATTTTGATCTTCCGATTCCTTCAAACGCAAGAAACTCGTTTGTCATCTCCATTGATGTATATGACACAAATGCTTGAAGTTTCCATTTGTTCTTCTTGATCTTGCTTACTAGCTTTTCACATTTTACATGCTTGTATTTCTTCTTCATTTCATTATTTCTGAACTCATTTTGATCAAAATACTTCTCCATATTAACCCATTCAATACCTTCCACAACTTGAGTTTCTTTTTTCTTGGTCTTTGCATTTTCGACCTTTGGTTTGCACTCTGCTTCCAACTTGGACTTTGTATATGATGTTTCTTTAGCAATTTTTGTGACTTGAACCTTTTTGGCAACCTTCTTCTTTGTAAAAGTTCTGACAACAGCAGGATTAGATGATGTGACGTCCAATTGACTAGTAACTTCTGAGTGTGCACTCTTTTCTTCAACATCCTTATCCTCCAGCTCATTATTCAAATTTGTCACATTCTCTTCTTCCATCGTTTCAGTACTCTCAGGTTCTTCTTTCTCAAAAAATACTTTAATTATTGTGTCTTCAAATTCTTTATTTTCGACTTGATCAATTTCTTTTGCTTCCCGACATATGTCTTCAAAGTCTTCATTTTTCTTTTCTTCTTCTTCTTCAACTTCATCAATTTCTTCTACAAGTTTCTCATCCTCTTCCAAAAATCAAGACTCTTTAGGTAACGATGAACCTTTATAATTCTTGCAAATCAATTCAAGCTCATTCCATAACTGAGATAGAGAATCAAAACTCGCAACACGCATCCAGACTTCTTCATGCATTACTCCTTGCAAAATCTTCCTTATTCTTTTTTCTTTCATTTCTCGAACTTTTTCTGAAATACACTTTTCTGGATTTGCAATGACATCTTGCCATAAATTGCATTCTCCAAGAAATACTCGAATCCTTATACTTCAAACATTATAATTTGTGAACACTAATTTGGCACCAAACCTAGGAAACATCATTTTTTTTTATAATTTACCTCACCAAAAATGTTATCAATATGACAACCTTTGTGACGTGCTTCAACTCACAAACTTCAAAAATTTTCTCAACTAACACATTTGCTTGATTGCAATTCGGAGCTATAACGCGCACACTTTGCACTCACCCAAGAAACACTTTGATAGCACTAAGTCACCTTTCTTGGCTCTGATACCACTTGTTGGAAATTTATGGAAGATGATAAATTATAGAAGAAGTAAAATATAAATTTATATAACACTTGAGAATACTTTCATTTCACTTTATTAAAATGATCTAAGTACAAAACTATTTATAGGACTCATAGGACACTTCTAGATCCACAATAATAATTACTACATGACCATATTCATGTACATGAACCTAACCATTACATGTTTTCAAATACATTCATGTATATGTATCATGTACTTAGATATCACCAATTCATGTATTAATATTAATTAAGATATTTCTTGAATAATCTAGAATATATTTGGTTTAGTTGCTAACACCAATTACAACTTGAAGCTTAAGTTTACAAGATATATGCGTCTAGCAAAATCTAGAAAATGTATGGATTTAGAGCCTTAACATCTTTAGGAAAATCATCAAATTTAGAGAGGTACCCTTTTTTGGTGGCATAACTCCTCCCCATCAAGACCAAAGCTGTTCCCATAGTGAAGGAGAATGCATATACCGTTTGAGAAATGCAAGCAACTCCTGTAAACCCTAAGATTTCAAAAAGATAGTGTGGACATACCACAAGATCAAACAGACCCCCTCGGGAAATTTTGTATTCTTTTTCGCCTTCTTTCCTTAACTTGGAGAGGAGGTAATGGTGGTAAAAATTACCACTAATTCCTACCAAGAACATTGCAACTTCGACGTATTTTAGATCAATCCGCGGCTCGGGAAATGTTCCGGTTAGGTATTGAGCGTAGATCATGCTTACTGTGTAAAGGAAATAACTAAGGGAGATGAAAATTGTAACATCAAGGGGAATGGTGCCGCTGTATTTGTGAATGAATAACACCTATAGAAAAATTCACCATTTAATTAATCTTGTGAACTAGTTATATATGCAGATGAATCACCATATATATATATATATATATGAGATTGCTAACCAATGTATCTATTGTAATCGTAAGCTAAACAAAAATATTGTTAATTATCATATTTGTTGTATAAAAAAACTTAAATGAATCTTATAAATTTTTAGTATTTATAATTTCGTAATATTCACATAAAAAAGCATGTATATATATTGTGTGTACGTAATATGTATAATGAGAGAGGTTACCTCAAAGAGCCTCTTGAAGAAATGGATGGCTAGAGCCGAAGAAACCAAAGTAAATCTGAGACCCTCGTCGGGAAAGAAACCGAAAGAGGTAACTCCGGCGAGAAAAGCCGGCGTATAAGCTAAAAGCATTCCAGTTCTACCAGAAAGTTTGATATGAGAAGTTGCAACATTTTTATTAACGTTCCAAAATTTGGAATACTGAAGGTTTTTCCCTCTTATTTCGTTGAACCCGACGTTGGCTAGTGATGCAACATTGATAACTGACATGGCGGTTATGAACAAAGATGGCGGCGGCGGGTATATAAATCTTAGTATAATTGGCAGCACCATTTTTTTCCCTAGTGTTTAATTAATTTTCTGTGTTTGATTGTAGTGTGTGTGTAGTAGGGAGATTGGAGAGTGAAGAAATGAAAAAGAGTTATTACCAATCACATGTTATATATGGAAATGGTCTAGAAAATGCCCTGTATTTTTTTAATTAATGAAAGGGTTTTCTTTTTCTTTTTCTTTCTTTCTTTTCCTTAAAAATAAATTTGTGTTTGATTTGAGCTCTTTTATGCGGACATGAAAATTGGATATGAGTATTTTATAATTTTATTTATTTATTTATATTTTAATCTCTAATATTAAAAAATAAAAATAAAAATATATAAAATTATAAAATACTTATGTCTAATTTTTATATCAAATTATCATGTTCGCATACAATTTTCGTTTGATTTTTGTATGTTCGTAGTTGGGAGATTGGAGAGGGAAGGAAATATGAAAAAGAGATACTACTGACCAATCACGTGTTATGCTTATGGTTTAGAAAATTCCGTGCAATATTCATTAATTAATTATGGCCTACAAAATGCTATTGGTTAATTATTGGTGTACTATACGCCTGTGGGCCCATATTAGGATTCATATGATCTAATTAAAGTAAATGCACAATTAGGGTTTCATGACCTCATTAAATGTGCAATTTAGGGTTCACCTAACCTAATGGAATGAAGATAGAAAAATCAAAAATAAATGTGTCAGACCGGGAGAAGCCTCCATGTGTCCCGAGGCGGAAGACTCGTGGAGGCGGCTCATTTTGAGAATTGATTGAGGACTGGTTTATGGCTAGAAGGACAGGGCAATATGGACATTACTCTAATGACTGAAGGGTATTTTTGGAATTTCATTGAGAACATGTGTCTAGCATGTGATGACTTAAGTCCAGAGAACTCTATAAATACCCCTTCCATTCTAGGAAGGAGGAGGACTCTTTTGGTAGCTTAAGGCTTGGATATTCCACCTAAAAGCACAAACAAGATTAAAATACTCTCTCAACTCGAAGAACTGAAGAAGGCTCTTGAAATCTCAATAACCCTAACACAGTTTCTGGATTCTAGGGGTTCTGCCAAGCGTCGTTGGAGTAAGCGCCCATCTGTCATTCTCCCCTCTACAATCAATCAATTAATTCCGTATTCTTCGTGGATTTCTCTCCTCCTCAGCCAACAAGAAACCCTAAACAAGCAAGGCGCGATTTTCTTACCCACATTTATTTGGCGACTCTGCTGGGGAGGTGTAGAATTCGCGAAGGGTATGCCCACAACTCGAAGTGGGAGAATTACAGGAAGAGCTGTTTCATCAACAAATAGCATTACGTCACCGGATCCAGTTCCAAGACAAGTAACTCAAGTTTTCCAAGGCGCAAACCTGGATTTTGACCAACCAATTATTGAAGACGCTTCGGAAGGGAGTTCGACATCACCACATATGGCTAATCAACAACAAACCAACGCAGGAAGGCAAGGCGAGGATGCAGGTGGAGACCAGACGAATGCTGTGCAACTGGAGATGCTCAAGGCATTGAAGGAAGCACGAGAAGGGCAAGGGATGATGATGGCCATGATGCTGGAAATGCAAAGGGAGCAAGAGGAGATGGGAAATTTCCGCCAGCAGTTGATGCAGATTCCCACTTTTAAGGCCATGTTCCTAGGAAGTTCGCAGGGGGAACAGGTAGGAGTGGAAGACAACAACAATGGCAGCAACAACAAAGAGAACCAGATTGTACTGCCCTCGACGGAAAGTCAATCGGTTCCAATAATCAACTTGGAGGCCCAGCACAGTGGCGACGTGCCACAACTTAGGTTGGAAGCAAGCTAACCTCAGACAAATATCATCCCAACTGCTCTCCCATCAATTTCACAGGTGCAAATGCCAACCATTCCAGGCAATGTCCAGCGAGTGAGCCAGCAACTGCCACCAGTACCAACTTTGCATGATGCAAGTGTGCATCAACCAATCTCTCTACTATATACACCGCCGATACAGCAGTATATCACAACACCCTAGAGAGTTCACGTCACGAGCCAGTATGTGACGAAGGATGATATGATCGATGTGATCAATCAACTTCTTAGGCAGACATCTCGACCCTCGGAGTTGGACTTTACTCCACCTTACCCGGCACACATTCGGAGGCAACCTTACCCGATAGGGTATATTGAGCATCCCCCGCAATTTCCAAAATACAACGGGGAGAAAGGAAATGCCAGGGAACATATTGCCAGGTTTTTAGGGTCGATGTCTCCGTGGCTGGGATATGATGAAGTGAACAACCACAACTTGTAAATACGGGAATTCAACAAAACTTTGACGGATAGTGCCTTCAGTTGGTACTACAATTTGGAGAAGGGGTCAGTCCATGATTGGGATGACCTAAAATTATAATATTTTAAGAAATTTTTCTATGTGCAGAAACAGGTAACCATTTTAGAACTCATACGGTTCAAACAGAAGCGGAATGAGGAGCTATCAGATTACGTTGACAGGTTCAGGGCCTAGGCACAGAAGTGTGCAGAGTCGATTGGAGAAAAGAACCTGGTCAGCATTTGCAATAATGGTGCCTTAGATTCCTTCAAGCCCCACCTTATTACCAAGGCTTGTGATTCCTTCGCGACCCTCTCAGCTTTCGCACAAGACTTGGGAGGAATCATGACACTGTCCACTAGCCATGAGACAGTTACATGGAGAGGCAAGAGGACAACAACTGTTGCTTTGGCTAACTCTCAGTCAAAACCACAAGGAGGCAAGAGGGAGACACATGAGAAAAATTTTGATTGAAGCAAAGGAAGGCCTGGAGATAAATATGCAAGAAAGTCGGTCCCGGAGGCTATCACATGCAGTGAGAAAGCATTCAGGGGTCTATACGAGCAATGGATTGAACATGGGGTGGTGAAACCCCCAAGGCCTAGATTTACAGTGACTGAAGAGATGAAGAGAAGGCCAGACTTCTATGTATTCCACCAATACGCGGGACACTCAACTATGGATTGCTATAGTCTGCGTAGGATATTCCACGAGAAGCTGGAAAATGGAGAGATTGAACTGGGAAAGGAAAGCAATGTTCATGACAAGCCACTGCCAAATCACAAGGGGAAAGAAACATGCAACACTGTTATCCACAACACGATCCCAGAAGTAGAGATGATGATGGAAGAAAAGGAGAAGTGTGACCCAGGCCTGCAGGTGACGACGTTGATGAATGGGGCCAAGTTCAGAAATTTTTTCGACCAGATAGGATTGGCCAAGGAAGCAAGGATTGAGGCAACCAGGGCAATCATTAAGGTCGTCGAGACACAGGAAACTTGCATGGCCATAAACAAAAGATTTGTGAAGACGATGGAGGAAGAAACAAATAAGATATCTTTCTCTAAAGCTGATAGAGAGATAAGATACCCGCACAATAGACCATTGTATGTGACAGTAGTAATCAATGGCATCGAAGTACGGAGAGCATTCATTGACAATGGAGCATCTGTAAATATTATGCCCTACACCATGTTCAAACGGTTAGGCTTGTCAGAGAAAAAGATTGTGAAGGAACAAACAAATATTACAGGATTCGCCAACCAGAGCACAAGAAACCTGGGACACATCAAGGTAGACATGCAAGTTGGAAGGATTCGAGGGCCTGTAATGTTCCATATTGCAGAGGTAGATGCAGCATACCATGTCTTGCTGGGAAGGGCTTGGAAAAATGACTATGGGGTGGTACCCTCAGTTTTTCATCAATGCCTAAAAGCTATCTGGAAAGGGAGAGAAGTGAAGGTACCAGTAACTCGGAATCCCTTTGGACCAGAGGAGGCACACATCACCGAAGCAACTTTCTTCGATGATGTCGCTGAAGAGGGAGAGAACTAGATCGCGAAGCCTGATTCCCTAAGACTAACAAGCTGGAAGAAAGTGCAGGAATATAAGTTTTACCTGCAGAAAAAGTGAAGAAAAAGACATCGGAACATGGAGAATGTTCCAAAAATATGAAGCCAGTGGTGGTAGACTTGGAGAAGGAAAGAAGAGAAGAGAAGAAAAGGCCAGCAGATCTTGAAGATGCTAGAAATATAATAAATGCCAAGCGGATAGCACAGTCTGAGGATAGCCAAAAGGAAAAATAGGAGAGGGTTGTTAAACCCAACGGAAAGGTGGTGTTTCGATTATGACGGTGCAAGGGAGAAGAGCCCAAAGAAGCGTGCAAACCCAACGGCTCAGGAGGTGTCCCCCACTCCAGCAATAATGAAGAAAAAGAAGTTGTACAACAGAAGGTAGAACCAGATCCAAAATTCTTTGAGGATAGGCCAAAACCTCAACCAAATGAATTAGAAGAAGTTGATTTGGCAACAGATGGAGGAACGCCAAGACCGACTTATGTCAACAAGGAGCTTGAGGCTAACCAGAAAGAGGAGCTCATACAACTATTGCGAGAGTATAGGGACGTCTTTGTGACGCCCCCAAAATTAGGTATACATCACCCATCTTGAGTCGTCAGATACATGGTACAGAATTCAAATACAACTTACTAATACCACTGTCGTGTATAATACGACAAAATACAACTGTGAGTTTGAATACAATAATTGTCTACTAGAGATCATACAAACTCAAAAGGAGTCCTCATTACAATTATTAATACACTATTTCTCAGAATAGTGAGGACTACTAATGCTATCCTCTGGACCGTCACTCCATTCCCCGACTAGTCCCTACTATGTTCTCATTTCCTGAAGAGAACAGTGAAAGAAAGGGTGAGCTCAACTAGCCCAGTAAGAAATATTATGACTAAGATAATGCAGAATAAATTATCATTAGTCTCCAACAATGTTAAACTGATAAAATATAATAGACATCAAGTTTAACTGCAGCAGAATAAGCAATCCATTAAAAGAGTCAAGTAGAGAGAATTGAATCTACTATCTTTTATGATTTAAAAAGTTTTTCATCACTTTTATCGCTGAGACTCAACTCAATAAATAATCCACATCATTAAATCATCCCTGCACTACAGGCCAAGGATATTCTTTAGTATCACGACCACGAATTATCCATGCACTACGGGCCAAAGATAATCGTGTTTTCATCAATGGTCCTGATCATGCCATAAAACAATTATCTTTGCACTACGGCCGAAGAGAATCCATAGCCATAATGTTGCCTAAATTTTTAATAGCACTTTACCACGCAAGTATACGCGTTCAATTGTAATATTCAGCAAGCAAGGATATCGTTCCCACGAGGAAATAGACTAATATTTATCAATTACTAATTCTAATGCAATTAATCCTATTTTAAACTAAGAAAATTTTGTTTGTGATTTGAAAATTAAACTTAACAAACTAATAATTAAACCAAAATTTCACAAGAATAACTGCAGATTTAACAGGTTAAGATTACAACTTCCCTTGATATTTCATTTAAACTAACTTACTTCCCATTTAAAATAAATCAATTAATATGAATCATTATCCAAGAATGCTTTATGAATATTCACGCACTTCTTCCAAAGACACGTGAACAAATCCTCCTAAATCCAATCTTTAAGATGCAGAATTACAAGGAACACCCCAATTAATCAACTCACTATATTCCTATGTGAATCAAGTTAATTAGGGTTTACGCACAAATTCTTTCAATGGATACAAAAGACACATAGGTATATTCCTATCCTACATGCTAATCATATTAACCCTATTCAGATTATATGAACAGATGTTACCATATCCAGATCTCAATCTATACTCCATCTTCCAATTTCATATAGATTATCACAGTAATTGTTGGCCAAACAATTAATCAATAAACATAAGATATAATAAACAATTCAATAAAAACCAACTTTCATTCAATGGGAAGCTTGCAATTTAAACTACATACCAAGTTCCGTTGCAATCTTAATTAAAATTTAGTTCATGATAATAATAAAGAAAAACATCATCCAGATAAATAATCCAAACATCCCAGATAATTACAAAAGATAAAACTAGAGAAGAGAAGAAGAAACTCTGAATTTGCTCTTAAACTCTCTCTTAGATCTTCAGCCTTTGCAATTCTCCTTCGTGTTTTTCTTCCTTGTTCTCTCTGCAAATCTCTTGAAGAATTGATTGATTCCTTGCAAAATTCGTTCCCTTTGCTTTTCTAGAGTCCTCTTCTACTTGTATTGGTCTCAGCCCTCATTCAGACTCCTATTTGGCTTCAAAAACCCACTTGACAGCTGAAAAACGCAACTTTCTACGCACTAGAGCGCCTAGGCGCTCATCATAGGGCAATTTCAAGCGCCTAGGCGCTTGGCCAGGACCTCATATTTATAGAAATGCCACTCAGCTTTAATTTTCATGATTTTTGACCTTTTTCTTCTCCGAAATGACCAATTTGTCCCTCCAGCTCCAACCTACAACAAATAAACACAAAACACATAAAAAGATCCTAAAAAAAACAATTAAATATAACAATAATTAAGTTTAATAATATCGGATTCATAGGTATAAAACCTACTCATCAAATACCCCCAAACTTAACCAATTGCTTGTCCCCAAGCAACACAACATAATGCAATAGCTAAATATGCAATGCAAATGCAGCTATCTAAATGCCTACATTCCAGCAGTCAAACAGAACAAAATCTATTCATCAAGCCTCAGAGAAATCACAATAAACATGATAGTACATCATATCAAAACAGATTTGTAATTTCATCGTCAATCATCAAATCTTAACCTGTTATTATTGATATAGTGTGTGTGTGTGCTTAACATCCATGCTAACTGACATGATGCTAAATACAACACATAATAAATCTCTTTAAAAGAATCATACAGTGTAAACTTACAAAATTCACGAACCAGCAAAAACCAACTAAAGTCAAACATCCACCAAGTTCAAGAGTCTAATATGGGATACTTATGCTTTATTATGCTTTACGGAGGCTTTTTGCTCTTTTCCCGTTTTATTGTTTTTCTTTTTTTTTACTTTTTTTTTTTTTTTAACCATGACTGTGCAATGTCTCATTCCATTAGGCTAACAGTGTCACCCCTTAGCGAGCTTTCGACCAACGACTCCCAGACCATATAAGACCTTAGGGCGCTAGGTTTTAAGATACCCCTTCGGGCGTACTTGCTCAAGTAACAAAGGCCCCGAAACAAAACTAGCCACGGAAATTTTTATTTTATTTTTTCCTTTCTTTTTCTTTTTTTTTAACGAAGCTTATATATCCCAAATTTTTCCCCCAAACTTAAGTTTTTATCTAAATTCAGTCATCTTCGCCTATTCATGTCTTTCATTCATTCAGACTAGCATTATCCTCTAGAAGTCCATTATGTGTCAATTTAAACTCAATCAGTCAACATGGTTGTTTTTATTGTGCTATCCTTATTACATCAGTTTCAAACAGGTACAGATTCAAATCATGACAAGAAATAACATCAAAGTCTTAACAGACAATACTATACTTGTCTACTCAATTCCAATCTCATCACTGACCAAGACAGACTTAAACTATTTAACAGCTGGAAACATGCAAATGCTTGAATTTTTTTTTTTTTTTAGAAAATTAAAATGAAAACTACATGAATGCAAACTACATGAAAAACTATTAACTGAATACTATACGAATGCACTATATGAATACTACATGCATGAACTAGAGCTGGAAAATTACACCCCCAAACTTAATTTATGCAATGTCCTCATTGTATATAAGAAACAAAAATTTAAAAATTTAAGCACTGAGGACTTCCCTGAAAGATAGAAGCTTTACTCCTCGTCAGAATCTTCTTCCTCTTCTTCTTCTTCTTCATCTGGGGGGTATGCAGACAATGGTGGAAATTGGTAAGGAGCGGCACCTGGATTCATGCGGGCAAACATTTCAAGGAATGCTGCGCTAAAATTCTGATACACCTCCGTTTGCCGCTGAGCTAAACTATCCTGATTTCTTTCCATTCGGTCAAAACCTTCCTGAACTCGAGTAGCCACCATGTCGATCCTTCGAGTTTGATTTCTCAAATCCCGACGGATATCTTCATAAAAATTTGGTGGTTGCTCAGAACTTCCAGCTGCAGGAGGATTCTCATGAAATTGGTGACTAAGCTCGGCTGCAGGCTCGGGCGGAGCAATAATGAATCCTAATCCTCTCGGGTGTGGTATCCCCCCACCCCATACCTTGTACTTCTTAATAAGCGAGTGGTCAATTGCAGCTAAAGGAGGTTGTATAGCTTCCTCGGCATCCCATTTCACCCCAGCTTGTTGGCATAGTCCTGTGATCAAAGATGGGTGTGGTAATCCACCTGAGGTCCCTCCTCTAATTGCTTTGTCAATGGAATCATGAATAACTTGGCCCACATCTATAATTTTTCCTGATGCAATGCAGAAAAGCAGTGCTGCCCTTTGATTTACAACATCACTCATATGCCTACATGGCATCATCTTGGCACAAATAAATGCATGCCATGCTTTCCCATAATTGCTTAGTTTGGATGCGGGGAACAACACAGCTTCTTGTTGATCTGTTAATTTCCATGTCGTTCCAGGTACACACAAGGCTTGAATAATCTCACTGTAGTCTAGCTCGTGTTGTAGATATTGCATGTATCCATTGTTGGGTATCGTGTTCAAACCATAATAAGCATTTATTGACCCAAAACTGACCTCCACAGATTTACCTCGAACCCAAATTACGTTACCAACATGATCTATTGCATTTGCGTAGAATTCCTTAACAATTTTAACAACAGATGCATCCGGTTGAGCTGTAAAGTTCACCCATCTTCTACTCCCAATCATCTGTAATAATTCCTCATCTTCTATATCGGGCAATAGTCCACGCTCGGGAATTAGTGCTTTGTTAGAAAGTACATTGTAATATCTGTCGGACGCTTTAGCACTTGTAAATCTCTTTTTGTCATACTTTTGCGAAGTGCCCGAAGTCTCTCCTCTTTGTCTCTTACTAGCCATAGTCTTATGTACTAAATTCTTGCTAACCCAAATGATACTCAATGACTTAGGAGAGCCAAAATCCTCTTTGTGACAAACTATCAAACACTTGGTGTGCACAGATTTAGAATACTATTGGTATGCACTCCCCCAAACTTAATTTTCACCAATTGTTGCAATTACTGAACACACTATACATCCAAGGCAATTCAAGCAACAATTAAGAGTACCCACACCCAATTGAGCCAACACAATGATAGAAACTAGCTTCAAAGTACTAACCTAACTATTATCCAAGTGAATCCAAATAATTTGCAATAGAATCTTGTGTACTTACTTGGGTATAGCCAAATATGATGTTCAAGTCAAAGTTGGATGAGCAATTTGAGCTTTGAACCCTTACTTCAAGTAGATGTGGCTTGAATGCAAGTGAAATCCCGAATTGGTGAAGAAGGATGACAATATGAAACTTAGTTGCTTTGGTTTGGGTAGGGATATAGTGTTTGATTAGGATTTGGGAGAGAAAGATTGGTTGTTTAGGCTAGATTAGATGATGGTTTAGATTTGTGGTGGTTTAGAGATGGAGTAGGAGAGTAAGAGAGTCTTTGATTTGGAATGGGAGAGGAGTTGCCCGAATTGGGGCTTTAAAATTTTTTTTTTTTTTACATTGGAGCGCCTAGGCGCTTGTTGTGTGTACTGTTGGAGCGCCTAGGCGGTGGCTTGCAGAATCTCTTGGACGTGTGGAGCGCCTAGGCGCTTGGAATGGCTTGAAGTGGAGCGCCTAGGCGCTTGGTCTGGAAAAGAGCTACTGACTTTGAGCGCCTAGGCGCTTGGAATGGCTTGAAGTGGAGCGCCTAGGCGCTTGGGGCTGCATAATGTTACTGACTTTGACGTCCTTTGGAAAAATGGCCATAACTTCTTCGTCCGAACTCCGATTTAGATGATTCAAGATGTTTTGGAAAGAGGAGAAGTAGATCTACAACTTTCATTCTTGAAGTTTCACGAAATAATATCCGGAGCTATGGTCAAATTGGCTCTGAAGTGACTTCTTTGTAAATGGCAAACCGAAAACGCGAATCTAGCCGCCCCAAACGTCGATCCATGTAACTTTTGTCCCAAACCTCGTCAAATATCCCCAATCTTAAACTTTTACTTGTTTTCCTTTCCTGCAATCAATTGAATCTCTGTTAGAGAACAAGGTATGCATCAAATCCTAAACTAGCAAAGTTTAACCACTAAATAAACTAATGGTAAAGTAAATTAATAAGAGTAAAAATATCGAATAACAATAAAACTTCCTGGGTTGCCTCCCAGTTAGCGCTTGGTTTATAGTCTTCAGCCTGACTTTCTCCTCTGTTCTAATCGGCAAGGTTGACCGATGTCTTTTCACGATCAAAACAACCCCCATAGTAGTGCTTCAATCTTTGACCGTTGACTTTAAAATTACGTTTTGAATACGGGTCTTCCACTTCTACAGCTCCATGAGGATAGACTTTTGAGATTATAAATGGCCCAGACCATCGAGATTTTAACTTTCCAGGAAACAGTTTAAGCCTCGAATTGTATAATAACACTGTTTGACCCGCTTCAAACTTTCTTTCCAGAATTTTCTCATCATGCCACCTCTTAATCTTTTCTTTATATAACTTCGCATTCTCATACGATTGGAGTCTGAACTCATCCATTTGATTCAATTGTAAGAGGCGCTTCTCTCCCGCAGCAGATATATCAAGGTTTAACTTCCGAATTGCCCAATAAGCACTGTGTTCGAGTTCAACTGGAAGATGGCATGCCTTCCCATAAACTAACCTGTACGGAGACATCCCTATCGGAGTTTTGTAAGCTGTACGGTATGCCCATAGAACATCGTCCAACTTGCTAGACCAATCTTTCCGACTAGGATTTACTATCTTCTCGAGGATTCGTTTCACTTCTCGGTTAGATACCTCGGCTTGACCACTTGTCTGTGGATGGTAAGCAGTAGCTATCTTATGAGTGACTCCATATTTAGCAAGGATAGCTGAAAACTGCTTATTACAGAAATGTGTTCCTTCATCACTAATGATTGCGCGAGGAGTGCCGAATCTAGAGAAAATGTTCTTCCGAATGAACTTAATCACAACCTTCGCGTCATTGGTAGGTGATGCTATAACTTCTACCCACTTCGAAACGTAGTCCACCGCTAGAAGTATATAAGAGTTACAGAAAGATGGTGGAAATGGTCCCATGAAGTCAATTCCCCAAACATCAAACAATTCGACTTCCAGGATCATATTAAGTGGCATCTCGTGTCGCTTTGATATATTACCAACTCTTTGGCATCTGTCACATTTTAATGAAAACACACGGGCATCTTTGAAGAGTGTTGGCCAGAAAAATCCACATTGAAGCACTTTAGCTGCCGTTCTTTCTCCCCCAAAATGTCCACCATAGTCAGATGCATGACATTGGTATAGAATACTCTCCATTTCAACTTCCGGGATGCACCTTCTTATTACTTGATCGCCACATTGTTTAAATAAGAATGGCTCATCCCATAAATACTGTTTCACATCATGGAGAAATTTCTTCTTCTGCTGGCTTGTCAAATCAGGCGGAAACACCTTACTGACAATGAAATTTACATAATCTGCATACCATGGTGTATCCATCCTTACCGCAAATAGTTGTTCATCCGGAAAAAATTCGTTGATCACTGTTGTGTCATTTTTCTTTAGTTCTGAATTCTCTAACCGTGATAAATGATCAGCAACCTGATTTTCTGTTCCTTTCCGGTCCCGGATCTCCAAGTCAAACTCTTGTAGCAATAATACCCATCTAATTAATCTCGGCTTCGCGTCTTTCTTTGCTATTAAGTACTTAATTGCCGAATGATCTGTAAACACAATCACCTTTGTCTCAATCAAATATGAGCGAAATTTATCAAATGCATAAACAACTGCTAATAGCTCCTTCTCGGTAGTGGTATAATTCAGTTGAGCATCTGTCAATGTTTTACTAGCATAGTATATAGCATGAAAAATTTTATCCTTTCGTTGGCCAAGAACTGCACCAATCGCATAGTCGCTAGCATCACACATTAATTCGAACGGTATAGTCCAATCTGGTGCTATGATTACAGGTGCGGTAACTAATTTCTTCTTTAACACATCAAAAGCTTCCAGACATGCTTGATCAAAGTTGAATGGGGCATCCTTCTCCAAAAGATTACAAAGTGGTTTTGTGATTTTGGAGAAGTCTTTTATAAATCGTCTATAAAAACCAGCGTGTCCCAAGAAACTTCGAATACCCTTTACAGAAATTGGTGGTGGCAGGTTCTCAATGGTTTCGATTTTTGCTCTATCAACCTCAATTCCTTTTGATGATACTCGGTGACCCAAGATTATCCCCTCTTGCACCATAAAGTGACATTTCTCCCAGTTTAAAACCAAATTCGTTTCCATACACCGTTTGAGCACGAGAGTGAGATTTTCCAAGCAATAATCAAACGAATCCCCAAAAACTGAAAAATCATCCATAAATATTTCAAGATTTTGTTCAACCATATCTGAAAAAATAGCCATCATACACCGTTGAAACGTCGCTGGCGCATTACATAACCCAAAAGACATTCTGCGAAAAGCAAAGGTGCCATATGGGCATGTGAATGTTGTTTTCTCCTGATCCTCAGGTGCAATGGCAATCTAGTTATAGCCCGAGTATCCATCCAAGAGGCAATAATACTCGTGCCCTGCAAGCCTGTCCAACATCTGATCTATGAATTGTAGAGGAAAATGGTCTTTACGAGTGGCCTTATTCAACTTCCTGTAATCCATACACACCCGCCAACCAGTAACTGTTCGCGTTGGGATCAATTCATTCTGCTCATTCGCAACTACTGTCATTCCCCCTTTCTTTGGCACGCATTGAACCGGACTTACCCATGAGCTATCTGAGATAGGGTAGATAATTCCAGTATCCAACCATTTAATGATTTCCTTTTTAACAACTTCCTTCATGATGGGATTGAGTCTTCGTTGTTGTTCAATAGTTGGTTTCGCTTCGTCTTCCAACAAAATCTTATGCATACAAATTGATGGGCTTATCCCCTTGATATCTGCAATAGTCCATCCAAGAGCAGTCTTGTATTGTCGAAGTACCCTTAGTAGCTTTTCTTCTTGAACCTTGTCAAGTGATGCAGAAATAATGACTGGCAAGGAAGAAGAAGAACCAAGGTAGGTGTACCGGAGGTGGTTAGGCAATGGCTTAAGTTCCAAGGTAAGCGGTTCCTCTACAGATGATGTCACCTTTTCATCTAGCTTTTCCCGATATTCCAGAGGTTCAAATTTTTGTAGACATCGTGTGAACTTCGGAGTTGAATCTAGCATTTGGACCCATTCTATCACCATTGAATCATCAAATAATTTTTCACTAACCAATGCGGTTTCAAGAGGGTTTTCAATCACAGATTCACCAAATACCTCTCCAGTTGCTTCTTCAATTAGATCAACTCTTAAGCACTCTTCCTCTTCCTTCGGAAATTTCATAGCCTTGAAAACATTAAAAGTTACTTCTTCATCTTGAACTCTCATTGTTAACTCTCCCTTTTGTACATCAATTAATGTCCTTCCAGTGGCTAAAAACGGTCTTCCAAGGATAATGGGTATGTCTTTATCCTCTTCGTAGTCCAACACAATGAAGTCAGCTGGAAATATGAATTTGTCCACCTTTACTAATATGTCTTCCACAATGCCCCTAGGGTATGTCACTGATCTATCTGCGAGCTGTAGAGAGATATTTATTGGCTTTGGGGCTGATAATCCCAACTGAGTGTAGATCGAAAGTGGCATCAAGTTAATACTTGCCCCCAAATCACACAAACATCTGTTAAAGAACTGGGGCCCAATCGTGCACGGTATTGTAAAGCTACCCGGATCCTTCAACTTCGGTGGTAACTTTCTTTGCAGAATTGCGCTACATTCTTCTGTCAATGCTACTGTTTCGAACTCCCCTAGCTTCCTCTTTCTTGCTAAAATATCTTTCATAAATTTTGCATAACTAGGCATTTGTTCTAAAGCATCTGCGAATGGAATGTTGATTTGCAGCTTTTTGAACACTTCTAAAAATTTTGAAAATTGTCGATTTAATTTCTGCTTTGGAAATCTTTGAGGAAACGGCACAGGTGGTACAACTATTGTTTGCTTATCTTCTTGTTGTTTTGTTGTCTTGTCAACAACTTTTTCCCCAGATTTACTTTCCGAATTTCCACTCTCTTGTTCACCATCCTCAGCAGAAATTACTTTCTTGTGTCCGTCCAAATCTGTAGTCAATTCCTTCCCGCTTCTGAGTGTAACTGCCTTACAGTGCTCATTTCCATCATTCCTTGGATTTTTCTTCTTATCACTAGGTAAAGAACCTGGAATTCTAGTATTCAAAGCATTAGCCATTTGCCCCATTTGATTCTCAAGATTCTTTATTGCAGCTGATTGGTTTTTCGTTGTGGTTTCCAATTGAGTTGCAAATCTTGCCAGCAATTCTTCCATTTGTGATAACTTATCAGGTTGTTGAGTTTGTTGCTGTGACTGAAATCCAGGTGGATATGTTTGCCTTGGAGCTTGATCATGTGACTGATTATTACTCCAAAAAAAATTCGGGTGGTTTCTCACTCCTGAATTGTAGTTGTTTGAATAACTGCCCTGTTGCCTGTTATAATTGGAAACAAAATGGATTGATTCAGGATTTATTGCACATTGATCACTTGAGTGGTTACCCGCACATATTTCACATATCGTTTCCATTTTCTGAACTGGTTGTACCCCAAGTGCATCTATCTTCTTTGTAAGAGCAGAAATCTGAGCTGTCATTTGAGCTGACAATGCTGTCATCGCATCCACTTCATACACTCCAACTGTCCTTGGCGGAGTTGTTCTTGCTGTTGGCCATTGATAATTATTAGCTGCCATGGTTTCAAGCAACTGATACCCCTCATCACAATTCTTGGCCATAATAGCTCCTGCTGCTGCAGCATCTATACTCGATCTCACTGTGCTGAATAAACCGTTATAAAAAGTTTGCACCTGAAGCCATTTAGGAATCCCATGGTGTGGACATTTTCGCAATGAATCTTTGAATCTCTCCCAAGCTTCATATAGTGATTCTGAATCGTGCTGAACGAAAGAGAAGATATCGTTCCGCAACTTTGCAAGAAATTTCTGGGCTAGATCATTCCATGTAGTGATCGAGCCTGGTGGTAGTGAATGGAGCCAACTCTTAGCCTTATCTCTGAGAGTAAATGGAAATAGCCTTAGCCTTATTGCATCCTCTGACACATTATTGTACTTGAAAGTATCGCAGATTTCTATAAAGCTGACTATGTGATCGTTCGGATCATCGTTTGGTAACCCTCCAAACTGACATGAATTTTGAATCATCTGTATTGTCCCGGTTTTATCTCAAAACTTGTAGCAGTAATAGCAGGTCTCGTAATACTCGACTGAATTTCAGTAACCCGCGGTGTAGCATAATCCCGCAGCGCTTTTTGCTCTTCTTCAGCCATAGTATCTTCCTTATCAAATGCTTCTTTGGTTTCCTTAACCCACTTACGCAACCGCTGAAATCTTTTCTCGATGTCGTCCTCGTGAGGCAATAAATCTGGCTTCTTCGATCGCGTTTGCATAAACTAGTCAAAAGCACCTGAATAGAACAGAACAGAAAAAATTTAAATTAAGATTAACGCTATAAAAATCAATAATGACAAAATATTAAACTAATTTCCCCGGCAACGGCGCCAAAAACTTGTTGCCTAAATTTTTAATAGCACTTTACCACGCAAGTATACGCGTTCAATTGTAATATTCAGCAAGCAAGGATATCGTTCCCACGAGGAAATAGACTAATATTTATCAATTACTAATTCTAATGCAATTAATCCTATTTTAAACTAAGAAAATTTTGTTTGTGATTTGAAAATTAAACTTAACAAACTAATAATTAAACCAAAATTTCATAAGAATAACTGCAGATTTAACAGGTTAAGATTACAACTTCCCTTGGTATTTCATTTAAACTAACTTACTTCCCATTTAAAATAAATCAATTAATATGAATCATTATCCAAGAATGCTTTATGAATATTCACGCACTTCTTCCAAAGACACGTGAACAAATCCTCCTAAATCCAATCTTTAAGATGCAGAATTACAAGGAACACCCCAATTAATCAACTCACTATATTCCTATGTGAATCAAGTTAATTAGGGTTTACGCACAAATTCTTTCAATGGATACAAAAGACACATAGGTATATTCCTATCCTACATGCTAATCATATTAACCCTATTCAGATTATATGAACAGATGTTACCATATCCAGATCTCAATCTATACTCCATCTTCCAATTTCATATAGATTATCACAGTAATTGTTGGCCAAACAATTAATCAATAAACATAAGATATAATAAACAATTCAATAAAAACCAACTTTCATTCAATGGGAAGCTTGCAATTTAAACTACATACCAAGTTCCGTTGCAATCTTAATTAAAATTTAGTTCATGATAATAATAAAGAAAAACATCATCCAGATAAATAATCCAAACATCCCAGATAATTACAAAAGATAAAACTAGAGAAGAGAAGAAGAAACTCTGAATTTGCTCTTAAACTCTCTCTTAGATCTTCAGCCTTTGCAATTCTCCTTCGTGTTTTTCTTCCTTGTTCTCTCTGCAAATCTCTTGAAGAATTGATTGATTCCTTGCAAAATTCGTTCCCTTTGCTTTTCTAGAGTCCTCTCCTACTTGTATTGGTCTCAGCCCTCATTCAGACTCCTATTTGGCTTCAAAAACCCACTTGACAGCTGAAAAACGCAACTTTCTACGCACTAGAGCGCCTAGGCGCTCATCATAGGGCAATTTCAAGCGCCTAGGCGCTTGGCCAGGACCTCATATTTACAGAAATGCCACTCAGCTTTAATTTTCATGAATTTTGACCTTTTTCTTCTCCGAAATGACCAATTTGTCCCTCCAGCTCCAACCTACAACAAATAAACACAAAACACATAAAAAGACCCTAAAAAAACAATTAAATATAACAATAATTAAGTTTAATAATATCGGATTCATAGGTATAAAACCTACTCATCACATAATCATACCAAAAACTGTCCATCAATGCACTACGGGCCAATGAGGACTTTTTCCACATCATTTGTAATATTACGGTCATGATTACACAGCATAATCCCTGGTCATAATCATACCAAGTCCATCTATGCACTACAGGCCACAGATGACTTTCAACATAACATAAACATGAGGATGATGACAATGATATAAGAATTTAATAAAACAAGTTCAAGAATTAATTTTTCCATGAACCAATAACGTCCAAATTGTCCACACGATACTGTTTTGTGGTGTAAAATTCAAGAATGCTCAGAAGAATATTTTCCTGAAAAGATACTGGATGAAGCGTAAATATCAAGGATATTCTACTAATTTCATGGAGTATAGAAGTCAAAACTTTAACCAACTGAGTATAATAAAGAATGGAATAACAACAGAAATCACCATGCATGCGGGACTTCGCACAGGCAGGTTATTCCAACAGAATACTAAATAACGGAACCAGGTCAGGTGAAATTCACACCGACATGATGTTCCAACAGAATAATAAATGCGGAATAATAAATGATGGAACCAGGTCCGGCGTATAGCACAGACAGGATATTCTGACAGAATAATAAAGACGGAACCAGGTCCGGTGTAAAACACACAGACAGGATGTTCCAACGGAATAATAATAAAGACGGAACCAGGTCCGGTGTAAAACACACAGACAGGATGTTCCAACAGAATGATAGAAGAATGTCACCAAGTATAGGGTAGACCGCGTATACAGGTTATTCCAACAGAATAATAAGAAATGGAATAACAATAGTTCTCTTCATGAATAAGAAAGAATAACACCCCTTACCGTAACAGAAACTGGATATGGGAAAAGAAAAGTTAAGTAGCAAAAAGCTTTTCTTCTATCTCTCAATAGTTTCTCTCTCTAGAGTTCAGTGAATTCGTAAGAAAATAATGAAGGAATGAGCTTCTATTTATAGGAAAATGGAATGCATAGTAACTAATCCATGAACGGTCCAGATTGATTTACTTTAATCTGACGGTCCATATTTAAAGAAAAATCTTTTAAATAAAATATAATATATTCTATTTATATAAAAACATTTTACTATGCAAACACTATGCAAAACACTATGCAACACTATGCAAAACACTATGCAACACTATGCATAATAAAATATAATATATTCTATTTATAGAATAACTTTAATAAAGTATTCTGTTTTATATAAAAAGATGTTTCCGTTTTATTACGTTAATAATACGAATAAAACAAAACGTCATTATCACTATAATAATTCATATTATTAATCAACAATAATTGAATCAAACCGAGTGACTTCTCACATAAATATCAATAATCAATGTCGTGTGCTACTATGCAACAACGCGTATTACTGTACTTTTACTACCCAGTAGTTCAACAGTATCAACGGTAAAACTTCCGCCGTTATTTTCAATAAAATATTTTTGTCGTTTTCTCAATCCGACAATAATTCTGTTGTGGGGTCCACCAATAATTGTACCGTCGTACGAATATTTTCCGACACAAAGAATATTCCTTGACCAATCGAATATAATATAACAACTTGCATACTTTGCAAAATTTATAAATACTACCCACAATTATAATATTATCTCAAATTCACACCATAATATAAAAAATTATTTCGAGAAAATTAATTCTTTATTCATAAAATCTGGGGTTTTACAATCTCCCCTCCTTATGGAATTTCGCCCTCGAAATTTACGTACGTACCTGGTATGCCAAACAGGTGAGGATACCTTTACTTCACTTCAAATTCTAACTCTTGAGATATAACCTTTGAGTGTTGAATACGATTCTTCTTATCCAAGATTGTAACACGTATCTCTTCAAACGTTAAATCATCCGCTATCTCTTCCGGTTCTAAATTAATAATGTGGTTCGGGTCGTCCACATATTTACGTAACATCGATACGAAAAAAAAACGTTATGAACACGCAATATATTTGGCGGTAAAACGAGTCTATAAGTCACAGTTCCTACTCAATCAAGGATTTCAAATGGGCCAATAAAATCAAGCGTTTAGACTTCCTCTATTCGTCAATTCTTGCTTCTAAAATAACGCCCTCTTGAACCTTCTTAATTCTTCACATTCTTCAGCTCCGAGTGTGTAACTTGAGCGGCTTTAACTTTGTCGCTTAAAGTCGATTCTACTTGTATATTCGTTATCTTCACGTGAGTTCGTATATTCAAACTTGTAAACGCATACGATCTTCTACTCACACGTCAGCTACCATGTTCGCTTTCCCACGATAATATTGCATGGTACGATCGTAATATTCAACAGCTCGAGCCAACATCTTTGGCATGTTATACGTTCGTTTTAGGTGAATAAAATATTTGAGGGTTTAAGAAATGGGTTTTGTACCGGGGTCAATACAAAATTCGATTTCACGCTCTGGGGTAGGCTAAGAAGTCTTCAGGAATACGTCAAGAGATTTATTAATGATAAAAATATCATTCAAAACTGTTACTCACATCTAAGACTTGGATAGTACGTCACATTGATACCAACTGTGACTTCTATCCCTTAACCTAGATAGCACCTTACAATGATACCTATCAACTTGTTATCGTCATTCACGACGTCGCCTACAGAAAGTCTGGCTTCGGTGCATTCCACACAAGGAAGTCATCAACAAAAGGATCGGGGCTCTTTACTTATGGCTTAGTATGACAATGATTGAATTTAGTGGTTTGGTTGCTTGAATTCACATAATAGGTTGGTTAGGAATATGAAAGCTAACAACCTTACGAAAAACATGATGAGTAGTTAACCAATCGATTCCTAAAATCGCATCAAAGACAAGTATTTTCAAAGAGATAAGATCGACAGGTAACGTGAAAGTGTCGATTTAAATCAAACAAGATTTATAAACAGTGGAGGTAACGAAGGTTTCTCCCAATGGAGTTTCAATAGATAAATCAAAGTTTAACTTCTCCGGAGTTAAGTACAAACATTGAACACAACTAGGTGAAATAAAAGAGTGAGTAGAACCGGTATCTAACACGGTATAGACTTCGTAAGAGCTTATGATTAACTTACCCGTGATAATTTTATTCAGGTTCCTCGTCACGAGAGAAAAAAAAATGCTCTCTCTTAAACTACCGGCTTTGCCTTGTCTGGGACATCCCTTTGCATCACTATCCCAGTTGGACTTGACTTCACCATACGACAAAATTGAGCTAGGTGACCTTCTCTTCCGCAATTAAAACACGCTTTGGATTGTTGCGTACAGTTTGGACGGATGTGTCCCTCTTGTCCGCATTTGAAACATACGACCGATGGGCGTTCTTCTTCCTTTGAAACGGGTGCTGGCGTTGCTATCTTTCCATCATTATTGAACCTTCTCTTCTTGAAATGTCCATTTATATTATCTTGGCCACGATTACCACCGAAGTGGTTACCATTCTTGGTATGATAATTTCCCCCGCGATGGTTATCATTGTTCCGATGGCCGTTGCCACCGGTATCATTATTATCGTGTTGCTGGTCATTACCTTTTGGTTGTGATAACTCATTATCGCGCTCCAATAACTGAGCCCTATTCACAATATCTGAATATAAACAAAGTTTATGAGAAATGAGGTATTGACGTATATCGGGTTTCAAACCTCGCAAAAACATTCGCGTCATTCGCTCCTCATTATCGACCAAATGGGATGCAAACCGGGACAACTCCGCAAACTTAGCCTCGTACTGCAACACGGTCATATTGTTTTGCTCCAGCTTGATAAACTCTACCTCCTTCATGTGACGAATACTTTCAGGAAAGTACTTGTCGTTGAACAGCTCTTGGAACTTCTCCCAAGACATCTTGAGTGCGTCAGTCTGGGTACGTTTTACAGATTCCCACCAATGATCTGCTTCTTCACGCAACATAAAGGTGGCAAAAGGAACCTTTTGCTCCTCGGAGCATCCCAAGACATTAAATATCTTGGTGATCTGCTTTAACCACGTCTCCGCCTTAAGTGGTTCTGGCTTTCCCAAAAACTCCGGTGGTCCCAGCTCCTTGAACTGCTTAGCGGTGACCAACCGTGGGTTGCCATTGTTTTCTCCTGCATTATGAACAGGAGCCGCCTTCTCCCGTTGTTGCATGAATTGCTCCTTAAACTGCTTAGCGGTGACCGTCCGAGAGTTATCAGTGTTTCTACCAGCATTTTGGACAGGAGCTGCCTTAGCCTGTTGTTGCATGAATTGCATAAAGTCTCTGACCATCCCATCATTCACCATTTCATCGGTGTTATTATTTTCATAAGGAGTATTGTCCTCTAGTTGCACATTATCCTGATTATTGATCTGTGGAGACTCAACGGTCTCCTGTGCTCCATTGATAATCTCAACATTCTCGGATGCCATTTTCAAACACTGCCACAAAATAAAGATTAATTGACATGTAACATAATATCTCTAAACTTTGACCAACTAATTTAAATACAAAATAAATTTAAGTAGGTCATACCAGCGAAGGAATTCCTCGTCTCTCCCCTTCTAGTTCTAGTCTCACATCTTAGCCAGGGATCATATCCCTAAGCTCTGATACCAACTGTGACGCCCCCAAAATTAGGTATACATCACCCATCTTGAGTCGTCAGATACATGGTACAGAATTCAAATACAACTTACTAATACCACTGTCGTGTATAATACGACAAAATACAACTGTGAGTTTGAATACAATAATTGTCTACTAGAGATCATACAAACTCAAAAGGAGTCCTCATTACAATTATTAATACACTATTTCTCAGAATAGTGAGGACTACTAATGCTATCCTCTGGACCGTCACTCCATTCCCCGACTAGTCCCTGCTATGTTCTCATTTCCTGAAGAGAACAGTGAAAGAAAGGGTGAGCTCAACTAGCCCAGTAAGAAATATTATGACTAAGATAATGCAGAATAAATTATCATTAGTCTCCAACAATGTTAAACTGATAAAATATAATAGACATCAAGTTTAACTGCAGCGGAATAAGCAATCCATTAAAAGAGTCAAGTAGAGAGAATTGAATCTACTATCTTTTATGATTTAAAAAGTTTTTCATCACTTTTATCGCTGAGACTCAGCTCAATAAATAACCCACATCATTAAATCATCCCTGCACTACAGGCCAAGGATATTCTTTAGTATCACGACCACGAATTATCCATGCACTACGGGCCAAAGATAATCGTGTTTTCATCAACGGTCCTGATCATGCCATAAAACAATTATTTTTGCACTACGGCCGAAGAGAATCCATAGCCATAATCATACCAAAAACTGTCCATCAATGCACTACGGGCCAATGAGGACTTTTTCCACATCATTTGTAATATTACGGTCATGATTACACCGCATAATCCCTGGTCATAATCATACCAAGTCCATCTATGCACTACAGGCTACAGATGACTTTCAACATAACATAAACATGAGGATTATGACAATGATATAAGAATTTAATAAAACAAGTTCAAGAATTAATTTGTCCATGAACCAATAACGTCCAAATTGTCCACACGATACTACTGTTTTGTGGTGTAAAATTCAAGAATGCTCAGAAGAATATTTTCCTGAAAAGATACTGGATGAAGCGCAAATATCAATGATATTCTACTAATTTCATGGAGTATAGAAGTCAAAACTTTAACCAACTGAGTATAATAAAGAATGGAATAACAACAGAAATCACCATGCATGCGGGACTTCGCACAGGCAGGTTATTCCAACAGAATACTAAATAACGGAACCAGGTCAGGTGAAATTCACACCGACAGGATGTTCCAACAGAATAATAAATGCGGAATAATAAATGATGGAACCAGGTCCGGCGTATAGCACAGACAGGATATTCTGACAGAATAATAAAGACGGAACCAGGTCCGGTGTAAAACACACAGACAGGATGTTCCAACGGAATAATAATAAAGACGGAACCAGGTCCGGTGTAAAACACACAGACAGGATGTTCCAACAGAATGATAGAAGAATGTCACCAAGTATAGGGTAGACCGCGTATACAGGTTATTCCAACAGAATAATAAGAAATGGAATAACAATAGTTCTCTTCATGAATAAGAAAGAATAACACCCCTTACCGTAACAGAAACTGGATATGGGAAAAGAAAAGTTAAGTAGCAAAAAGCTTTTCTTCTATCTCTCTATAGTTTCTCTCTCTAGAGTTCAGTGAATTCGTAAGAAAATAATGAAGGAATGAGCTTCTATTTATAGGAAAATGGAATGCATAGTAACTAATCCATGAACGGTCCAGATTGATTTACTTTAATTTGACGGTCCATATTTAAAGAAAAATCTTTTAAATAAAATATAATATATTCTATTTATATAAAAACATTTTATTATGCAAACACTATGCAAAACACTATGCAACACTATGCATAATAAAATATAATATATTCTATTTATAAAATAACTTTAATAAAGTATTCTGTTTTATATAAAAAGATGTTTCCGTTTTATTACGTTAATAATACGAATAAAATAAAACGTCATTATCACTATAATAATTCATATTATTAATCAACAATAATTGAATCAAACCGAGTGACTTCTCACATAAATATCAATAATCAATGCCGTGTGCTACTATGCAACAACGCGTATTACTGTACTTTTACTACCCAGTAGTTCAACAGTATCAACGGTAAAACTTCCGCCGTTATTTTCAATAAAATATTTTTGTCGTTTTCTCAATCCGACAATAATTCTGTTGTGGGGTCCACCAATAATTGTACCGTCGTACGAATATTTTTCGACACAAAGAATATTCCCTGACCAATCGAATATAATATAACAACTTGCATACTTTGCAAAATTTATAAATACTACCCACAACTATAATATTATCTCAAATTCACACCATAATATAAAAAATTATTTCGAGAAAATTAATTCTTTATTCATAAAATCTGGGGTTTTACAGTCTTTGCTTGGAATTACGACGAGATGCCCGGAATTGACAAATATCTTGTGGAGCACAATCTAAATATAAGCCCGGGAATGAAGCCAGTAAAGCAAGCACCTCGCAACTATGCACCCGAAGTCGAAACCCAAATAAAGGAAGAAATCAAAAAGTTGCTGGAAGTAGGGTTCATCAAGCCGATTCAACATCCCACATGGCTTTCCAGCATCGTACCGGTAAAGAAATCAAATGGACAGCTACGAATATGTGTCGATTTCAAAGACTTGAACAAGGCATGCCCGAAGGACATGTACCCATTACCAAACATAGACACTTTGGTAGATGCAACGGCTAATCATGAGATGATGTCATTCATGGACGGGTTTATGGGTTACAATCAGATAAATATGTCTATAGAAGATGCAGAGTTGACAGCCTTTCGTAGCCCGTTTGGGAATTTTTACTATGTAGTAATGCCATTCGGATTGAAGAATGCGGGGGCAACTTATCAGAGGGCAATGCATGCTATATTTCATGACATGATTCATGATATGGTGGAAGACTATGTGGACGACGTAGTAGTTAAATCCATGAAGGTGACAACTCATGTGGAGGATTTAAGGAAAGTGTTTGAGCGATGCCAAAGGTACAAGTTGAGGATGAATCCGAAGAAGTGCGCCTTTGGAATGACGGCTGGAAAATTCTTGGGCTTCTTGGTGCACAACAGAGGTTTAGAAGTGGACCCAAGCAAGGCAAAAGCAGTTACAGAGATGCCCCCACCAAAGACGCAAAAGCAGTTGAAGAGCTTTCTAGGGAATGTCTCGTACATGAGAAGATTCATGCCAGCATTAGCTGAAGTCACAGAACCTTTCGGCAAATTACTAAAAGGAAAGGCACAATGGGACTGGGGGCAAGACCAACAACAGGCCTTCGAGAAGGTAAAAAGAATTTTATCTTCAGCACAAACGATGGTAGTGCCACAAAGAGGAATGCCATTACAGTTGTACATCACATCTACCAAGAAGTCTATAGGAGGATTGATCACGCAAGAGGTGGATGGAGAAGAGAAACTTGTGTATTACATTAGCTGGATAATCAGAGGACCAGAAACCAGTTATTCACAGGTGGAGAGGCATTGTTTAGCGTTGGTGTTCATTGCGCAGAAAATACGTCATTATTTTCTAGCGCACGAAGTAAAGATTGCAATAAAAACTGATCCGATCAGATACTTATTGACTAGGCCAGCATTAGTAGGAAGACCTATCATTTGGATGATGATCCTTTCAGAATACGACATCAAGTGTGTAACACCAAAAGCAATCCGATGTCAAGCCTTGGCAGGCCTGCTAGCTCAATTTTCAAATGGAGAATATGAACCCCCTTCTGAGGATCTCCCAGATGGAGAAGTAAAATCAATCGACTTGATGGATGAGGACTTAGAATGGTGGAGTTTGGCTTTTAATGGATCATCTGCAGAAGGTAAAGGTGGAGCAGGAGTGGTGTTGACCACCAAAGAAGGAAATGAAATATCCTTGTCATACAAATTGGACTTCCCTTGCACAAATAATGAAACAGAATATGAGGCATTCATACTAGGATTGTTGGCGGCTCAAGAATTGGGAGCCAAATATCTTAAAGTAAAGGGAGATTCAAACCTTATAGTGCAGCAGATAAGAGGCCAATTTGGAGTGAATGAACCTATCTTGGAGCCATATAGAACTGTAGCACAAAAGGTGATGGAAGCTTTCAAGAAGGTGCTGATTGAATATGTACCCAGAGGACAAAATAAACAACCGGATGCACTAGCAACAGTAGCATCTCGAGTCTATATCAAAGGGGAAGATTTGGATGTGAAGGTAATGAAGAGAATCCACCCAACTACGGTGCTAGACTTGTTCCCCAAAGACATGATAGACGATTGGAGATATGACATCTCCCATCAATTGCAAACAAAGGAAGGAACAATACCAATCGTGGAGCTACAGAAGTACAACATCATCAAAGGTGTCTTGTATCATAAAGAAGCAGATGGTGTATTGACACGATGTTTGGGGAGGCAAAAAGCAAGTAAAGTCTTGCATCAGGTGCATGAAGAGAACTGCGGGTTTGCAGACATAGGTCTGTATCGTAGGTTGCAACGCCAAGGGTATTATTGGCCTGAAATGAAGAAGGAAGCAGATTCCCTACAACGCCACTGTGTTTCATGCCAAGAATACCCTGGGGAGGATGAATGCGCTTTCATTGATGACATAGCGGATTGGCGAATTCCTTATGTGGACTTTTTACAAAACGGGACTCTTCTGACCGAAAAGAAGGATGCAATTATAATAAAGAGGAAGTCGCAATGATTCTTCTTATAAAATGGAGAATTGTTCAGAAGAGGTTTCAATAGAAAGCCCCTACAGTGTCTAGAACTAGGCGAGGCCAAAGATTTGGTTTATCAAATGCACAAGGATGAACATCAAGGGGGAGCCAAGTTGTACAAACAACTTATCGATCATTGTTACTATTGGCCAAAGATGGAAGTAAATTGTATAGAATTTGTCAAAAAGTTCCACATTTGTCAAATACATGGAAACTTGATACATGCTCCCGCCGTGGATTTGCGCACCTTAGCAACACCATGGCCCTTTCATACATGGGGAATGGATCTTATAGGTCCTGTTCACCCTAATTCTAAGGGCAACATATGGATTTTAACTGCCACCGAGATGTACACAAAGTGGGTGGAAGCCGAACCTTTGAAGAAGGCCGAGACCAGCAGTGGCAAATTTTATCAAGGAGCACATTTTTTGCCGTTTCGGGATCCCGAAGATCATTTTATCGGACAATGGAACCCCCTTCATCAATAGAGACATCAAAAGTCTAATGGAAAGATACAGGGTGAAACATTACAAATCATCACCCTACTACCCGAAAAGCAACGGACAAGCAGAAGCGACAAACAAAACTTTGATAAAAATCTTATCAAAAACCTTAGACGATCATCCGAAGAAATGGGCAGAACAATTACCAATAGCGTTATGAGCATATCGAACTTTAAAAAGAAAGCCTACATGCGAAACCCCATACGCTTTGGTTTATGGTGAAGAAGATATCTTGCCCGCCGAAATAGAAATTCCTTCGGCTCGAATGAGACTTCGAAGCTTAGTCGAGGAAGAGAGCCGACCAGTCACCCTGGAGGCCTTAGGCGACTTCCGAGACAAGGCTAAAGAAAAGCTTGAATGGTACCATGAAAGACTGCGACGACAATACAATACCGCGGTGGTACCATGCCAAATTTTGGTGGGAGACCTGGTGCTAAAAACGACAACTCAAGTTATGAGGGGACCCCGACCACCAAATTTTACCCTAAATGGGAAGGCCTGTATAGGGTACGAGAGATCTCCGAAAGCGGGTATTGCAAGATATCTCGTGTGGGATCAGACGCTGTCTCAGGCCCATTAAACTTGAAATGGGTAAAGAAATATTACACATGAGAAGAGCATCGCAAAAGTTATACTTTCAACTTCAAAAGTAATCGAGGCACCTGAATCATAGCCCTCGAAAGTTACACTTTTAACTTCAAAAGTGATAGAGGTACCAGACTAACAGCCCTCGGAAGTTACACTTTCAACTTCAAAAGTGGCACCTGAGTATAAGCCCTCAAACCTGAAAGTTACACTTTAACTTTAAAAGTGGAGAACATTATGCTTTATTCAACAAAAGCAAGAAAGTTACACTTTATCTCTAAAAGTGGCAAACGTTATGCTTTCTTCGATAAAAGCAAGATTTACTATGTGAAACGTTATGCTTTTCGTTAAAAGCAAATTTTTATCAATAAATTGACAAACTTTCACTTATACTTGAATGTTTTATTTTTCTAAAAAAAAAGTATAAATTCAAGTGTTGGTTTGTGAAATATATATATATATATATATATATATATATATATTTGACAAAATTTATGTTTTCTTATAATACCTATTGTTGTCTTGGAATATTAATTTGAATAACTTGAGATTCAATGATAAATATTGAGTTTTAAGGAATCACTCAAATTAAAGACAATCAACAAGGTTAAAGAAACCACGTTCTGATAAATGAAATATGTGTAAATGAGTTTCTGAAACAAGAAATTGAAAAAAAAAACTACTACAATAAGTTATGATATAAAGGCCAAGACATATCAAAATGAAGAGGAGGCACAACTAAAGCTTCCAAATCAGCAACGACAACATCTCGAATCTTAAGATTTGCAGCTTTCAGCTCCCTAACCTGTTGAGTAGTTGACTCTAAGTCCCGACGCTGACACTCTACCTCCTGAAGTTTTGCCTCTAGATCCCGGCGCTGACCCTCTAAATCTTGAGACTGGATCTTCAATTTGTTTGCGACTTCATTAAGCTCAGAAAGCTGCACTGAAAATGATTCATCTTCACACTTACGTACAGCAACCTCTGAACGTAGTGAAACAAGATTAAAACTCAACTTGAGAAGATCCAACCTATCACGAAAAGGAGACATGTCAACACCTACGTTTGCAAGGTCATCTACATCATTGCTAAACTTCTTCAAGTCCTCAACTCGCAAGGAATATAAAGAAAGAGTATGCGACCCAAGAGCAAGGCCTGCGAGCTGGTCTAGGAAGAGGGTTTGGGTGGAAGTTGTCTTAATAATCAGCCGGTCAAGAATCTGCGGGAACCGAGCTAGGAAACGCTCCAGACTTTCCTGACTAGAAGACGATATCTGGAAACCCCTCCAAGAAACAAGATCCCTACTCGGATTGAAGGAAGCTCTGGCAAGAGCTACTTTAGAGGCCACCATAGAATCTGTCGAGACCAGGGATGGAGGAGCAGAAAGATGTTGTACGGCTAAAGATTCCTCGAAGCCTTGGTTACCTGGAGGATAACCAAGGTCACTATAGGGCGAGTGGGAAACATCCGGATGGGGAACAGCAAATAAAGCGAGTGCTTCAACGGGCAAAGGTAAATCTTTCATCCTCTCGCTCTGAAAACAAGATGTCAAAGCACAATATATTATAAAGAAAAAGAGGAAAGGAAATTCAAGATAAATCATTTGTGTATTAAAGAAGGATACTCATAATATAGTCAATGGAAAAGGAGTAGGGAGATGCCACAGAAAGGGGAATGTCATTTAACCCACCCAAAGTACTATCAACAATGCCCTCCCGAGCAATCACCAACTCGGTAGAATCCTTTCGGAGAGGATGAACATCACCAATAGTTTCAGAATGATTCTCCCTCGGGGAAGTAAGAGTCTCATCAACATCTTCAAACTCATCATGAGGATCAGGCATAGGAAGGTTTGAAGAAATTGTTGTATCACCCACAGCAAGACTCGAGCTCACGTCAAACAAAGTATCCTTAGTATCCAGACTAACACAATCGTCGCGAGGAGTAGATGACTCAATATCAACAAGGATAGGTTGGACGGGCTCACGACTAGTGGAAGCCGCCGCGGAAGCTTCATTTGTAGTACTATACATTAACCCAAGAGGAACATTATCATCATCATCTTCATCGACCATAGTAACCTAAAATAAAAAAAATAAAGGAAATAATTACTCAATGATATGTGAAAGCAGTAATACAAAGGATGAAATAAAAATGAGAATAGTACGATAAATTACCAAATTTCTACGGCGCTTCTTGATCGGATCCTCAGCTGCCGGGATACTAGGATCAACATTATTAAGGGGGCGTTTTGCTAATGGATTTATGATAATCCTGATAGGATGACGACTGATTGGAACCACGGAAAAAGCAATAGGAGGAGCTATCTCAGAATCAGTAGTAATAGCTGCTCTCGTTTTAGAACGAGTAAGTCTCATCTCCTCGACATTAGAGGATCCATAGGGAGGAGCTAGAGAGGACACCCGAAATGGAACCCGTGGTGGAAGACTCCTGGAAGTAGTGGGAACCTGCGATGGAATGATCTACTGAAGGGGAGACGACTTAGGCATCAAAATGTCACGCTTAGCCAACCGGCTACTGACTGGCCAAAGTGCTGAGCGAACATTGGGCTTGGGAGAGCATAGCAGCCAGCCCCATTGAAGACGTTGGGGAATAGACGCTTGCAATGAACAAATCAAGGTATCATCCTCCCATCTTTTAAGATTGACTTTCCAGTAATTACGTTCTCCAGTAGTATATCGCCCGCTCCGGGAGTCATCTGGTATGACAAAAGAAAGGGATCTATAGGGATCACTTGATAGTTTCGGAAATGCCCATGTAAAAGAAGAGGAAGTAGAGACAAAATTGAGAAGAGCATCCTCGTAATTCCCCCGGCAGGTGTGACCGAAAGGGCGTTCCTGGTCATATCCGAATTGTCTCATGACCCTGTGAGGAGAATACAGTACATTGCCAAAACTATTATTCTCTAGGAAACAGGGAAGCTCTGTAGACCGAAGGAAAACGAACCAAGACAGTACGGAGCCACTCAAGCTATTTCTGTTGAGGTTGGAGAAGGTACGAAATTTGTGCTTGTAGAAGTGAGGTAGATGACCTCACCCCCTGAAACACACTACAAGAAAAAGGCCTAACAGCGACCAACAGTATCAGCGACCTCATGTCCGGTCGCTGATAATACTAATAGCTACCAACATCAGCGACCATAATGTAATCTCGTCGCTAGTTAATATCAGCGACCGTATGCGATCGCTGACATGAATTTCCCTCCCAAAAATTGGTGCCAAAAGTTGGCGCGTTGGTTTGTTGTGACCAATATATATCAGCGACTGCTAGCGATCGCTAACTCATCCACGTCATTAAAAATTAGCGACCGCAAGCGGTCGCTGATCGTTGAAAACTTATTCAGACTCAGGCATTCGTTCTTTCAGCAGACGATAGAAGAAAACGAGGGACAACAGAAAAGGGAGAAGAGGGAGAAGGGGGAGAAGAGAAGAGGGAGGGAGAAATTGAACGCCGCCGCTCGCCGCCGCTATCCACTGCCATCGCCGCCGCCACAGGTAACCCTAATTCTCTTTATTTCTGAATTGGATATAGATAGGGTGTTATTGAACTTTTTCCCCACTGCATTTTTCTTCGAGTTTGGGTATTCTACCTTATTGGTAGTATGTAATTTATTTCATATACATGCCACATTGACATAATTGCTAACAATGTAGTTAAAAATTATGTAAGAAGCAATTTGGGTTTGGTCAGAAGTTCAATTAAATAAAAATTAATTGAGTTAATTTGGTTGGTATGCTTTATACTCCACTTTTGATTGTAAAATTGAAAAGTTGTGAACCACTTCATAATCTTGTTTATGGTATTGAATCTATGTATTTATTTATTATTGGAATTCTAGGTGTATGAATGTATATTTTCCATATTTTCATGCCAATATAAAAACAATAGTGGTGTAAATTTTGTGTTCTTTTAAAATTCAGCAACAATCTTTTCTCTTGTCTCTCCTCGACCTCTAATATTTATATGTACAAGAGAATTGATATATTTGGTAGGAATTGTCTCTTCATTGATATGTAAAATCAACATACATCCATAGTCATACCACAAAACTTATTTAAACTATGTTTGTTTGCAAGGATTATAATCTCAATACTATTAATCTTAGAATTATAATCCCGAAATTAGAATTAGAATGTCAAGAGTCCAAAGTTTAAATTTGAAAATAAACAAGACACTTAGGATCTGTTTGTTTGCAAAGATTATAATCTCGAGATTATAATCTATGAGATTATAATTCCAAGATTATTAATCTTAGGATTATAATTCCGGGATTATAATTATAATCTTAAGATTATCAAGTCATTTTATAATTCCTAGACCAATAATCTCAAATCTAAATTTAAAAACAAATAAAATACATGAGATTAATAATCATATCCAAATATAAATACTTGTGGTGCGTGAGAAAAGTAAAAAAAAACATTGTAGAATTGAGGGCAAATATAACAAAGCAAAGATAAGTATTCCCTCTGTCTTGGACTTGAGGGCAAATATAACAACCAAAACCATGTTCATGTACTTGAGTTCCATGTCAAGTCTACACTATAAAATTTTGTACAAATGGTGGATTGATCCATTTATATTAGGAATTTGTATATTTCTCTTGGTTTGTGTCTTGGGTGCCTAGAAATGACCATATATACATGTCGTCGTACATGTGGCTAGTCCATATTATAGGGGAGACTCTGGCAAAATTTTTTTGTTGGTCGAGTAGTTGCGGACATTTATAATATTAACGAGCTCAAGTCATATGCTTACTAACTAGTATGCTTAAGTCATATGCTTATAAGTATGGCTTAAATGTTAATCATATGCTTATAAGTATGCTCAAGTCATATGGTTACAAGTATATATGCTCAAGTCATATGCTTACAAATATGCTTAAATGTTAATCATATGCTTATAAGTATGCTCAAGTCATATGGTTACAAGTATACTCAAGTCACATGCTTACAATCATGCTATACCTTAATAAGCTCATGTTGTCTGTAGTAGGTACCGTGGAATCATGGACCTCTATTCAGACCGTAGTTGGATGGCACGACAAAAGTCAAGTGCCCAGATAGGTGCTATAGCTGAATTTAGAGTCGGTTGCCAAGTGTTTTTGGAGTATGCGTATAGTCACCCGGAATGTATGAATGGTAAGTCGCAGATACGATGTCCATGTTTGAAGTGTAAGAATGTAAATTATATGGACAGAGACATGGTAAACTATCATTTACTTGTTTCTGGGTTCATGAGAAATTACGAAGAATGCTGATGGGCACATGGGCAGAAAAGAGATGGTGGCATCACACAAGTACACAATTGGGGCAGTAGTACTCATCGTATGAATGAAATGGTTCATGATATTGCAGGGCCAGATTTTGATTGGGAGCAAGGCAGAGAGCAACCTATGAATTCTGATGCCAAAGACTTCTTTAAGTTGTTAGACGAGGGTAGCGAGCCATTGTGGCATGGTTGCACCAAACACACTACATTGTCTGCAGTGGCGACATTACTTAACAACAAGGCTGATCACAACATGAGCCATGAGTGTTTTGAGTCGCTCTTGAAGGCCATTAAGAGTATGTTGCCTGACGGTGAGAAATTACCTGGTAACTATTACTTTTATAAGAAAATGGTGAAGAACTTGGGTCTTGGATACCAAAAGATCGATGCATGTCCCAACGATTGCATGTTGTTTTATAAGGAAAATGAACAGTTGACAAGGTGCACGTTTTGCAGTCATGATCGGTTTAGGCCTAATAAAGAGGGTGTGACTACCAAAAAATCAAGTATACCGTTTAAGATTCTAAGGTATTTTCCAATAACACATCGGCTAAAAAGATTGTACATGTCTTCAAGAACAGCTGAACATATGAGTTGGCATGCGAAATCTCCAGCTAAAGATGGAGAACTAAATCATCCCGAAGATGGGAAGGCTTGGAAAGATTTCAACTTAGCACATCCTGGATTTGCATTGGAACCTATAAATGTGAGGCTTGGATTGTCCACCTATGGTTTCAATCCGTTTGGCCACTCAGCTGTTCCGTACTCATGTTGGCCTGTGATTGTTACTCCGTACAACTTGCCTCCTTGGATGTGTATGAAACAGCCATACTTGTTTCTTTCACTCGTGGTTCCTGGTCCTAAGAGTCCTGGAAAGAACTTAGATGTTTACTTGAGACCTCTTATAGACGAGTTGAAGGTATTGTGGGAGGATGGAGTACAGACTTGGGATGTTGCAATGAAAACAAATTTCAACCTTAGGGCAGCGGTTATGTGGACTATAAGTGACTTCCTATCTTATGGTATGTTAGCTGGATGGAGTACACACGGGAAGTTGACTTGTCCGTATTGTATGGAGCATATAAAGTCGTTTAATCTATCAAAAGGTCGAAAGCCTTGTTGGTTTGACTGTCATCGTCGGTTCTTACTGGTAGATCACTCGTTTCGAAGAAATAGAGAACACTTCAGGAAAGGGAAAATAGACAATGATATGCCTGCACCGCGATTGTCGGGAATGGAGATGCGAGATCGTGTGATGAGATTGCCGGTTATCCCATTTGGTAAGGTTGATGTCACAAAAATAATCAATGGGTTTGGTGAATCTCATAACTGGGTTCGGAGAAGCATCTTTTGGGAACTGCCTTATTGGTCTACAAATTTGATTCGTCATAATTTAGATGTGATGCATATTGAGAAGAATGTGTTTGACAATGTGTTTAACACTGTGATGAATGTTACGGGGAAGACAAAAGATAACGATAAGGCACGTTTGGACATGAAAGATATTTGTAAGCATCCCGGATTAGAACTTTATGAATCTCCTAATGGTAAGATTGTCAAACCGCATGCAAGGTACACATTGTCCAAAAAGCAAGTTGAAGATGTGTGCACATGGGTTAAGTCTCTGAAACTACCAGATGGATATGCGTCAAACATTGCAAGGTGTGTTACGGGTGTGAAATTGCAAGGGATGAAGAGTCATGACTGTCATGTGTTCATGGAGAGGCTCATGCCTATAGCATTTCGGGATCTGCGTGATAAACTAATATGGGATGCTTTGACGGATCTTAGTCGTTTCTTCAAAGACTTATGTTCAAAATCATTAAATGAGAAGGACATGTCTGTACTTGAGAGGAACATCATAGAGATCACGTGTAAACTGGAAAAAATATTCCCACCTGGTTTTTTTGACTCCATGGAGCATTTGCAAATCCATCTTCCCTATGAAGCTCGTGTTGGGGGTCCAGTTCAATATAGATGGATGTACCCTTTTGAAAGGGTGATGGGAAATCGTAAGAGAAATGTGAAGAATAGAGCTTATGTCTAGGGGTCGATATGCGAGGCATACAGTTTCGATGAGATATCTACGTTTGTCTCAGACTATTTTCCGGACGAAGTCTTGACAAAGGCCAATCAAGTATCGAGACATGATGATGGAAGAAATGTTGAACTAAATGGTCGGGTCTCTGTATTTGGTCTATCGGGCCGCGCTTATGGAAAAGGGAAGCGCATATTCCTCTCTGAGCAAGAATTACATGCTGTACATACTTACATTCTTCTCAATTGTGAGGAGATTGACGAATTTATGAGGTACACATGTAAACTTGATAATTTATCTTTTAAGTTGAAAATTTATTCCAATATGTTAATGTTTATAACATGGTATAGATTGTACGATGACGAGTTAAAAGTGAAGCATCCCGGCATAACTGATAAAGATATTCAAATCAATCGGGATAAAACTTTGCACTTTGGCTAAAGGACAAAGTAAGTTCAATTTTTAAGCACGTAGTATATATATATACACTCCATGTTAACTATGATTTCATTTAATAAGATGGAGTTTTTGTAGACTTTGACTGAGGGATCAACGATTCCGGCTAATGTACAAGTCCTAGCAATGGGACCAGACAGGGACCAAGTCAGCCGCAATGGTTACAAAATAAATGGTTGTGAATTTCACACAAAGGCATATGGGCGCGGTAAAAGAACAACGAACTCTGGAGTGTGTGTCCAAGGAGATTGTTACAATGAGCTTGGTCGTGCCTTTTATGGGGAGTTGGAGAAAATCGTAGAGTTGTCGTACAAGGGCACGTACGGGGGTCATATTCATTTGTTCAAGTGCCGTTGGTTTAATTCAGAAAAAGGGATACGTGTTGACAGACATGGAATCGTCGATATTGACCTCCATAGGTCTGCGTACTCCAACAAACCATTTATTTTACCAACTCAAACAGTACAAGTATACTACACTCCTAGTCCTGTTAGGAAAAGGGATAGACCGCCTACAGATTGGCAAGTTGTAATTCATACTCCCGCGCATAGTCGTGAAGAATTAGTTGATGGGGAGATTTACCAAGAGCAGATGCTTCATAGTCAAACTATAATAAATGTGGAGGACGACAATGAAGTAATCCAGTTAGATGGTGGAGATGAACCATATGAATTAGATCCCGAGTCAATACTTGTGTCAAATGACATTGATACTGAGGAGGAAGAGTTATTGACTGAATCTGACAGTACTGAATCTGAAGCAGATGATGGTTATGAATTTGCAACACGTATACAAGATGATTCTGAATCAGACTTTGACACTTGAACAAATGAAATGTATGTTTAACATTAGATATTTTTTATATCATTATCATGTTTATGTACTAAACTATTTAAATGGAATTTTTGTTTATTGTCATTTTATATTCATATATATACATGTTCATTGTCATGTTGTTTATATCACTGTCATGTTTATGTACTAAACTATTTAATATACAGATGGCTTCTGAAGCAGCGCATAAAAAGCGCGGCTTGGGTAGGGGGCCTAATCAAGTGCCCAAGGCCCCTACTAATCCGGATGATCGAATTCTTATTCAGATTCGCCCTCCTCTGAATAGCACGTACGTCCCACATATTTCATTTATATATAAGAATTTAAGATTCCATTTATTGTATATTGGTAATATTTTGATTGATATTATATTGGTAATGTATATAAGCCTGAATTTTTTACTGCTTTAATTTGCATTCGATCAATCGTTATTGTTTTGGTCTTATTGTATTGAAAATTTGTATATTTCTCTTGGTTTTTGTCTTGGGTGCCTAGAAATGTCCATATATGCATACCGTCATGCATGTGGCTAGTCTATATTGTAGGGGAGACTTTGGAAATTTTTTTGAAGTATTATAAGTATAAGTTTGAAAATTGTTCATAAATATTATAACTTAGATATAAATTGTTTTAATATATGCTAATTGATGTTGTATATATATTATAGTGATTTTTCAGATAATAAGATCGTCAAGTGCATATCACAGTTGTGTTTACAAAATTGGCCTACACCTGTGATTACGTGGGCGAACACATCTATCGCCCACAAGGATACTGTTTGGGCTGAATTTCAGGTATGCTTTTTTAATTATGACAGATAATATTAATGTAATATTCAAAAGATAATTATTTAGTAATGTTATTATTGTTGTTTTATTTGCAGAAACGGTATAGATGGGAGGACGCGCAGGCTTCAGTGATACAGACATTATTCTGGCAGAAGTGCGCGGTCCGCACCAAAGATAATTTGAATAAAGAAAGACAAAAAGCCATTCACAATGCCGAGATCGACCATCCAGGCCAGGGAGAAGATTACATGCACGAGTATAGTCCCTGGTGGTGCACCCATGCTATTTGGGCTGAGATGTGTGCCCAATGAAGGGCTGAGAGCTGGGTGAAGAGACGAAAGACTGCCGCCAGCAACAGATCATCGGGTGTACCCAAAGGCGAAAAGGCTAAAGGGACATACAAGGGCGGTAGTATTTCACAGTTGCAGCATATCATTGCCAGGGTACGTATTTAATTACTAGTTTTAATATGTTTACAATCATATTAAATTGTAGAAAATATATCACATTTTTACTTAGTAATATTATGCTTTTTTTTGTATAGGAGTCTGAGTCTCAAGGTCAGCCTATCCATTGGCTGGATGTGTACGTGGCCACTCGTGATGGTCTGCCTGAGGCTATCCAGATAGTGGTAATAAATTTTAACTTGATCTTGTTTATCAATGCTTACAGAATTAATTTATTTTTAACTATTCTCTTGTTAACGTGATGACAGGACACTTATAAGCGTTTATTAAATGAGCGTTATCCTGAAGGCACTCCACGTCCGCCTATTGATCAAGAGTTGTGGGAGAGGGCGTCTGTTGTGAAGAAGAACTACATTAAAGGTCAAGGACAACGACGACGCCCATCCTTCAGTGGATCAAGCTGCTCTTCTACCCAGTCTACACAGTCATCGAGCCATCCAGCTGTTCATACTCCGGCTGACTGTGTGAGAGCTATATGTCAGGATCGAAATCTTATGACGATACTGGGCTGGCATCTGGGGGCTCTGGATCTTGAAGAGTTAGCTAAGGCAGTGGCGGCGGCAGCAGCATCACAACATGGGGATGACGACGAGGTATAAAATCAATATGTTGTATATATTGTCTTAATATACCAATGTTAATATAGTTAGTATATATTTGTAACTTGTTTTATTATTTTGTTAATTACAGGGTGATCAAGGAGACGATGATGCTTGATGTACTTGCTTTATATCTATTTTGTAGTTATAGTATAAGCTTGTACTTTCACAAGTTATTCTTTGGATGTATGTATGTAACTTAAACAAGTTTTGAAATATTATTATTGCATGTGTATGTTTATAACTTGTATATTCAGTTATGTTATTTAAACTAGTTTGGTGTATGTGTTGGTGGACAATGGTGTTTATATTATTGTGTATGGTGTTTATCTTGTTGTATATGTGTGTTGGGATAAAGCAGGTACAAAACAGGTGCAAGTTTTTGGGAATTCTGCAAAGCAGCAAAAACCTGTTTATATTTTTTTTATATCAGCGACCGCATGCGGTCGCTGATATTTATTAGCGATGGCCATATGTCTAAGGATATTAGCGACCGACTCCGGTCGCTGACACATGGACCACGTCAGCTTTGGTCCTGGACCATGCTGACTTAGATTAGCGACCGAATTTGTCATTTCGGTCGTTAATAGCGGTCGCAGATATGTCGGTCGCTACAAGTGGTCGCTGTTGTGCACATTAGCGACCAGATTTTGTGCGACGCCTATCAGCGACGGCAATCGGTCGCTGACGTTTATTTGCGACTAAAACCGATCGCTGATAGACCTTTTTTTTGTAGTGATAATGGTATAGGGACGAGCATTGAAGCATGAATAATCATCAAGGAAATGTCGCAAATCCGTACTGTTAGGACTAGAGCGGTGATCAATCCAACGTAGCATGCGAGGAATGATGTTGCGTGGTGGGAGAGAATGAAACTTCTTCTTCTTCATAGAAAGATGCTTAAGATCGGAATAGCCAGGAAATTGCTCGAAAAAAAAGATCTGAAGGAAGGAGCATGGAATGAAGCAATTGACTTCGTACCTGAGTAAATAAAAAATATATATATATATATTATAGAAAAAGTTAAAGGAAAAGAAGCGCAGTTTGAATGACAATTAAATATAAAATATGAAAGTGATTACCTCCCAACGGATTCTTTCATGGCAAGGGTTGTTTCGTCTAGGCGACGATATAAGGTCCCTAGGAAGAGAGAAACAAGGGGAATCTCCGAGCCTCGGGATAACAACGCTGTCAAACTGAACATACGGGCAGAAGGACCGTCTATGAGAGACCCAGGGAAGATGAAACGGGACAGCCACATAACCAGATAAGCCGCCAGAGGAAAGGGACAAGTTTCATCACGGAAGGCAAGAACAAACTTGTCGTAAACAGAGCTGTTTCACTGGTTGGTCTTGTAATCACGGAAGAAATAGCGCACCCAGGATAACCAAGAATTCTTTTGCCGACTTGAGCTCTCGAAGTCCGGAAGGAGCGTATCGCCCTTGAAGCGGGATGTGAAGTGGGAAGATTGCTTGAAGGCCTCCGTCAAGTAGGCCACACAGTCATCATCCCTAGTGGACATGCTAGAAGGACCACAGGAGTTTGAAGCAACAATAGGAAGGCTACAAGATGTAATTCAGGATAAATATACATATTTTGGAAACATGAGAATAAATGAAAGGAATAAAAGAAGAAGACTTACTGATAGAGGGCATAAACATCCTCTAGAGTAGGGGTGAATTCCCCCAGGCAGTGACGAATGTGTAAGTAGAGGAACACCATCGTGAGATCAACACAATAAGTGCGTTATTGTCATGGTAAATTCGTAGGTCTCTACACAATTGAACACAGCGAAAGATACTCACATTCTTGAGTATTTCCACATATTCAGCGTTGTCAAGGATCTCGTCAGTCCAATCATGCCATCCTTGAATGCGACCAGATGAATCTTACAGGAAGCGAAATGGACTGAATGGGTACTCTTGCTTCTCTATGCATAGGCGGGGAATGCAATCAACATGAGGGAAGTCATCCCAACCTCCAGAAGCTGGGGCATACAGAAATAAGCCTTCTTTCTCTGGTGGAGGAAAAGTGGTACGGTCATAGTCTCTAACTCTGTCCCAAAAGAGGTCAGAAGGACCAAAGAAGGGAGCTCTTCCCCAATCAGTGATGAATGGGGATTCCTTGGTAGTTCTTAGTTCTGCAGAGCATTCAGGAGAAAGGGCCTACAAGCAAGGGGAAGTTCATTATAATAATTGTAAAGAAAACAAAGAAAGGATGTAAAGTATGTGAGCTTGAATTACTCACCATGGCAAAAGGGAGCAAACGCCCAAGAGTTAACCTTCAAAACACCTGAAAAGAAGAAGAAACAATGTCAGAAAGATTGAGGGATTACATTTATGCAAGAAAAATTCCCGAAAATTTTTGAAAAAACTTTGGATGGCCAAAATCCATCCTTCGGAGCCTTTTTTGGACTTATAACGGCATATGTCATGACGAAGCGATGACTTTTATAGGGCTCGTCGATACGGTCGTTTTGATATATTATAGGCCCCAAAACTCCAAATGACGCTCCTAATAGTAGAGGCTCGAACTTCATTTTTTTCGCCCAAAACATGGTTTTCTGTCTAGGGTTCGGCCCCCTAGGGTTCGACCCCCTAGGGGTTTGGCCATCTGGAGTGGTTTCGCCACATGCAAGAATAGCAGTTTTTTCTCCTTTCGCGTTTTCGTCAAGAAAAAATGTTAAATCTTTCTTTATTATCCGAGGGAAAAAACCAAGATGTACTTAAGGTATTGGGGCTCGAAAGACAAAAAAAAGTTTGGAGAGATTCAAAAAAAATGATAAGGTTTGGCCCCCCTATGGTACTGCTCCCTATAGGGTTCGGCTCCTATAGGGTTCGGCCACCACCTAGGGCAGGATGTCTCCTTCAAAAAAAAATAAAAAAAATTTAAGGTTCGGCCCACCTAGGGTTCGGCTCCCTATAGGGTTCGACCACCACCTAGGGGCGGGCTGTCTCCTTCAAAAAAAGTTCTTAGGTTCAGCCCCCTAGGGTTCGGCTCCTATAGGGTTCGGCCACCACCTAGGGCGGGATGTCTCCTTCAAAAAAAAGTTCTTAGGTTCAGCACCCTATAAGGTTCGGCCCCTATAGGGCTCGGCCACCACCTAGGGGTTTGTTCCCACGCATACCTTTGAGGTCCTGTTGCTCTCCTAATCCACGGCTTGGGACGAATGCTCCTTCACCGTGAAAATTATAGCCTTTTTCTGAGGAATTTCGAAAAAAAAACCAAGACATGGTGATGAGGCTCGGAAGACAGAAGAAAGTCTACAATTACTTGGTGTTAGATACTGCATAGATGTTCTTGTTGGTGAGACGTGGCTGCAATTGTGATGAATATACGTATGCTCAATTCGTGGTTCCTAGTGATACATGTGGAAGAATTAAGCTTTGATGGCTATTAGTAGAAATAGCTCGTATGGTTTCAAGGGGTACCTCCTTTTTGCAAATAAAAAGTGCACCCAAGTGATATGGTAACGAGACGCCCTACTACAATTTAGAAGCAAGACATGTAGCCACGGATTCTGAATATCGACTTCTTACATCTCAAAAAAATAAGATAAGTAAAAAGTTTATTTTATGAAAAGAATAAAAATTAAGTTTGATTTTATTCAAGAAGAGGTAATTTGCGAAAATGGCTTATATATATATATATATATATATATATATATATATATATATATATATATATATATATCAAATAAAGATAGATTTTATTTTATTTCCAAAATAAAGATAGATTTGATTTTATTTCCAAAATAAAGATAGATTTGGTTTATTTCCCAAATAAAGAAAGATTTTATTTTGTTTCCAAAATAAAGAGAGATTTGATACGCAAAATAAAATTAAGATTTTATTTTCAAAATAGAATTAAGATTTTATTTTCAAAATAAAATTATGATTTTATTTTATTTCCAAAATAAAATTATGATTTTATTTGGTTTGATGAAAAAGAAAGATTTTGTGTACGACCCAAAATAAATATTTCTTTTTATTTAAATGCTATTTGATTATTTTTCTTGTTTTCAATTTTCAGGAAAAATAAAGAAACAAATCCAAGGGTTTGTCTCCCTAGGAGTTCCATTTACTAAGACCATGGTCTTCAAGACTCGTAAAGTGAAGTCACGCAAAATAGTTCAAAAGTTTGAAGTATTCTTTCACGATCGTCTATATGGAAATGCGACTCTCGCGCAGGGGACAAATGTGGGCCCATGTGCAAAATTAGGGTTCACATGACCTAATTAAAGTAAATGCACAATTAGGGTTTCATGACCTCATTAAATGTGCAATTTAGGGTTCACATAACATAATGGAATGAAGATGTAAAAGTTAGAAATAAATGTGCCAGACCGGGAGAAGCCTCCACGTGTCCCGAGGTGGAAGACTCGTGGAGGCGGCTCATTTTGGGAATTGATTGAGGGATTGGTTTGGTGGCTAGAAGGACCGTGCAATATGGGCATTACTTTAATGACTGAAGGGTATTTCTGGAATATCATTCAGAACATGTGTCTAGCATGTGATGACTTAAGTCCAGGGAACTCTATAAATACCCCTTCCATTCTAGGAAGGAGAAGGACTCTTTTGGTAGCTTAAGGCTGGGATATTCCACCTAAAAGCACTAACAAGATTCGAACACTCTCTCAACTCAAAGAACTGAAGAAGGCTCTTGGAATTTCAATAACTTTAACACGATTTCCGGATTCTAGGGGTTCTGCCACGCGTCGTTGGAGTAAGCATCCACTTGTCGTTCTCCCCTCTACAATCAATCAATCAATTCTGTATTCTTCGTGGATTTCTCTCCTGCTCAGCCAACACGAAACCCTAAACAAGCAAGACGCGATTTCCTTGCCCAGAACACCAAAATTGAGTACTGGAGAATGAATCACATAAAAAGAAGAAGAGTGGTTTTGGGCATCGTCAGACAAATTATTGGAGAGAAAGTAAATCATTTTGGACATTGTTTTAAAACTTTTGTTTCGATGTTCTCTCCCCCTCCCCCTCCCCCTCCCCCTCCCCCTCACCCTCAACCTCAACCTCAACCTCAAAAAAAAAGAAAATAATATTTTTATAAGTAAAAATATTCGCGATTATTTTTTTTACGTAAATAGGTCACACACTCATGTAACATATCTTATAAAAATATCAAATTTAAGTTATGAATATATGTCACGCCTCCAAATCCGAGTACCTTTAAACTCCGGATATGGTGCTCCACGGTACTAAACATAATCATTCATATTCATGCATTCATACTAATAGTAAAATAATTACTAGCTATTATAGTCCTATTATTACATACCCAAGTTCTAAGACATTTAAATATTTAAAAAAATAATTAACATAATAATTATTTATAATAAAACTTATCTATTACAATATATCAATTGTTTACAATATATCAATTCTTTCATATTTTTGGGTATTGATTTTGTTCTAGTCGTAAAAACTTACAATTACCTTAAGAACAAAATGTCAATAAACACTCTTGTTGGTAGTAAATACTAAATACATCAATAAATTTATCCATGTATTTGTCGTATTTTATAGACTACATCATTATCATTATGTCTATTCATAATAAAATTGACATATTTTTTTCCATCGTAATGTATAATAAAAAATTAATATTTTCTTATAAAAAATAATATTTCTTCTTAAATTTTTCAAGAGATCATGTTGAAATATTATTTTTTTAATATAAAAATATCAGTTACTAATACAATACTATTTGATTATTCATGCCTCCATGGAAGACATAGCAGAATTAGCCCAATCCGTTGGACCAGACTAAATTTAATTGGGACGTATCATATTCAGGTTCAGCCCATTTTCTCATATTAAAATTTCCCAAAACGTCGCCGTTTCACTTAAATTTCGAATAACTCCTGATGGAGATGTAATCTGGCCGTCAATGTTCCAATGAACCGTTGCCTTTGAATATGAAACCCTACGCATGGCGCCTTTTCCAAAAGATGCTTATCTTCCCGCCAACCACACCCGTTAATTTCTGTATAAATCCTCCCCATACCCCTACCTTAAACCCCATCCCCCTGATCCATTTTATCACATTATAATTTACACATACAGATGGATTCTTCTTCTTCCCATCCTTTCACTGTCACCATGCAAGATTTCTGCCTATTTCACTCCATTGATCGGCTACTATTCTCAATCCTAATCCACACCCTGGGCCGCGATGTTTCCGAGTCAATGCACGTTGTGGCGTTCCTCATATGGCTTGAAAGAGTGAGTTATAGTCATAATGCGGTGAAGAAATTGTTGGATTGGCCTTTGCATTTGCTTGACCAACTTTGTAATGAAATCGTGGCGTGTTTAAAATATGTAGAGGGCGATAAGTTCTCTAATACGTGGTACAGTGATCTCTCTTTACTTCGAAAGTTGTGTACAAAGTATGTCAGCTTGTACCATTTTCGTGAGAAACGGGATTCGGTTATTGAGGGCGTTTCAAAAATTGTGGGAAATGTCTGTGTTAGGGTTTTTGAGGATATAATAGTGCAACATACTAATGATGAAGGAGAGGGAGGGAGTTTGGTTTATGGTAATCCTCGTTTTGAGCATTTAGGGTGGGGAGGAAATGTGGGATTTCAAAATTTTGTGCCTAGTAAATTTGAAGATATGATGATCAGGGAAAATTTGAACACTGACCTTAGTGAAAGTTTTGGTGAGATGAAGCTGGTAGATGGTTGTAAGGATGAGGAAGATGTGGAAACGGATGATAGGACTATCTTTTTGACATTCTCCAAAGGTTATTATATTGCTGAGTGTGAAATTAGAGATTTTTTCACAAGGTATTTTTTTTAATATATATTTTTTATTTTTTAAAAAAGGTTGGAATTTTATTCTCTTTCATAGTAGATGGTTGATAGCAACTCTATGTTCTACACACTACTCATGTAGGATTCCTGAATTTTGATCCCGACAGAAGTGCCGTGGGTATTCCTTCGTATGTGTGATTGTTGTAGATCCACTGTGCTGGGAGTTTTGGATATCTTATTAATATGTGTGTTTGATTATTTTTATTATAGGATTTTTGGGGATTTTATTGAAGCAATCTACATGCAAGAAGTGTCACCGAATGAGCAACCATTATATGCGCGTATGGTTGCTCATTCGTCTTCTATAATTCCTGCAATTGCTCCTGCAAATTCCAAAGCAAAGTATTCCATCAACGGGAAGCATATTTGGGCAAAGAAGTATGTCAAGAAGAATCGCCCGACAACTTCTTCACCGGAACCAAATTCTCCCGTGGAAACAACTTCACCGGAACCAAATTCTCCAGTGAAAAATTTAGAAAACTAGCCTTGTTATTGTCTAGGGTTGTTGAAGTATGCATGGCTTGACTTAATTTGGTATTGTTCAATTCCTATATATGGAACTATTTGGTTATCATTGTTGATCGATTATTACTTGTAAGAGAATATTGATGCTATTTGAATAATATATTTTCAGACATTTGGATAATTTGATCCTCCTCTTGCTCTATATTTCTTTATTTAGATTTTACGAATAAATTAGTCTATTATTATATCTGATTCTATCATTTAAAATATTTTTGGATAAACTCTTATATTATGTATACAACTGAACGTTTTTTCCTTTTTGGACTTTTGTGAAACATTTGAAATGTGCAGAAATTTGGAGTATCCAAAACTCTTGTGCTTGAATTATGGATGAATATTTCACTCTTTTTTTCAAGGTAATGATTGACTAATATTATATGTAAGAAATATAGGGGAAAATGAATTTAGTTGCTCCATATAATTCACAAAGTCGAGTTTTGAAACATAACAAATGTATGATATTTTGACAGCCAGATATGTTTACGCATGAAGTGTGACACACGTAATCCTTAACTTCTGAGTTTAAAATCAAATAAAAAATGATAAGATATTAATTATTTAGTTATATTTGTCCTGTAACAGTCCCATAATTAAACCTTTAATAATCACATAATTGTCCCGCACCTGGTCACGTGACCAGGGTGGGTGGGATTTTGTTCCTTTACAATGTATAAGCTAATTAATTAACTAACACCTTATGATTTCTACTCGAATCAAATTACGTTCTCTTGTTCTTCACATAAAAACTATGAGATTATGCCATTAATTCAATAAAATTATGTACACTATTGAATTAATTAAATTAAGCCCAAAAGTAACAAAAGTAAAAGTACAAAAAGTGCTATTTCTAACATGATATTTGAACAATATGATAGGTCAAAACTATTTACTGTAGCTTTTTTTGAGAAAGATTAACAAATGAAGTATTGAATTTGGGGCTAGCTAGTTAGAAACTTCTTTATTAGGTCACATAATAAGATGAACATACTATTTGTTGTAACATATATATTTGCTTTGTTTGGTTTCTTCTAGCCAAAAAGTGTTATTTTAAATAATGAATTTGATTGAAGTCATTCACATGCAAAAGTGTTATTTTAGAGTTGTGCACAAGTATTAAAAAAAATATAATATCAATTATCTATATTAACCTTATATTATTACTTGAGATAATATTAAGAAGGGAAAAATGTATATACACAGCTGTGTATTACACAGTAGACTATGGCAATGGTTTTTTGGGCTATAGCGACGGTTTCATCCGTCGTCATAGCTATTCTGGGCTATAACGACAGTTTACCGTCGCTATAGCCCAAAAAATCTGTAGCCATAGACCTACTGTGTAATACACAGCTGTGTATATACATATAGCCCTATTAAGAAATATAATAGTCAAATGGACAAATATTATATAGTTCTAGATAAGCTTATATGAGCATTAAATATTTCCCAACAAGATTTTTGAGTTTCTGTTGGGGTTTTTGAGTTTAGGTGCTGTAAAATTGTTTTGCTTGCACCCTTTTTAGGTTACATAATTTACAGAAATATTTGTGTTTATAGTTAGAGATCACAAAGAGAAAATAATTAGTGCATAAAGAATTCCTGGATTTTAATAGTATATGAAGTTTAAAAATGTGGCTTCAGTTAGGCCAATTTCAAAGTTTGAATCCGAGTCGAATAGGGGCCAAAGGCTCGTTTTTGGATTATAATACTGATATTGAATCTGAGCAGAGTACTACTCGCTCATTTTAAGGTTCGAACTATCCTCTTTCATTTGATCCTTACTCGATTCTTGCTGGATGAACCTTACTCGTTTAGGGTTCGGTACTAGCTCAATCTCTGATAAAGAAGTGGAAAGGTTTAGTTCACGTTGAATTAATCTCTTGACTCGATCACCTCTCGACTCTAGAGACTTCTTAGTTTAGACTTCAATCGCCTCTCGACTCTCGAGACTTCTCAGTCTCACTTCACCAACTCTTCAATGGCCTCTTCGCCTCTTCGTTTAGTGATTCAATCTCAGAATCACTAAAGCCCTATTCCCAAAACACGATTGATGAAGTTGAAGCCATAAAGGTCGAGCTGAACATGCGTGTAAGTTAGTTCTTACTTATATATATAATATATATTCTTCTTTTGATTACTTCTATAGTTTTGTTATACCAAAAATCCCCAATCAAAAAATTTAAACACTAATTTTTAGCTTTCACGTTTCAATTCGATCTTATTCAATGGAACACTTTGATGCTTCAGGTATGTTCAGTATAGATCTGCAATTTTTTGTTGATGGGTATGTGGTTTTGAAAGATTTTATTGATTTATGTAATGTTATGTCCATGTGCTTTGTTAACTATTTACACATCTGATTTATTGTTAACTATTTACTGATTATCTGATGTTGCTTTATATATATATATATATATATATATATATATATATATATATATATATATATATATATATATATATATATAGAGTCCGGATCCAGTCCGGGATCCCGGACTCTACTAAAATACGGACCTTTTTTTTTTTTTTTTTTTGCTTTTTTTTTGAAACAACAAAAAAAAAAAAAAAATTTATGGAATTGAAATTTTTCCATAATACAGTGTTTTGGGCGTGATTTGGATGCCTATAACGAAATATGTCTGTACAGTCTGGGCAGACTGTACATACATTGGTTGGGGTAGGTGTTAAAAACACACCCAAAACACTTTATTTTGGAAAAATTTCAGTTCCATAATTTTTTATTTTTTTTTAGTTGTTCTACCAAAAAAAAAAAAAAATAATTTTTTGGGGTCCGGATTTGATCAGGTCCGGGAGTCCGGACCTGATCAATTCTGTATATATGTATATATATATATATATATATATATATATATATATATATATATATATATATATATATATAGGATTCTTGCATCTGTAACATGATATATGAATACAGCAAAAAAACATGATATATTGTGATGTGTCAATTTGTGGCATTCCAGACTTGGTCATCCGTCTTTTTCTGTTCTTACTAAGATTCCTAGTCTCCTAAGTAATAAGAAATGAACACATCTTTCTTGTGATGTGTCAACAGTCTAGAATACCATTTCCTGTTAGCACTACCTGTACTACTCAAAATCACAAGTGTAGTTTTCTGCAGTCTTTCTTTCAGTATGTTCATACTCATTTTCAATGTTCAATTATCACCTAAAGGTCTGATAATGGAACTGAGTTTATAAAAAAGAGTTGTTGGTTAGTAGAACCAAAACAAGTTTGAAAAGCAATGGAATGAAATTAAATCAAATGAAATTTCCTTAAAAAGGGTACGAACACTTGGATTAAAAATGTACCTTATAACAAAGTCTCGAAGTAGGAACAAATTTCAAGTCATTTGAACTTGTATAGCAAAAGATACGCTAACCGTTAGGAGGCATGAAGAAACAAAATTCGAAAAGTTAGTGGACTGCTGACCCTAAAAGAAAAATTCGGGGATAGCTAGATTGTTCAGAAAATTCTGGACTTTTGGTATGTTATAGTACACTGAATAAGCTTTCCATAGACTCCAAAACGGACAAATTCCGACTTCGGAGTAAAGAGTTACGACCATTCAAAGTAGTCGCGTTAAAACTGTCCAACCAATTCCGACCAGTCCCCTTTGCACGAAATTCTGGAATTCTGTGTTTTGAATTTGGAAATGGTCAAAGAATAAAAGTTGTAGCCCCGGAAGTTATCTTCGTGTGGACTCAAGAATCGTTCAAAAATGTTTTGAAACGAAAAAGTTATGACTATTTTAGCGAGAGAGGGTAAAACCGCGAAAAAGTTAAAAACTATTATGGAGGGGCATTTTCGAGGCCTGTTATGGGCTGGCTAAAAGACACAAAATGGGTAGCTTATGAAGACTGTAATGGGGAGGTTAAATATGCTTAAAATACTTTCTTATGCTATGTGTTATATATCTTGTGTAAGTTGTGTAAAAAATCTCAAATCATGGTTATGTGCTATGATGGAAATAGTAGTTCATTTAAGTTTGCTCTACACTTAAGTATAGTCTGTTATCAAAACCAATTGCACACTATGATAGCTTGGTTAAGGGACAAAACCAAACAAAGTGACTGTTAATTAGGAGCTGTTTATGTTTAAGTTGTCATGCTACAAGTTTGATATCATGTTATACATATGGTGTCTAAATGTGCTGAACTTTGAAGCTTAGGGATAATGTAAATATGCAACTTTTCTGGAGTTCAAACAGGGCAGTGATCTGGGCCTGTTAGCACTGGCCAGACCAGGCCACTGTTTGGTATGCTTGTATGATAGCTAAATGGCTTGGTTAGGGTCTATTTGTGGACTGCTAGTATGGTCAAGGTATGACCTGTTTTACAACCTCCAAATCAAGGAATGATGAGGACATGGCATGCGTGGAGTCAAACAAGACTAAAGGGACATGGGGATCAAGCAAGGCTAGGACAAAGAGGTTCAAACAAAGTCTCAACGGATTGATCCAAGATGTTTGGGCTGAAGATAACGCAAGGAAGGATGAGACACAAATTTGGGTCAATTTAATACAAGCCCAATTTTAATCTTCTGAACAAAGTCAACATATTTTATGTGCAAAGGAGGTTATTTAATCATGTGGGCTAAAGGTTATTTGATTCACGTGGGCCATAATTTTTTTCAAAGTATTCAGACTTAATATTCAAGTGGACAACATTAATATTCATGAAGCAACGTGTGGGCCCTATTGTTTTGGTGGGTCACGTTTTTATTACAAATCATCAAGCTGTTGGACCATATCAATTTTTAACAGTACACAGATTCTTAGCTTGCAAAGGATTATCAGTCTTAATCAATTCACACGGTGTAAGCATGATTTACGCGACATTTACCAGGAGTCACGCGGCAAATAATTTGTTTCACACGGCAATTGCAGATTTTAGATTTTTATAATTCTATTTTAATTTGACTTATCATACAATAATTCATAGTTGTGTGTGGCGTCTTCTACCGCATCAATCGTCGATTGTACCGAGATTACCGCTTCAATATAAGCGAGAGGTCAAGGTGTCGTTGGTGTCCATTCAACGCAGATTTCCGAACGCGAGCAATTGTACCAAGATTACCGTCTAAAGTATAGACGAGGGGTTAAGGTGTTGCAAGCAATTCACCCAACAACTGTGCTAGAAACGATTCGGGCGACGACCACCTCACGCAAGCGTGCCGTGGAGTATATCATTTGGTATCAGAGCTAAGCCTTTCTAGCAAGTTACTTATCTTTAATTTTCTGTCGAAATATATATTGCAAGAAAAAAAAAGAAGGAAAAGAAAAAAAATTCATATTTTATTGTGCTAACCCAATTTGTAGCACACCATTAAATCATCAAATTCCAACCAAGAGTTCATACCGTTCCATCATCATCAATTCTAAAACGAAGCTACAATTTACAAATCTGAAGCATACAAGAGGAGTACAAGACAATCGATCTGTGATTTTGTGATATTCTGATAGTTACATCATCTATAATTTTGTTTCGTGATAAGTAATTTTGAATTGATTAGTAAAACCAAGAATTTTGCTAGGAAATTCAATAAGAACCTATTAGAGAGAATATTTGAGGTAAAAGGCTTAGTGGTGAGATTAATCGAGGGTAAAAGCCAATTTATTGAGAGTATACATGAGTGAACCATTGATTCGAGCGAAACACGTAAAGGAGTGGTGAGGAAACTATTTTCTACTAACCCTTATTTTGCAGGAAATATGTCTAACTCGAAGGATAAAGGAACTTAAGAGAAACAACCCTCAACGGCTAAATTGAAATTCCAGATGGAGGCCATGCATAAAGAATGAGATCGAAGATTGAGAAATACTATGGAGCAAATGCAAGAGCAATTAGAAGAGATGAGGGTGTCTATGGCTGAGCTAGCCCAAAACACTCATGGGATGCAAAACAAGACAAGGACACAACAAACTGAAGCAAGAAAGGAAGACCCTTACGATGAGGATAGTAGTGCAGCAGAAGATCGTGAATCTAATTTTCGACATCAAAGACACGGAGGTGCTAGGGAAAGAAGAGGTCAGGACAGAGAAGATAGCAATTTGGATTGCATAAAAATGAAGATTCCAGCTTTCCAAGGCACAGGTGATCCTGAGGCTTATTTAGATTGGGTTACCAAGATGGAGCGAATCTTTGACTGTCACAACTATTCAGACCTTAAGAAAGTCAAACTGGCCATTACAGAGTTTTCTGGATATGCATTGATATAGTGGGATCAGTTGACAGCTAATCGGAGAACGTGTGAAGAGCGACCGATTACAACTTGGGCGGAGATGAAAGCTATCATGAAAAAGGGGTTTGTACCAGCATACTATCAACAGGAGATCATTCGTAGTTTACAAACTCTTAAACAGGGAAGTTGAAGTGTGGATGAATATTACAGGGAGATGGAGATGTTGAAGGATCGGGCTAATGTGATTGAGGATAATGAAACAACGATGGCTAGGTTCTTGGCAGGACTGAACTGGGAGATTGCAGACTTGGTTGAACGACAACATTATTTGGAGTTAGAAGAACTGGTGCATATGGCTACAAAGATAGAGAAACAACTCAAGAGGAGAGGAGGACAACGAGGATAATCTAATGCTAGTTCATCATGGAGACCCAATTTGGCAAAGCGAGAGGAAAAGACAGCTGCATTCAAGCCAAAGGTGGAACCCAAGCAAGGATAAACTTGCCGAGAAACTCAAGGTAAAACTGAACAACCTTCTTTTGGTCGTAATCGAGATATTGTATGTTTTAAGTGTCAAAGCAGAGGACATATTTCTAGCCAATGTCTAAATCAGAGAAAAATGTTGTTACTTGACAATGGAGATGTGGAGACCGAGGGGGAAGATAGCGACACCGATTCTATGCCACCATTAGAGGAGATAGATGAGGATGCGATACATGGTGAAATTCTGGTTACAAGAAGAGCACTTAGTACACAGGTTAAGGAGGAGAGCAGTGAACAACGGGAAAATCTATTTCATACTCGATGTCTTGTGAATGGGAAAATTTGTTGCGTAGTTATAGATAGAGGCAGCTGTACAAATATGGCAAGAACAACGATGGTGGAGAAATTGGGGTTACCTACTACCAAACATCCGCAGCCGTATCGTTTGTAGTGGCTCAATGATAATGCAGACATTAAAGTAACCAAACAGGTGTTAGTTCCATTTGCTATTGGTCGGTATATTGATGAGGTATTGTGTTATGTGGTGCCCATGCAGGCAGGACATATATTGTTGGGTAGACCATGGCTGTTTGATAGGAGGGTTCAACATGACGGGTTTACCAACGTAAATTCATTCGTTCACGACAAGAAGAAGATCTCTTTGCGTTCTTTGTCACCACAACAAGTACATGAAGATCAAATTCATTTGCAGAAAAATTATGTACAAAGAAAAGAGAGTGAAGAAAAAAAGAGAGAAAAAGAAAGAAGAGAAAAAAACAAGAGCTTTGATTTCTAAACAGCCTATGATTTTACTTCGGTATAAAGAGGCGCTTTTGAATACTAACGCTAATGATTCTTTGCCTAGTGTTGTTTCATCTCTCTTACATGAATTCAAAGATGTATTTCCCGAGGAGATTCCTCGTGGACTACCACCTATTCGGGGAATTGAGCATCAAATTGATTTTGTTCCCAGTACGACGATTTCAAACTGTCCAGCTTATCGAAGTAATCCCGAGGAGACGTAGGAGTTACAAAGTCAAGTTGATGAGCTGATGGGGAAAAGATTCGTGAGAGAAAGTATGAGCTCGTGTGCAGTTCCGGTGATTCTAGTGCCAAAAAAGGATGGAAATGGAGGATGTGCATCGATTGTCGAGCGGTAAATAACATTACGGTAAAATATCGACATCCCATTCCTCGTTTAGATGACATGCTAGATGAATTACATGGGTCTTGCATATTTTCAAAAATTGATTTAAAAAGTGGTTATCATCAAATTCGAATGCAAGAGGGCGATGAATGGAAAACAGCTTTTAAAACAAAATATGGTCTTTATAAGTGGTTAGTATTACCTTTTGGTTTAACTAATGCACCCAGCATTTTCATGAGATTAATGAACCATGTTTTGCGTCCATTCATTGGAAAATTTGTCATAGTTTATTTTGATGATATCTTGATTTATAGCAAAAACTTGGAAGATCGTGAATTGCATTTAAAATCTGTTTTATATGTACTTAGAAAAGAAAAGTTATTTGCTAACATGGAAAAATGCACGTTTTGTTCGGATAGAGTTGTTTTTCTTTGCTTTGTTTTGAGTTCACAGGGAGTCCAAGTTGATGAAGAGAAAATACGTGCGATCCGGGATTGGCCGAGTCCAACCAATGTGAGTCAAGTACGAAGCTTTCATGGACTCGCAAGTTTCTACCGACGCTTTGTTCGGAATTTTAGTGAGATTACAGCACCATTGACCGAGGTCATCAAGAAAAGTGTAGGCTTTAAGTAAGGTGATGAATAGGAAAAAGTATTTAATTTGATTAAGGATAAATTAACAAATGCTCCTTTACTTATTTTACCTAACTTTGCTAAAACTTTTGAGATTGAGTGTGGTGCTTCAGGTTTAGGGATTGGAGCTGTGTTGATGCAAGAAGGGAAACTAGTTGCGTATTTCAGCAAAAAATTGAGTGGGACAGCTTTAAACTATCCTACATATGACAAAGAGATGTACGCTTTGGTTAGAGCTTTGGAGACATGGCAACATTACTTGTGGCCTAAGGAGTTTGTGATCCACACCGATCATGAATCATTGAAATATTTGAAGGGACAACACCAGTTGAACAAAAGACATGCACGATGGATGGAATTTATCGAGACATTTCCATATGTTATTCGATATAAGCAAGGTAAGGAGAACGTCATTGCAGAGGCTTTGTCTCGCAGGTATGTTTTGTTAAATACTCTTGATACGAAATTGCTTGTGTTTGAACGAATTAAAGAGTTATATGATAATAACTTTGATTTCGGTGAAGAGTTTAAAACTTGTGAAAAGAATGTTGTGGGTAAATACTTTAGAATTGATGGATTCTTGTTTCGAGAAAATAAACTATGTATTCCTGCATGTTCTTTGCATGAGTTGTTGGTTAGGGAATCACATGGGGGAGGTTTAATGGGACATTTTGATGTTGATAAAACTTTTGCTGTTTTAAAATAACATTTTTATTGGCCACATATGAAACGAGATGTAGAAAGAATATGTGATAGATGTATTACTTGTCGCCAAGCTAAATCTCGTGTTCAACCCCATGAATTGTATACACCATTGCCTATTCCTAATGAACCTTGGATTGATATTTCTATGGACTTTGTGTTGGGTTTACCTAGGTCTAAGCATGGTTATGATTCAATATTTGTGGTCGTGGATAGATTTTCATAAATGGCACATTTTATTCCATGTCATAAAACTGATGATGCATCTCATGTTGCTGATTTGTTCTTTAGGGAGATTGTGCGTTTGCATGGTATGCCTAAAACTATTGTTTCTGGTAGAGATACAAAGTTCTTAAGTTACTTTTGGAAGACCTTGGGGGTAAATTGGGTACTAAACTGTTATTTTCTACTACTTGTCATCCACAAACTGACGGTCAAACTGAAGTAGTAAATAGGACTTTGTCGGCATTATTACGGGCTATCATTAAAAAGAATATCAAGCAATAGGAAGAATGTTTACCACATGTTGAGTTTGCATATAACCGTTCTGTTCATTCTGCTACTAATTTTTCTCCATTTGAAATTGTATATGGGTTTAATCCTTTGACACCGTTGGATTTATCATCATTACCTGTTTCTGAATATACTAACATGGATGGAAAGAAAAAGGATGATCTTGTTAAGTAGATTATGAAAGAGCCAGACTAAACATTGAACGGAGGACGGAACAGTACATTAAGCACGCGAACAAGGGACGACATCAAGTGATCTTTGAGCCCGGAGATTGGGTGTGGTTACATATGCGGAAAGAAAGATTCCCGGTTCAAAGACGGTCGAAATTGCTTCCGAGGGGAGATGGTCCATTTCAAGTTCTCGAGCGTATTAATAACAATGCCAATAAATTGGATTTTCCAGGTGAATATAATGTTAGTGCTACATTTAACGTTGTTGATCTAAGTTTGTTTGATGTAGGTGAACATTTGAGGACAAATCCTTTTCAAGAGGAGAGGAATGATGAGGACATGGCATGCGTGGAGTCAAACAAGACTAAAGGGACGTGGGGATCAAGCAAGGCTAGGACAAAGAGGTTCAAACAAAGTCTCAACGGATTGATCCAAGATGTTTGGGCTGAAGATAACGCAAGGAAGGATGAGACACAAATTTGGGTCAATTTAATGCAAGCCCAATTTTAATCTTCTTAACAAAGTCAACATATTTTATGTGCAAAGGAGGTTATTTAATCATGTGGGCTAAAGGTTATTTGATTCACGTGGGCCATAATTTTTTTCAAAGTATTCAGACTTAATATTCAAGTGGGCAACATTAATATTCATGAAGCAGCGTGTGGGCCCTATTGTTTTGGTGGGTCACGTTTTTATTACAAATCATCAAGTTGTTGGACCATATCAATTTTTAACTGTACACAGATTCTTAGCTTGCAAAGGATTATCAGTCTTAATCAATTTACACGGTGTCAACATGATTCACGCGGCATTTACCAGGAGTCAAACGACAAATAATTTGTTTCACACGGTAATTACAGATTTTAGATTTTTATAATTCTATTTTAATTTGACTTATCATACAACAATTCATAGTTGTGTGTGGCGTCTTCTACCGCATCAATCGTCGATTGTACCGAGATTACCGATTCAATATAAGCGAGGGTCAAGGTGTCGTTGGTGTCCATTCAATGCAGATTTCCGAACGCGAGCAATTGTACCAAGATTACCGTCTAAATTATAGACGAGGGGTTAAGGTGTTGCAAGCAATTCACCCAATAACTGTGCTAGAAACGATTCAGGCAACGACCACCTCACGCAAGCGTGTCGTGGAGTCTATCAAGGAGGTACCATTCACTTATGTTTTTTGTTGCGAATAGCATACGCTAGTTCTTGAAGTATTCTATTCTTGGGTTGATTCAGTTCTTTGCTTCTGATGAGAGGATAAAAGCTGAGATGATACTAATAGCAAAATTACAACATCGTAATCTGGTTAGACTGTTTGTCTATTGCATTGAAGGGAAAGAGAAGTTACTGGTTTATAAATACATGCCTAACAAAATATTGGATTCATTTCTTTTTGGTTTGTACATTTACTTCCCTTATAATAATTGGGCAACCTTGTCTTTATTACAATTATTTCAATTAAGTTTTCACTTTATGTCTCATTTTGGTGCGATCCTAAACCATATAAAGTTACAATTACACATTTCCTGATCTTGCAGCCTATGGATTACGAACCTCAATTCTTTAGAGGCTGCACAGAAGAAATTCATATAATCCATGGGCCAAAAATCCTCTAAAAATGGAGATTGATGAAGGTATCACTACAATCCCTCCCAGAAAACCTTATATATTAATAAAATTTGATACTGCCTCCAGGGAAGTTTTAACCAACTGCGCTGTCCAATATGTGGATGATACCCAAGATCCATCTGAAGATGAAGAACAATTGGGTCGAGTAAAGGAATGGATCAGCTCTTACCACCTAGACACTATTGAGATTACTGATGTTCTCTCGAATTTCTCAGACATTTCAGTGGTATAGACTTCTACTTCCTCTGTTAAATGGATCAACATATGAGTATTATTTTAACTGCCCAGTTGGATAACTCTAGAAGCATTTCATGCCCAATGCCTGATTGCCCACGTTATGAGGTGTACAGACCAAGTATATAAATCATGTGATGATCCCTCATATTTCATTTCTTTAGCAGCGGGACATAACACAACTAATTTGATTCCAAATGGCCATGTTCATCCAGAAATGCAAGAGAGAACTGTGGAGCATTTGGAAAGGTCACATGTGAAAAATGACTTGCGCTTATGTAGTTATCATTGTTGATGCGATCTTCCTCCTAATGCAGGTATGCACTTTTTAACTAGCATTACTTTTGTTTTGTCTGGAAACTATTTTTCCTAGTGCTACTGCTCTTTTCAAGTATAACTTCCTGAACTAGGCAATCTGTCTCATCAAACACTTGCATATGCTATGACTTGATCTATCCTATATGTATTTTTATGATCAGTATGAGCCAAGCTCAACAAAGGCTTAGACTTGGACAAAGACATGCCCAATCTGAATAGTAACAAGATTTAGTGTAGCAAAGTTGAGCTTGTACTGTCCAAGAATCGGCTCATTATCAGTTATAGTTGCATCCATACTTTTATACAAACACACAATTGTTTTTATGTTCTAACATTCAAGTAGTTGTCTAATGGCTTGAGCATTGATAAGTAGATTTTATACCTAATTATCCGGTATCTATTACTTGAATTAGTTGCTTAAACTCATGTGTCTTAGTTACTTTTCATGCATTTTGTGTTCGTTTTGTAGGTTATACGTTTGGAAGCGATGTGAGCGATTATTGGTAAGGAAAAGCACGAAAAATGCAAACAAAAGCAAGCCGGACATCGTTTATGCTTTTATGTTCAATTCATATTCTTGGCTTGGAGCTTGGACCATATTGTAGAGCGTTTTCTTAGCTTTCCGGAACATCTTGAATAATTCAAATCGGAGTTCGGATGAAAGAGTTATGACATTTCTACCAACGGACGTTGAACTTCACCGTTTTGGGTGGTCATTTTGCGTAGCAGTCACTTCCAGTCCAATTTCGACCATCATGAGTTCGTTATTTCTCAAAGCTCAAAGAATAAAAGTTGTAGATCTCGTCGATAGCTTCGATTTGATATGTCGCGGGCCTCGTAACTCCTCTCAGTTTAGAAGTTATGGCAGTTTTAGCAGAGGAGGTTCCAGCAGAAAATCGTTTTGGCAGATTGGTACCCAGCCGGGGCTGGGCGTTTTTGTGCTTAGTACCCAGCCGGGGCTGGGTACCTGTGAGCTTTAGCAGATTGCTATCCAGTCGGGGCTGGATAGTTACAAAGGAAATACCCAGCCGGGGCTGGGTATACGCGGAAGTGAAGAGATTTTGTCCGAATTTGAGTTCGAAAAGGATTGTTTCGAGTTGTTTGATTTAAGGACTTCCAAGAGGACTTAAAGACATGTACAAAGGCTTATAAAAGGAGGGAAATAACATAGATTAAAGAGGGAGGAGGGGATTATTAGTAGATTAGAGAGCATTCTATTAAATTAGATTAGAGTAAATTAGATCAAAACACTAGTTTTTATGAGATTTGGAGATTGAAACAACTTGGAGACCATTGAAGATTTGAAGTAGGAGCAATGAGGGAGTGTCAAGTCTACAGACAATAGATTATTTCTTCTCATCTTCTTCTATCTTTATCTTTTAATGTGTATTCAATTGTGGATTCTTAGTTTTAATTCAATAATCATGAACTAATTCTTTGTTTGAGATTACAATGGATCTTATTGTGTAGTTTATTTTAATATGCTTCGTTATCAATTATTATGTTCTATTTAGAGGATTGTCTATTGTGATTTGGACTTAATTGTTTAATTGCTTGGCCATCAATTACCGTGATAATCTATATGAACTCGAGAGATGAAGTATAGATTTAGATCTAATCATGATAGCATGTGTTCAGAATTTTGTTAGTAGCTTAAACTTGATGTGTGTTAAGGTAGAGATATGCTTGACATCACATGTAATCTTATAGAGAACTTGCTCTTAAACCTTCTTCAATTGTAATTCACATAGAGATATAGTAGGTTAGTTGATTAAGGTGTTTAACTGATTTCTATCTTAATTGTGGATTGACGTTAATACGGTATTAGTGCATCGAGAGGTGGTTAATACTACTTTAGTGTTCTTGATTAACAATTCGGGATAGAGAATAATTGATGAGAAGTGTGTTAACTTAAATGAGGTAATAAGTGAAATTGTGATCTTAAATCTCCGTTATCTTAATTTTAACTAGTGGAAGTTAATAGTAGTTTAATTTATTTAATTTGCATTTCATTCGTTTAAATAAGATTGAGTTGGTTACGAGTTAGTACTTGGTAATTTTTATTAAATAATTCTCTGTGGGAACGATACTCAACTTATCACTTTATTACTTGTTGACCACGTATACTTGCGTGTTGTGCGTATATAGATTTTACCCCAACAAGTTTTTGGCGCCACTGCCGGGGAATTAGTTTAATATTTTTTTACCAATATTAATTTCAATCAAATTAGTCTTAATTTAAATATTTTTATTTTTATTTTTAATTCTCTTCCTATATTTCTCTCTTTTCAGGTACCATGGATGACTTTGCGTATCAATGGCCATACACGAACATGACTCAACCAAAAGAAAAGGAGATTGACAGACTCGCGACACTTTCCGCAATGTCAGCACAAATTAAAGAACTTTCGAGGAACTTGGACGTTATCGCAGCCCAACAGAGTCAAAGGATGGCAATCATGTGTGACTATTGTGCTGGCAACCATCCGAGTCATCAATGCACCGTTAGTTTTGGGCGGCGAAAACAAGGTGGTGTATACCTCAACCAGTATGCATATGATAATTACCATCAAGTTTGGGGGTATCACCCGGATTCTTCATGGAGCTACAACTATCAGGACCAATACTCTGCTCCAAATCCAACATATCCATCAAATTTCTCAAATCCACCTCCAATGCAACAAGAAGACAATTTAGATTTCAAGGAATTCATGTTAAGGATTATAGCAGAAAAAGAAGAGATGATAATGAGTCAGGAGTTATCAACCCAAAATTTTAATAATAGAATGGAACAACTCCTCACTGCCTCAACCAATGGTCCTCAATACATGGCTTCCGAGACTGAAAAAGAAAAGTCAAGGTTGGAGGAATTGGTGTCCAAGTTCATAGCATCAAATGAGGAGAGAATGAGTAATCAAGCGAGGTCAATTCAAAATCTTGCGGATCAGATAGAGCAAATGACCAAAGCCGTAAGCAACCTTCCTCCAAACACTTGGTTTTATGGCATGGATGATGAAATTGACGGAGAACCCGAACCAAATCTGCAACTGGATGAGCCACAAGGTATAGGAAGTGTGGAGACAATTGGGGATAATGAAATAGAGGTCCACAAAGATCTAAATGGGTCTCCACCAAAGTTCAACGATCTGGTTAGATTTGCAAAACCGTGCCCGCTTGGTAGTCATGTCGTCGGCGAAGATCTTATTGACATAAGAGTGAGTACAATTTTGAATCCATGGTGGGACGAGAAAGAGAAGATAGACGAAGAGCACATTGTGTGTGACAAACTTCCATGCCCCAAAGTGATCACATACACAATGAAGAAAACACCTAGTTGTGGGACGTTCTTGATTGAGATCTTACCAAATCAGAGCATGCTAGGTGACTTTGATGCATTGGCCATCGTAAATGGGAACCTACCAAAAGCTATATTATTTCCGATGGATGGAGGGTTTCTCAACTTTCGAAGAGGAATTGGATAGCATTGACCAGACAAAGTCAGGCTGAAAGACTATAAATCAAGCGCTGACTGGGAGGCAACCCAGGAATTTTTCTATTTATATGCTTTACTAGTTTATTTAGTAGATAGGAATTAATTTTCTTATTAAGCTCTCTTATAATCTAATCCATGTTGTCTCTCTTCATTGCAGGTATTGGAGGTCCAATGGATAGCAAAATGATCGTCGCCGCCATCGCCACCATCAACTCATGCTTAGCTGATTACAGGGAAGTTCTCTTCTATTTATCGCTATATTCTTACAATGAGGACATTGTAATTGCTAAGTTTGGGGGAGTTTTGTTTAATTCATTATCGCATGTTTAGTTTATGTTATGTTATTTTGCATATATTGTTAATATAGTTTAGGTTCATTATTAAAAAAAAAAATCAAATATTCAAAAATTCAAAAATTCAAAAATAATAGTTAGTTACTATGTTCATCTTGCATGAGTCCAGCTGTTTGATATTTACAGTTTATTTTGGCCAATGATGAGATCAGGATCGAGTAGACAAGTAGCGTACTGATTATTAGAGCTTTTGATGTGATTTCTTGTTATGAATTGAATCTTTTTCTGTTTGAAACTGGTATAATAAGGATAGCACAATAAAAATAACTTGTTGATTGATTGAGTTTAAATTGATACATAATGCGACTCTAAAGGATAATGCTAGTTTGAATGAAAGAATGAGAAGAATAAGTAGTGATGACTAAAGTTCGATAAAAACTTAAGTTCGAGAAAAAAAATTGGGATATATAAGCTTCAAAAAAAAAAGAAAAGAAAAAAAATGAAAAAATACAGTGGCTAGTTTTGTTTCGGGGCCTTTGTTACTTGAGCAAGTACGCCCGAAGGGGTATCTTAAAACCTAGCGCCCTAAGGTCTTATATGGTCTGGGAGTCGTTGGTCGAAAGCTCGCTAAGGGGTAGCACTGTTAGCCTAATGGAATGAGACATTGCACAGTCATGGTTAAAAAGTAAAAAAAAAAAAAGAACGAAAAAAAATTATAAAACGGGAAAAGAGCAAAAAGCCCCCGTAGATGAAAATAAAGCATAAGTTTCCCATGTTAACCCTCGATATTGGTAATTGTTTGATTTTAGTTGGATCTAGCTTATTTTTGGATTTCTTAAGTTTACACTGTATGATGCCTTTGAAGAGACTTGTTATGTGTTAAATTTGATTTTATATCAGTTAACATTGTTTGTTGAGCACACACGCACTATATTAGTGATAACAGTTTAAGACTTGATGATTAACTAGGAAATTATTGATTGGTTTTGATATGAAGTATTATCGTGTTTGCTTGATTGCTTTAAGGCCGAGTGAATAGATTTGTGTTTATCAATACTGCTGGATTCGTAGGCATATAGATTAGTTGCATTTCATTGCATTGCATTGCATTATGTTGTGTTGCTTGGGGACAAGCAACGGTTTAAGTTTGGGGGTATTTGATAAGTAGATTTTATACCTAATTATCCGGTATCTATTACTTGAATTAGTTGCTTAAACTCATGTGTCTTAGTTACTTTTCATGCATTTTGTGTTCGTTTTGTAGGTTATACGTTTGGAAGCGATGTGAGCGATTATTGGTAAGGAAAAGCACGAAAAATGCAAACAAAAGCAAGCCGGACATCGTTTATGCTTTTATGTTCAATTCATATTCTTGGCTTGGAGCTTGGACCATATTGTAGAGCGTTTTCTTAGCTTTCCGGAACATCTTGAATCATTCAAATCGGAGTTCGGATGAAAGAGTTATGACATTTCTACCGACGGACGTTGAACTTCACCGTTTTGGGTGGTCATTTTGCGTAGCAGTCACTTCCAGTCCAATTTCGACCATCATGCGTTCGTTATTTCTCAAAGCTCAAAGAATAAAAGTTGTAGATCTCGTCGATAGCTTCGATTTGATATGTCGCGGGCCTCGTAACTCCTCTCGGTTTAGAAGTTATGGCAGTTTTAGCAGAGGAGGTTCCAGCAGAAAATCGTTTTGGCAGATTGGTACCCAGCCGGGGCTGGGCGTTTTTGTGCTTAGTACCCAGCCGGGGCTGGGTACCTGTGAGCTTTAGCAGATTGCTATCCAGCCGGGGCTGGATAGTTACAAAGGAAATACCCAGCCGGGGCTGGGTATAAGCGGAAGTGAAGAGATTTTGTCCGAATTTGAGTCCGAAAAGGATTGTTTCGAGTTGTTTGATTTAAGGACTTCCAAGAGGACTTAAAGACATGTACAAAGGCTTATAAAAGGAGGGAAATAACATAGATTAAAGAGGGAGGAGGGGATTATTAGTAGATTAGAGAGCATTCTATTAAATTAGATTAGGGTAAATTAGATCAAAACACTAGTTTTTATGAGATTTGGAGATTGAAACAACTTGGAGACCATTGAAGATTTGAAGTAGGAGCAATGAGGGAGTGTCAAGTCTACAGACAATAGATTATTTCTTCTCATCTTCTTCTATCTTTATCTTTTAATGTGTATTCAATTGTGGATTCTTAGTTTTAATTCAATAATCATGAACTAATTCTTTGTTTGAGATTACAATGGATCTTATTGTGTAGTTTATTTTAATATGCTTCGTTATCAATTATTATGTTCTATTTAGAGGATTGTCTATTGTGATTTGGACTTAATTGTTTAATTGCTTGACCATCAATTACCGTGATAATCTATATGAACTCGAGAGATGAAGTATAGATTTAGATCTAATCATGATAGCATGTGTTCAGGATTTTGTTAGTAGCTTAAACTTGATGTGTGTTAAGGTAGAGATATGCTTGACATCACATGTAATCTTATAGAGAACTTGCTCTTAAACCTTCTTCAATTGTAATTCACATAGAGATATAGTGGGTTAGTTGATTAAGGTGTTTAACTGATTTCTATCTTAATTGTGGATTGACGTTAATACGGTATTAGTGCATCGAGAGGTGGTTAATACTACTTTAGTGTTCTTGATTAACAATTCGGGATAGAGAATAATTGATGAGAAGTGTGTTAACTTAAATGAGGCAATAAGTGAAATTGTGATCTTAAATCTCCGTTATCTTAATTTTAACTAGTGGAAGTTAATAGTAGTTTAATTTATTTAATTTGCATTTCATTCGTTTAAATAAGATTGAGTTGGTTACGAGTTAGTACTTGGTAATTTTTATTAAATAATTCTCTGTGGGAACGATACTCAACTTATCACTTTATTACTTGTTGACCACGTATACTTGCGTGTTGTGCGTATATAGATTTTACCCCAACAAGCATGTTGACTACAACAGGCGTAAGCTCATTGCTCCCAACCATACTTGTACACGCATGCTAAACTTTTCTCTCAGGGTAATGTCAATTGATATTATTCTGCACTTGTACACTTTCATTTCATTCTTCTATTTCTTTTATTTTTGTTTTTCATTTTTTGTCTTGAATATTTAAATATTTATGCAGGAAATACTTGGTAATCATGTTGACCAGAAAGGATCTATTGTTCTTCTTGAAAAATTGAAATTCGATTTTTCTCATGGTATGCTTAATCATAATTTTAGTTTTGTTTCTCATAGTAAATCTTAATCATACTATTAAGCTCCTGTTGCAACTGCTTTTATCTAAATGATTAAGATATTTACAGGCAAGCCTGTAAAGCCAGAGGAACTGAGAAAGATTGAATGCATTGTGAATGAGCAAATTAAAGCTGAACGTTAATGATATCATTGGAAATAAAAAGAGGGTGATGTGTATGTAAGAGATTGGATAAATGTAATGATGTTACTAGAAAAGTAGAAATTGTATCATAGAATAATTAATATTGTAAATTTATCATTGTAATATTTGTAACACGTGTATTTTTATATATAAATGAAATTGAATTTTTTTAAGTTTTCACTTTATGTCTCATTTTGGTGTGATCCATCTCAGACTCGAGCTCGAAAAGAATGGCTCGCGAATTACTCGTTGTGATAACGAGTCGAGTAAATCCTAGTCGAGTAGTATTCGAGTAATTTACGAGTCGAACTTGAGCAGCCTTAGAAATTATAAGTTCGAATCCGAGTCGAACCTAAACACAAATTTTTTGATCCGAGCCGAACTTGAGCATTATGGGGTTCGGATTGACTCAAGCTCATTTTCACCCCTAAGTATAATGTTAGTATTGATATTAATTTTAATTATGGGATCGGGGCGAAATGGTCTTCCAAAATGATTGTTAGCCCTTGAATTTGAAATAACTACTCTTGTTAATGATATATATATATATATATATATATATATATATATATATATATATATATATATATATATATATATATATATATATATAGTCCGGTTCCAGTCCGGACACCCGGATTTTAGTATCGTCCGGACTTTTTTTTTTGTTTTTTTTAAAACAACTAAAAAATAATAATTAATATTTTATGGAATTGAATTTTTTTCATAATATAGTGTTTTGGGCGTGATTTGGGTATGTATAACAAAACATGTATGTACAGTCTTTGTAGACTGTACCACCATTTTTGGGTATAGGTATCCAAACCACCCCTAAAACATTGTATTATGGAAAAATTTCAGTTCCATAAAATATTAAATTTTTTTTTAGTTATTTTTTTAAAAAAAAAGAAAAAAAAATTTGGGGTCCGCTTTTGATCAGGTCCGAGAGTTCGAACCTGATCCGCTGTGTGTGTGTGTGTGTGTGTGTGTGTGTATATATATATATATAGGAAAGTTCAAAAGCTTAAGTATTAAGTAACATAATTCTTTAAAGAGCATAAGTATTTAAAATCCAAAACCGTGCCTTTCGCTTCTTTTTTAAAAACCCAAAACCGTGCCCTAGCTTCTCTCTTCTCTCTTCACTCCAAATCGGATGCAAGTATAGCCAAATCGGAAGCCCTAGCTTCTCTCTTTTCTCCAAATCAGGTATGTGTATGTAATTGCTTGAAGTTTCGTTGTGGTTGAAGTTTTATGTGTTCATGTATGTGTTTGTAATTTTTCTCTGATGCCCAAATTACACTTTTCTTGTGGGCTCATCTTGGTGTGATTGACGATTTTCAACTATATAATCAATTTTGTGGACAAATTTTTGTTTCTTATTTTTGGCTAGTTTGTAACAAGCAAGCAAGGGCAAGTTATAGCATGGCTACAAATACAATTGCTTCCCCCTTCACATCATTGGTAGTACTTTACATGTATTACTATATGTAGCCTTTGTTGTATAGTCGACAAGTTGAAACACAGCTTCATCTTTCATCAAAGAAAATTAGTTTCTTTTACCTAGTTGTTTTGCTGCTTTCTTTGTTCATTTCACCTGTAATTTGTAATTTCAACTTTTTTAAACATGTTATACCTTCTGTGCATTTTTGTGGATCTGTTTGTTCTTCCTCCTTTTGCATGCATGGATGGATTTGGCTTGAATATGTATCTTCTTTCTTTTTTATTTTTTGCAAGGTACTTCCGTGACCGGTAGCCATGTTTTGTGCATATATTACATTTATTAATAGTGTTAAATGAGCTTGCAATTTTGTATAATTTGCTCAACACTACAAATTCTTATACTGGCATATTAAAAATGCAAGGGATGCATCTAATCATATGCTACCTTTCAAATAAAATTATTTCATGTGTTACTTCTTCCCTCTAGAATAGGAAAGATTTACTTTTTATGTCGACTGTCTTTATATATACTCCCTTTGCTGCACATGTGGCGCACATGTGGCGCATGGGGGTTCAAAGTCCAAATTTTTGAATAGAAAGGGGCTCAGTTTGCGTTGACCAGAAGAAAGGGGCTCAATACCCAAATATCAAAAAAGTTTAGTGGTCGACTTTGCATTGAACCCGTTATATATATATATATATATATATATATATATATATATATATATATATATGGATGTCTAGATTCATTCCTCTCATCTTTATTGTAATGATCTTTGATCTTTTGAAACTCTCATATTCTTTAAGTTTTGAAACTCGATCATGACTTTTGAGTTTTGAAACTCCAAATATTGATGTTGATGTACCTATAAATAGATGTATTGTAAAGAGCTTCAAAGGAAGAATAAAAAAGATAGCTCAACTCCAGTGAGTAAGTTCAAAACATAACAAAAAAAAGAAACTGTCCAACTCTATTTCATGGGACTAGAAGATGATGATCAACTTGAGCTAACAAATTTTCATGAAACTTTTGAAATATCTATGCCTGATTATATTGCTTTACAAAATAAAAATCAACAGCTCAAAAAGAAAACCGCTTATTTTAAGAATTGTGTAAATGAGCTAATGAATGAAGTTAAGTACTTTGCTTATTAAAAAGAGAAAAGAAACTGAATATATTTTATAAATGAAAATGAGAGATGCATGCTTAGATGCTTTTAATGATGGAAAAATGATGAATGTAAAACATGATAATTTAACAAATGCAGAAATAACATCTTTAAAAAAATGATCTTGCTAAATTTGTACAAAGAGAAGAGAACCTAAATATTATGTTAGAAGCACAAAGGTCCAATCTTGATAAACAAGGGATTGGGTATAATCCTATTAAAAATGTGAAAAATATGACTAATAATAATATTATAATGATTAATAGTAAATCAAGACATAAACCACTTTATTGTTCACCGTTTGTTACTTGTAAAAAATGTGATTTTAAAGGTCATTTTGATTTTAATTGTAATAAAATTAGAATATAGTAAATTTGGGTAAAGAAATTTGATTTGTATGCTACTAACCCCAAAGGACCCAAGAAAATTTGGGTACCAAAACAGTAGAGACTATTTGTTCATTTTGTAGGTGTTTATAAGATCAAAAAGAGACGGATGGTACTTTACTTTGAGAGAGTAAGTTACTTATAAATTATTTGACAGAATCTGTAAGTACCTCATGTTATTTTTTAATAGAGTTTTAATTAGATATATGGATTTTGTAACACAATGATTCATAATATTATTTATTCTAAAGTTTTTATTGTGCTAAATGCTCCATATTTAATACAAATGACGACAATCATGATGAGAAATCTGTATTTGTAATTTTTGATGAATTTAACCATGATATGTCAAAAGATGAAGTTTCTTCAGGAAATGAAAATTTGATTCGTGAAACCTAAACAGTTCAATCCGGACAGCCTAAGCCGTCTGCATCATAGGGAAAGAATAATGAAATCAGACAGCTTGACCCGTCCGTTTTATTATAAAACTCAGACATGTAGACACCTAAAAACAGACAGCTAGACCCGTCAGGTTTAAAAGAAAAATCATATGAACATTTCGATACAGAATTTGACATACCACAGTTTGAATCTAACGAACAAATGACCACTGTCAGGCTTCCTAAATCATCTAGAACTATTAAAAATCATCCTCCTAACTTGAGTTTTAAATACCTCAACATTGGGTTGACCAATAGAAGTGCTTTTGAAGAGATTTGATTATGAAAATCCAAAATCGAAAGCTACAATAAAGAACACATATATCAAGCTTACTACTGGTAATAACAATGTTGATATATATGTAATAAATCAAAAAGTTTATGATCATATTGTTTACTTGTTATATGTGATGTTGTGATAAGATTGCTTCAATGTCATTCTTTATCATTGCGCTTTTTTCTATAATGTCAAAAGGGGAGAGATAACAAAATTCTGGAATTTCGGTGGTGTTAAATAGTTCATTCTTATGAATTATTTTTTGTTGATGTCAAAGGAGGAGAGGTATATTGGTAATGATTATGTTATAATGTTATTGTAGCATCCCCAAATTCGAGTACCTTTTACCTCAAACCTGGTACGTTACGATACATCATTTCTATAACTAATGCGGAAGGTATAAACATAAATTATTTATACAATAAACTTTTACACATAATTCCCAAGGTCTATAACCATAACTTCATACATATATTCAATATCTTACACGACTTGCAATGTCATTCACATCAGAAAATTTAATAATTCTAACCGGATAATAATCCAATTCTAGAATTTACCTTTGCCTCTGTCTTTTTTCAAGCCTTCGTCTTAATCTGAAAATTTTATCATGATATAGCAAGGGCGAGCAACTACTTTGCTCAGCAAGTTTAAATACAATAAAGATATATCATGATTGAAAGAAAGAATAAGCTTTCAAGTTTACAACAACATAATGATTGTGAAAGAGCATGAATCAAATTTCAATACATAGATGATTCAATTAATAACGCTGAGTGTCAACAATGACCATGAACAAATATTTTATTAATGAATGTGATCAACCTTTCATACCTGATAAACATATGCAATGTGCACTAAGTGCGAATAAATAATCATAGATGTGGAATAATTGTCAATAATTAAACGACTAACATTCTTGAAAATTATTAACTCGAGTTTGAGTTAGAAAACTTGCATGTACCGCTGATTACTGCTAATCAATCTATTTAAATCTCTTATGAAAGACCTATTATTAATAAGATTGATCTTCCAATTAGCATAATACACTTTATATCACAATACTATTACTCGAATACAAAATTAGCTAATATTTAGACGACACATAATCAAACATTGAATAATTCTTTAACTCATTAGTAATATTATTATCCCTTAATAATATTACTATCACTTAACCATTATCTTAAACGCATTTCTAATATTATTATTCCTGTAATAATATTTTAATCACTTAATAATATTTTAATTGTACTCCTTTAATATAATCTTAATCATTCATAAATATTATTAACCATTTAATAATATTTATATCATTATCTAATAAAGGTCTCACACATTTTAAGATGCAAATATTTTATATCTTGAAGCTTAAATCATTTACATTTCATTTCAGAAATATCTTTTTACCTTTACTCGCTAATTCGGAGTTAAAATATATATCTAATGCATAGCTTTTATAGTAAAACTCAATTTACTATAATATTTTTTTAATTTAAATAATATTTACATCAGTTTGTCCGTTCATAAGTCAACACTGACTGTTGCCTCATATATAACTATTTTATCTCACTAGCACATTCGTTGTATTTTTCCTTTTACGATTATTCACATTTTCGTTTCACACACACACACACACACACACACACACACACACACACACACATATATATATATATATATATATATATATATATATATATATAAGTAAAATACAGTGACACCCCTTCTAGATAACTATAATAACACTCACCTCCCCTCTAGTTTTTTAAGTAACAGTTAGTACCCCTACAAATTTTTAGGAATGACTAAATAGATAAAACTACATATTTACCCTTGTATATTATCAAATTTTAATTACTAAATAATATATATATATATATATATATATGTGTGTGTGTGTGTGTGTGTGTGTGTGTGTGTGTTTAATTATCCTTTTTTTAATACAAAATATTTTATTCATAGTTTTGTTTTTAATTAAAACTATCTCATTTAAATTGTTGGTAACTTAAACTAATTTAGTTTAATTAACACATATTTCTAGATAAGTGATACAAATATTAAAAAAATTAAATTAAATTATTAATGAAGCTATTCTAATTAGAGTGATTTAGTATGTTAATAGTTTAGTTTTTGGTTCTTAACAGTACAAAATATTATTTGAATCTTATTTTCATATTATAATTTTTATATGTTAAATTTTATTGAGTATATATAAACAATTGGGATATTTGTGATTTTGATCACATTTTTTTAGTATACAGTTGACGTTGTTTTTGTGCAATGTTAAATAAAAATATATAATTATATTTATTACTACCTCTATCTTGTAAAAAAAATTATTTTAATATAATTTTTCTTCTTTTTTTTAGTAACAACATTTGTCATTTTTAATGTAAATAATTATGTTTAAGTCTGACTTATGTTTAGTTTAATATATGAGAAAAATAATTAATATAATTTTTAATACTTTTTTTGTAAGACCCTAAATTATTAATAAATAAAATTTAGTTTCCTCTTTTTATCATTTTAAAATAGTAAGGGTTGATTTGATTAATGTGGTTAGTTATGGGTAAAATGCGCAAATATTTTAAATAAGCAGGTGGTTATAAAATATTCATTGTTGTCAGAGAATATTCGTTTGGTCGTGGAATATTCTTGCTGTAGGAGAATATTCGTACGACGGCGCAGTCTTTTATGGGCCCCATAACAGAAATCGATTGGATGAAGAAAACGACAAGTATAAGTTGTTTATAAATAACGGAGCAGTTGTTACCGTTAATACTGTTGGAATACCCAGTGGTTAAAACAAAATAATACGCGTTGTTGAACAGTAGCACACGGTATTGCACCAATTATTGATTTTTACGTAAGAAGGAACTATTCAATAATTGTTTACAGTAATTACTATTCAGTATTTTATTTTATTGATTCAATAATTGTTGCGTTGATTTTTTTATATTTCTGTTATTTCAATAATTGTCACTACACAGTATTTTTTATTATCAAAGCAATAATTCATATTATCTGAATAATATTATTAGATAATATTATTGGCAATGTCTAGAAAGTTCTGTCTAAGAAGAGGTTTGGTCACCTAATTATGCGCCAGTAAGGAGAAATCGTTATTGGAAAGCCCCCTCTTTCCTGGAAACGGCCTGGTTAATAGTACTGTGATTCTGTAATATTATTTGTGAATAATTAATTATTGATTTATATGATGAGAAAAATATTGATTTTATGTGGATATAGATGGAGAAAATTTTTAAAGTGACAATTGTTAAAAAAATTGATATTTTATCTTTTATGATAAAATATTTTATTATATTATTATAATATAATAATGATGATATTTTTACAATGAATGTGGAATATATGAGTATATGAGGAGAAAGAATATTTTTGTTGCAAAAGTTGTTTAACACAAATTTTGTGTGTCGGTGGACCCCATTTCTTGACTGAAATTTAATTATAGCTTGTAAAATCGTTCGTATGTGGATTTCGGCCAATTTTTGTTTAGAATTTGGAAAAACTTTCTTCTGCAAAGTTGTAGAGAATTGAATTTCCTATAAAAAGTCGCGAGATTCGAATTTTCTGATAAAAGGGCTATTTATTATGAATTATTGAAGTTCCGAAGTTCTGAAATAATTGATTTTTGGAAGTTTTAATTATTTATATCAACAAAAACGTTTTTATTGTTTTGGTTGGCCCCCCCATGTGTTGTAAACATGCTAATTTCAGGAGTCTTGGTTGGCATAGGAATATATATATATATATATATATATATATATATATATATATATATATATATATATATATATATATATATATATATATATATAATATATTATTATTATATTAAATTTTCTGCTTTGGTGTTCTAAGCAATTTCCTATAAATAGGGTACTTAGGTTAGAATTGAAAATCACACCAGAAACTACATATTTCTCTCTCTTTCTCTCTCGATATATTGAGCATATTCTTGTGAGTATTTTAGTACTTTGAGTATTGCTATACGGTGCAAGTTCTTTCAGCACTATATCCAGTATTCCAGTCAGAAGTACTATTCTTTCTGAGGCAAGGGATGTTATTTTCTTCTCAAATGATATTATTTCTTCAATATCATTATGCCGAAATATTAGTTGGAACTTTTTCATGTCGGGGTTACTATTCATGAGTTACTATTCACGAGTTACTATTCATAAGTTACTATTCACGAATACTATTCACGAAGCATGATGATGTTTTTGTGAAATTTCTATATTTTGGTGTCGGAGTCACTATTCACGTATACGACACTATTCACGTATACGACACTATTCACAGAAAAATTAAATTTTTATTTTTCGTCCAAAATATCTATTATGGATACTAGCTTTGATTGTATTCATGTTTTGATCATTCTTGAATTTTACACCACTATGATTATTTATGAGGTATTTTTGGACATGAAATAACTGAAATACGAATCCTTAATGTTTATTCTTTTGTTTCACTGGATTCGATTCTTTTAAAATATTTTTCATCATCCTCAGTCCTAAATGATGATATACTTGAATATCTTTGGCATGTAGTGCAAATATGGTTGATTATATAAAGAATATCTTTGGCCATAGTGCAAAGATGAACAGGTGTTGAGATGAACATGACCAACTGATGAATATCTTTGACCTGTAGTGCAAAGATGAATATATGATTCAAGATGTGCATTAATTGATGTTACAGGAATAAAAATACTGTTGATTGACTGTTAAATTCATAGATAATAGTAGATTTTATTCTCTACGTAACTCTTCTATGAATTATTATTTTCCACTGTGAATATTGATCTAGAACTTGTTGTTTAGTGTATTCTCTCAGATTTTTCCCTATTGAAGACTAACGATAATTTGTTATATATTATCTTAGTCATAATATTATTTACTGGGCTAGTTGAGCTCACCCTTTTCCTTTTTGTTCCAATTTTCTTCTCAGGAGGCGGGAATATAACGAGTACTAGTCGGGGTATGGAATGAAGGTTCTAGAGAGAGATGTTTAGTAGTCCTCACCATTTTTGTAAAATAATGTATCAATAAATGTGATGAGGATTTATTTGGGTATAGATATTGTCTAAAAGATAATATTTGTATTTAAACTCACAGTTTTACTGTTGTAATAATAAAGTTGTAGTCGTTTCTGTACCATGTATTGACAACTCAAAATGAGTGATGTATACCTTTTTTGGGGGCGTCACAGTTGGTATCAGAGCTTAGGGATATGATCTCTGGCGGAGATCGGGGAATAGAACTAGGAGGGGAGACACGAGTAAATCCTTCGCTAGTGTGTTCTACCTAAGCTTATTTGTTAGTTGGTCAGTATATAGGGATATTATGTGATACATTGATTTCCTTAATTAACCCTTGTTTTATGACAGTATTTGAGAATGTCGACTAAGAATATTAACAGTGGAGTAAATGAGACCGTGGAGACGTCTGTACTCACCAACGAGGAGAACGTACAACAGGCTGACAATGTTCCTCCTATGAACAACACCACTGAGCAGATGATTAACGAGGGGATGTTTAAAAGCTTTTTGCAGTTCATGCAAAATCAGACGAGGGAGACTTGTGTTCAAAATATAGGAGGAAATGATAGCATATCACAGGTTGTCACAGCCAAGCAGTTAAAGAGTTGGGACCACCAGAATTCTGGGGAAAGCCGGATCCGATTAAGGCGGAGACGTGGGTCAAACAAATCACCAAGATATTCGATGTCTTGGGATGCACGGAGGAGTAGAAGGTGCCATTTGCAACCTTTATGTTCCTTAATGAGGCAGATTACTGGTGGGAGTCTGTGAAGCGTACCCATCCATCCGCGCTCAGCATGTCTTGGAAGACATTTTAGAAACTATTTAATGATAAATACTTTCCTGAAAGTGTTCATCATATGAAGGAAGTGGAGTTTATTAGACTAGAGCAAAATAACATGACGGTGTCCTAGTACGAGGCGAAGTTCGCGGAGTTATCTAGGTTTGCACCTCATTTGGTGGAGAATGGGGAACGTATGACGCGGATGTTTCTAAGAGGTTTGAAACTTGGCATACGTCAGTATCTCATTTCTCATAAATTTTCTCTCTATTCAGATGTTGTCAACAGGGCTCAGTTGTTAGAACGAGATAACGAGTACGTTCAACCGAGGGACCATAACCAGGATCATACCGGAGATAGCAGTCAACAGAATAATGATAACCAGCGAAGAAAGAAAAAGATGGACAAAAATGGTAACCATTCTGGTGGTAGTCATGGCCATGAAAATAGAAGAAGCTACTCGGGGGGGTGATTTTATAAAGAGGAGATTCAACAGTGATAATGTGAAGACGTCAGCACCAGCAGCAAATGGTTCCAATGGAGGAGAACGACCACCAGTCATATGCTATAAGTGCAAAAAAGAAGGACATATCAGCCCAAACTCTCCACAACAGTTTAAGGTATGTTATAACTGCGGAAAAGAAGGACATATCGCTCGAGATTGCACTGTAGCGAAACCAAGTCCAGCGGGGATGGTGACTCAAAAGGCTGTGCCAGAAAAGTCAAAGTCAACGGTTCCTGGAAGAGCGTTTGTCGTGACTGGTCAAAATGCGAGGAACCCAAACGAGGTGATCACGGGTAAGCTAATCATAAATTCTTGTGAAGTTTATACCTTACTTGATACATGTGCTACCCATTCATTTATCTCTCCTGCTTGTGCTCAACGTTTAAACATGACTCCGGAGAAATTAGACTTTGACCTATCTGTGGAAACTCCGTTAGGAGAAACTTTCATCACATCCACTGTTTATAAATCTTGTTTGATCCAAGTTGGCACCATCACATTACCCGTTGACTTTATCTCTTTAAAAATACTTGTTTTTGATGTGATTTTAGGGATTGATTGGTTAACTACTCATCATGCCAAAATTGATTGTTTTCATAAGGTTGTTAGTTTCCATATTCCTAATCAACCTGTTGTGCGAATTCAAGCAACTAAACCATTAAAATCAATCACTGTCATATCAAGTCATAAAACTATTTATTTATTGTAAAATGGATGTCAAGCTTTCTTAGCCCATGTTATGGATTTGAATAAAGACACGTCAGCTTTGAATAATATTCCTGTTGTTAGTGACTTTCCTGACGTATTTCCTTAAGAACTTCCCGGTCTACCCCCGGAACGTGAAGTTGAATTCTTTATTGATCTTGAACCTGGTACAAAGCCCATTTCTAAAACCCCATATCGAATGGATCCTATTGAACTTCAGGAGTTAAAGGTCCAACTACAGGAGTTGTTGGACATCGGTTTCATTCGTCCTAGTACATCTCCTTGGGGTGCTCCTATTTTATTCGTAAAGAAGAAAGACGGGAGTATGCGACTTTGAATCGACTACCGGGAATTAAACCATGTCACCATCAAGAATAGGTATCCACTACCTCGTATTGATGACTTGTTTGACCAGTTGCAAGGAGCACAATTCTTTTCAAAGATCGATCTTCGTTCTAGATATCATCAGCTGAAGATTAGAACTGAGGATATTCCAAAGACTGCTTTCAGAACTCGGTACGGGCATTATAAATTCTTAGTCATGTCTTTTGGATTGACTAATGCTCCTACTGCTTTCATGGATATGATGAACCGAGTATTCAAGGAATATTTGGATCAGTTCGTTGTTGTCTTTATTGATGACATCCTCATATATTCCAAAAGTCGTGAAGATCAGCACCATTTGAAGCTGGTACTCCAAAGGCTTCGTGAAAACAAACTATATGCCAAGTTGAAGAAATGTGAGTTCTGGCTTGAGGAAGTAGCATTCCTTGGGCACGTGGTGTCGAAACATGGAGTATCTGTTTATCCGGTGAAGATTGAAGAAATACAAAGTTGGGAGCAACCGAAGTCGGTGACTAAAGTACATAGCTTTTTGGGCTTAGCTGGTTATTATCGAAGATTCATGGAAGGGTTTTCTCGAATCACTACTCCGTTAACTCATCTGACTTGGAAGGATACAAAATTCGTGTGGGGCGAGGAATGCGAGAAGAGTTTCCAAGAGCTCAAGAGGAGACTCATTTCGGCACCTGTGCTAACAATACCATCTGGTACGGATGGATTTGTTATCTACAGTAATGCTTCAGGCAAAGGGTTAGGATGTGTTCTCATGCAACATGGGAAAGTCATAGCCTATGCCTCGCGACAACTTAAAAAATATGAGAGGAATTATCCTACTCATAATCTAGAGTTGGCAGCAGTCGTTTTAAAGATCTGGAGGCACTATCTATACGGGGAGAAAGCGGAGATATATTCAGACCATAAAAGCCTCAAATATTTCTTCAATCAAAAAGAACTCAACATGCGGCAGCGACGTTGGCTTGAGCTATTGAAAGACTACGATCAAACTATTTAATACCATCCTGGAAAAGTGAACATGGTAGCTGACGCGTTGAGTAGAAGATCATATGCAGGAACAGGTGCGATGATGTCAAGTATATGCATAGAACCGACTTTAATCGAAAAAGTTAAAGTTGCTCAAGCCACCGACCCGGAGCTGATGCGTATGAAGAAGAAAGTACAAGAAGGTGTTATTCCGGAAGCGAGAATTGATGAAGAAGGAATACTTCAAGTCCACTCCAGACTTTGTGTTCCTAACGACTCTGATTTGAAGTACAAGATTATGATGGAGGCACACAATACACCATTTGCAATCCATCCTGGAAGTACTAAAATGTATCGTGATCTTCGACATACATTTTCGTGGAACAATATGAAGAGGGAGATTGCAAAGTTTATCTCAACGTGTTTAACTTGTCATCGTGTAAAGGCGGAGCATCAAGTGCAAAAGGGTCCATTGCAACCACTTGAGATTTCGAAATGGAAGTGGGAACACATTACTATGGATTTCGTTACGGGTCTTCCCACGGTTTCTCAAGGCATAAATGCTATTTGGGTTATTGTTGATAGATTAACCAAGTCTGCTCATTTCTTGCCGATACGGGAGACTTATTCCCTTGAACGTCTTGCTCAAATGTACGTAAATGAGATTGTGAGATTGCATGGCATGTCAGTATCCATAGCTTCGAATCGTGACCAAAGATTTACTTCAAGATTTTGGGTTAGCTTGCAGAAAGCTATGGGTACAGATTTACGATTCAGTTCGGTATACCATCCTCAAACGGATGGACAATCAGAGAGGACTATTCAAACTCTTGAAGATCTATTAAGACTTTGTGTCCTAGACTTCAAGGGCAGTTGGGATAAGTATTAACCATTGGTGGAATTCTCCTACAACAACAGTTATCAGGCAAGTATAGGTGTGGCTCCATTCGAAGCATTATATGGACGAAAGTGTCGCTTTCCAGTATGTTGGGACGAGGTGGGTGAAACAACATTGTTGGGACCCGAGTTGGTACGTATGACTACGGAAAAGATCCAAATGATTCGACAACGTATACAAACGGCATACGATTGACAAAAGAGTTATGCGGATCTTCATCGAAAGGACGTGGAATTTAGTATTGGGGATCACGTATTGTTGCGTGTAGCTCCATGGAAGGGAGTTACAAGATTTGGAAAAGAGGAAAGCTCAATCCACGATTTATTGGTCCATTTCAGATTCTTGACCGAGTAAGAAATGTAGCTTATAGACTCGCGTTACCTCCAAGTATGTCTCGTGTTCATAATGTTTTTCATATATCTGTGCTTCGTAAATATGTGAAAGACCCGAACCACGTTATTGAGTTAGAACCGGACGAGATAACCGAAGACTTAACGTATGAGGAGGTACCTGTCAAGATCTTGGATAGAAAGGAGCATGTCCTACGCACGAAGGTCATACCACAAGTTAAAGTTTTGTGGAGGAACCATGCTGTAGAGGAAATGACCTGGGAGTTGTAAACGGAAATGAAAGCAAGGTATCCCCACCTTTTCGAAACACCAGGTACGTATGTCAATTTCGAGGACGAAATTTCATAAGGAGGGGAGGTTGTAAGACCCCAAATTATTAATAAATGAAATTTAGTTTCCTCTATTTATCATTTTGAAATAGTAAGGGTTGATTTGATTAATGTGGTTAGTTAAGGGTAAAATGCGCAAATATTTTAAATAAGCAGGTGGTTATAAAATATTCATTGTTGTCGGGGAATATTCGTTTGGTTGTGGAATATTCTTGCCATCGGGGAATATTCGTACGACGGCGCAGTCTTTTGTGGGCCCCATAACGGAAAGAGATTGGATGAAGAAAACGACAAGTATAAGTTGTTTATAAATAACGACGCAGTTGTTACTGTTAATAATGTTGGAATACCCGGTGGTTAAAACATAGTAATACGTGTTGTTGAACAGTAGCACACGATATTGCACCAATTATTGATTTTTACGTAAGAAGGCACTATTCAATAATTGTTTACATTAATTACTATTCAGTATTTTATTTTATTGATTCAATAATTGCTGCGTTGATTTTTTTATATTACTGTTATTTCAATAATTGTCACAACACAGTATTTTTCATTATCGGAGCAATAATTCATATTATCTGAATAATATTATTAGATAATATTATTGGCAATGTCTAGAAAGTTCTGTCTAAGGAGAGGTTTCGTCACCTAATTGCGCGCCAGTAAGGAGAAATCTTTATTGGAAAGCCCCCTCTTTCCTTGGAACGGCCTGGTTTCCAGTACTGTGATTCTGTAATATTATTTGTGAATAATTAATTATTGATTTATATGATGAGGAAAATATTGATTTTATGTGGATATAGATGGAGAAAATTTTTAAAGTGACAATTGTTAAAAAAATTGATATTTTATCTTTTCTGATAAAATATTTTATTATATTATTATAATATAATAATGATGATATTTTTACAATGAATGTGAGATATATGAGTATATGAGGAGGAAGAGTATTTTTGTTGCAAAAGTTATTTAACACATATTTTGTGTGTCGGTGGACCCCATTTCTTGACTGAAATTTAATTATAGCTTGTAAAATCGTCCGTATGTGGATTTCGGTCAATTTTTGTTTGGAATTTGGAAAAACTTTTTTCTGCAAAGATGTAGAGAATTGAATTTCCTATAGAAAGTGGCGAGATTTGAATTTTCTGATAAAAGGGCTATTTATCATGAATGATTGAAGTTCCGAAGTTCTGAAATAATTGATTTTTGGAAGTTTTAATTATTTATATCAACAAAAACGTTTTTATTGTTTTGGTTGCCCCCCATGTGTTGTAAACATGCTGATTTCAGGAGTCTTGGTTGGCGAAGGAATATATATATAATATATTATTATTATATTAAATTTGCTGCTTTGGTGTTCTAAGCAATTTCCTATAAATAGGGTGCTTAGGTTAGAATTGAAAATCACACCAGAAACTACATATTTCTCTCTCTTTCTCTCTCGATATATTGAGCATATTCTTGTGAGTATTTTAGTACTTTGAGTATTGCTATACGGTGCAAGTTCTTTCAGCACTATATCCAGATTCTAGTCAGAAGTACTATTCTTTCTAAGGCAAGGGATGTTATTTTCTTCTCAAATGATATTATTTCTTCAATATCATTATGCTGAAATATTGGTTGGAACTTTTTCATGTCGGGGTTACTATTCATGAGTTACTATTCACGAGTTACTATTCATGAATTACTATTCACGAGTTACTATTCACGAAGCATGATGATATTTTTGTAAAATTTCTATCTTTTGGTGTCAGAGTTACTATTCACGTATACGGCACTTTTCACGTATACGACACTATTCACGAATACGACACTATTCACAGAAAAATTAAATTTTTATTTTTCGTACAAAATATCTATTATGGATACTAGCTTTGATTGTATTCATGTTTTGATCATTCTTGAATTTTACACCACTATGATTATTTATGAGGTATTTTTGGACATGAAATAGCAGAAATATGAAACCTAAATGTTTATTCTTTTGTTTCACTGGATTCGATTCTTTTAAAATATTTTTCATTATCCTCAGTCCTAAATGATGATATACTTCAATATCTTTGGCCTGTAGTGCAAAGATGGTTGATTATATAATGAATATCTTTGGCCGTAGTGTAAAGATGAACAGGTGTTGAGATGAACATGACCAACTGATGAATATCTTTGACCTGTAGTGCAAAGATGAATATATGATTCAAGATGTGCATTAATTGATGTTACAGGAATAAAAATACTGTTGATTGACTGTTAAATTCATAGATAATAGTAGATTTCATTCTCTACGTAACTCTTCTATGAATTATTATTTTCCACTGCGAATATTGATCTAGAACTTGTTGTTTAGTGTATTCTCTCAGATTTTTCCCTGTTGAAGACTAACGATAATTTGTTGTATATTATCTTAGTCATAATATTCTTTACTGGGCTAGTTGAGCTCACCCTTTTCCTTTTTGTTCCAATTTTCTTCTCAGGAGGCGAGAATATAGCGAGTACTAGTCGGGGTATGGAATGAAGGTTCTAGAGAGAGTTGTTTAGTAGTTCCCACCATTTTTGTAAAATAATGTATCAATAAATGTGATGAGGTTTTATTTGGGTATGGATATTGTCTAAAAGATAATATTTGTATTTAAACTCACAGTTTTACTGTTGTAATAATAAAGTTGTAGTTATTTCTGTACCATGTATTGACAACTCAGAATGGGTGATGTATACCTATTTTGGGGACGTTACATTTTTTATATGAGTAATAAGATTCGTTTAATTTGTAATAATAAGTTTGTTTTAGATAAATTTAATATTTGGAAAAAATAATTATAATTTTATTGCTTTAATTTGTAATTTTTATGGGTATTAACATTTTACTTTTTAATTATAAAAAAAATATTTGAATATATATCACGTAAATTTTAATATTTGAGAAATTTAATTAGCAAAAATTGTATGACTTTATTTTCCTAATAAAATGAATATTTATTATTTTTTGACATTTATGTTATTTATTTAACAATTTCATAATTTAATTAATTAGATCCAAGTAAAGTAAAAATTATGATATACAAATTTATATTTTGTGGATAAATTAAACATTATAACTTGAAGGGTGTTTTAGACATTATATTAAAAATATTTTTAGATATTAGTTGGTCAACCACACTAGTGGTAGTGAATGTTACATATTGTAGATTAGAGGGGTACTGATTGTTACTTAAAAAATTAGAAGGATGGTGAGTGTTATTATGACTATCTACAATGGGTGTCTGTGTATTTTACTATATATATATATTACGTTACATAAATCTCAGCTCAAAAACTTTATTTTTATAAATATTTATATGAATATTTAGAGATAAATTTATAAATATTTATATAAATATTTGTTTACATATATATATAGAATCCCTTTTAGAAACGGACTATAGGAACGGACCAGCAACGTACCAAAGTAAAAAAAAAAAAAAGCAACGTGAAAACTGAGAGGGAAAAAACACACGGGTCAAAACGTTTCGGGTTAAAAACCCATTAGAAAATTTGTCTCAACCATTTACGATTCTCGTATTCTCAGAGCCATGTCTCAACCATTCGCGAATCGTGAATTCTCAAAGTCCCTTTCCCCGATTCTCTCTCAAAGCGCAAAAGCTGAAGCTCTGGTTTGGAAATCGCCGGACATCGACTAGAACAGAACTTTCAATCGTTGGTTTGAAGCTAGGGTTTTCAAATCGTAAGGTCAGTGAGGTTCTCTCTCCTAAAGCTTAAGGTCCTTCAACTATAATCAATAGGATGATTTGCATATGCGTTTGACACAAATTTCTGATATCACCAAACTTTGATTTTTGGGATATTTGTTTAATTGGAGTTATTTTTGAAATTGGGTGTATTTTCGAGTCATCCTAATTTGGTCTGCCTACTTATTTTGCTTCATTTCTTCATCTTCTCCATTAAAGAGAAAAAGGAAATGTGAGTGCGAAGTTCATCATAGAAGCAACAAATCATCCTACTGATCCTGAAGTAGACGAGGTAACAATGCTTCCAAGTTATTTCAGTACTTCTAAGTCTAAATTGTAGTGATTTGAAGGAAAAAATATCAGTTATATAAAAGAAAATTTATGTGTGTTGTAATAAATTAAGGAGTTATAGTACTGCCATATATATATATATATATATATATATATATATATAGAGAGAGAGAGAGAGAGAGAGTAAGGATCAAGTGCATACCCCTTATCTTACTCACCCGTGCTCACCCCCTTTTAGGCGACGATTTCGGTCATACAACCGTCATCTATACTTTTAGCGACAGATAACATGTAGCGTCGCTAAAAGTATAGACGACGGTTGTATAACCGAAACCGTCGCCTAAAGGGGGGTGAGCACGGGTGAGTAAGATAAGGGGTATGCACTTGATCCGGACCGTATATATATATATATATATATATATATATATATATATATATATATATATATATGCAAATGCTAGAGGTGTGACTGTCAGCTATTTTGAGTGGGTTCAGCGAACATATATCACAAAAGCAACTGATATTTCTTTGTTTATTTTTCTCTATGAAATCATTTCAATAGTTATTAGTTCAATTTTGACTCCTGAGATCTTCTAATGTGATTCTTGGTCATTAGAAAACGTTTCCCCTTAAAATTGGATTGTGAACAAATTGTGTAGATACTCCTTTGTCAACACTTGGAAAAAGGTCAGAATGTAGGAAATTAAGTAAATGTGATTTTTTCCTTTCCAAGTTATGAAGGTTTGATTTACTTGAGTTTTTGGGTAAATGAAAATTGATCTTATTTGCATTCTGAAGTTGGGTGCACACTTCTTATTATGTGTTGAACCGTGATGGGAATCTGCTGTCCTTGGAAACTTAACATGGAGCCATAAGTTATAATCTGTGTTAACTTGTATGAGTATGTTTTTGTGAGGAAATACCAGTTCTTCTCTAATAAAGCAAGTAAACAGTAGAGCTAGGCATTACAAATATCCAACCATAATAGAAGCCAACAATTACAAATTAACAATCATCACAAGTAGTGCTAGCCAGCCATTACAAATATCCAACCAGCCAAGAATAACAAATTAACAACCATTTTTAAAAAATAAACAACAACAGCAGCAAAACATCAACCTTTGCACACTAGATATGGTATCGTACAAGACGTACTAGAGTCGTTTAAAACAAAGGCAATTGGCACAAGTTATTAGTTAAAAGTCATCCATGGACAAAAGAATGATACTTGTATAAACTCCAAATTGACTTCTCAAGATCGAGGTAAAATAGTAAAGTTCTTGCAAATTAACCTGTTTTTTTTGCCGTGTTGAGCAGGGTAGAAGAAACTCAGTTATAGTATAACGATAAGGGTTCAATGAACTGAACATTTTCAGTCCTGGCTCAACTCATAAAAGGTACGGCAAGTATGCGTATATATGCATCGGACGCTCTGCTTTGCTTAACTCTGGTTCCAAAAAGTGAATGGAGAGCGGCACAACATCTACACAACCCGAATACTTAGTTTTTTCACTAGCTGACATTGGAGGAACATCTTCAAATAGGATTAAAAGATTTAGATACATGTTTGTAACAAAGCAAAATTTATGTGAATGTAGAATCTTCACTGCTCGTGTATCCTATTTGGAAACAAAATATATCAAATACAAATTTTGCAAATTAGTATCATGTTTGACAATCCAAAAGAGACCAAACTGCTCATGTTTTTTTTTGAAATTTTACAGATTATTCAGCTCATTGTGCTGATTGAGACTTTAAAGATTGCTGAATGAGACCAAGCGATTTGGACATGGCAACTGAAGAATCGCTTGGTAATAGTTTGAACAGACCAAGCAATTTGGAAATGACAATTGAAGAATAGTCCTCTGCTCATAAGTCATATTTTTTTGCTGCAAACTTTTACAACTTCCTCAACGATAATGATACTTCTTATCTACAGGAATCAACTACAGTTCACAACAATAAAATTTGGAAACCCATCAGAGAAGATGAGCAACAGTTACTTCAAGTTAAACAACAATCCAAAGACAAACAACCTACATTTACAGGCACTCAACGTTACAGATGTGACGCGAAAATAACATTTGACCAATTAAATGGTAAAAATCTGAATCCAGCTATATAAACGGCCATCGATATCTCCAAGACACCAACACATATCAAACACTTGGACATTTGGATCTCATGAAAGAAATAAGTAAACAACTCTACTGAAGCTAATGTCTTCCTTTTCTCAGGCTCTGTCACTTCTACTCCTATCCACCTGAACAGTCCTTGAATCCAATGTTGATAAGATCTGGGGCATTGACATTACACCGGGCACAACAATTTCTGCAAAATCAAAACAAAGTAAAATGTTGGTAACCCCAAATGACGGGCCAAACATAAAATGATAAAACAAATCAATAAGCTTGCATAAGAAATTTATATATTTCCATTTTTACTTTTCTTTTCCTTTAGTTTGATTCCTGGAAACTAATACACACATACCCATGACCCCCACAACTAGATGTTTTCATTTCTACCTAACAGAAAATATAACAGACATGCCTGATTTCAAAGTTTCCGAGTTTTCAAAGAACTACCATTTTAATTCCTCATTTTTCCTATTCTAATAAGTGACACCAAACTAAGAAACAACTAAAACACAATATTTATAAGAAACAACTCACATGTCATTTCTAATCTTTCTGCACCTTCTATGCCTCTGAAATTATCATCTGAATTTAAACTGTATAATTAAGTTTGTCCTATTTTTCCCAACATAGAATGCCACGTATGAAATTATACTAGTTTAATTATATTTGCATTAAACTAAAATATGCTTAAATATATCAATTTAATATAAATAAGTACTGTAACCGGTTGAATTTATTGAGTCGTGATTCTGGGGACAGAATCCTTTTAAGGGGGAAAAGATGTGACAAACGAGATTTTTGTAATTTAATTTTAATATTTATTGAATTAAATAAATATTTTTCGATGATTTAATTATTGGATTAAATAATTATTTGATGCAATTGTGGTAGATTAATTTAATTATATCTATTACATTTATTAAATTAATGTGGAGAATAATTATTATTCAAGTATGTAATTAATTGAGTTTATTGAATTAAATGAAATATTTAATTAAGCATGATGTTATTTTAATTAAATTAATTATTAATTAGAGAGTTAATAATTTGACATTATTAATTAATGAGAAAATTAAATATATGACTATGTGAATTTATGAGAAGTTATTATATTTTATTTATATTAAATAAGATATTTGATTATTGTGCAAGTGGTGTGACATGAATTAAGTATGTGATAAAGTTTTATTAAAGTAAATGGTTTTTGAAACCTATTCTAGCTAGGCAAACATGGCACTAAAGGGAGTTGGGGCCAGTTAACTCATGACTGGGTAACTGACCATCAATGCGTCAGTTGTTCATTATTTAGTTTACGTATTCTTTTAATTTTTTTTCATTATTTACGTAAGTCTAGAAAGCATAACAGAGAGAAATACAGAGAAAGAGTTGAGAAGTCAGAGTTGTTAAGAGGATTGTGAGAGTCATCTGAGAAGGAATTCATCTTCCAATAATTATACTCTGGGTAATTTTCCTTCCCAAATTCTATTTTACGTCATTAAGTTTTTATAAGAAAATGGCTTTCAAAGTTTCTGTAAAAGCCTCTGTGATTGAGAAATAAGTAATATTTATGAGTTATTTATGGGTTAAGATGTATCAAATCGTATTATATATATATATATATATATATATATATATATATATATATATATATATATATTGCATGATTCCATATCATCAGTTTCATATATTACATCGTATATGATTTTTACAAAATTACAGGGTATGGGTTTTGACCTTATGGCCTTATACGTGATATTTTATATATTGATCGTATATTATCCCTAAATTTTACACTCGTATATCATTATGCATGTTGATATGAAGAGACCAAGGTTTAAATAAACAGATTCGGTGTTATAACGAATCCGTAGTGATAATTTTCATGTTTTATTTTTAAACCTTCAAGAACATCAAGAACAGTGGAAGTAAATGTGTTGATTTTGCAAATTATGTGTTGTAACTAGTTAAAAATCATGCTAGATGGGTTAAGTAATGATTATATATGTATTACAATGTTTGAGTAAGTCTAAATTCGTGTAAAAATAACTAATTGGAAGTTATGGTCATATTCATGTATAATTTTACCTGTGATTGATTTTTTGGCCTAATTTGGCCTTGTTATGTTAGCGAACTGCAGAACTGCAGAAACTGCATAAAATGAGCTTGGGTAACCCCGCCCCCGGCGGGCGTTACCAAACTAAATTACCCCACCCCGACGGTTTAAAAAAATAATAAAAAATATAAAAAATAAAACAATAATAAATAAATAAATATTTGATGAAAATTATTATTAAAATATTTATAAAATAAATTAAATATTTTAATTGAGATATTTATTGGAATAAAATAAATATTCGATGAGAATTATTATTAAAATATTTATAAAATAAATTAAATATTTTAATTAAGATATTTATAGAATAAAATAAATATTCGATGAAATTATTATTAAAATATTTATAAAATAAATTAAATATTTTAATTAAGATATTTATGGAATAAATAAATATTCGATGAAAATTATTATTAAAATATTTATAAAATAAAGTAAATATTTTAATTGAGATATTTATTGAATAAAATAAATATTCGATGAAAATTATTATGAAATAATTTATTCGAGTGTAATAATAGTAAGAGAATGAAAATATTCTAATTTAATTAAGTAATTAAATTAGAAGTGTAATGATTTGTTAAATAAAGTGGAGTTTATATTAAATAATTAAGTGAAAATGTAACTAATGAATGTCGTGAATACATATGGTATGTGTGTAGGATTTGTGGTGAACAGAAGTAGTAATCGTTTAGCCTACACACGAGGCAAGTTTCCTAACCCTACTTGTCATTATTGTTCAGTTATTAGTTACCTCGAGTAAATTATCGTTACTATTATTCAAGTTCAATTGTTATATTAAAGATTTATTATCTTTTCAAAGCATGATTCAGTTATACAATAATTGTTCTATTGTATACTTCTTGAGATTATTATTCGAAGTGAATATCATTATTGTTGAACCTTATTAGAATAATGAATTTTATTGATTCAACTAGTCCTTAGTTGATGAACATTCTAAATTTCAGAATCCTTATTGAATTATCCAAACCAAACTTCCTTTGGTGCGGACTCGGAATGTCAAACTGAGATGAACAACCCTGCAAAGGGATTTACTTATGTGTTAGCGTTAAGATATTGTGC